>NW_019168004.1:8442595-8487210 GCF_002303985.1 Durio zibethinus
TAAAATTTAAAAATGAGAAACTGAAGATTCCAAAGTTAAGCATTGAATATAGTACAGAGCGTCTCTTGCGTAATTTCATTGCCTTCGAACAATTCATCCCAAGTTCTGAACCAACTTACGTTTGTGATTATGTAGTGTTCATGCATAACCTCATCAACTCAGGCAAGGATGTGAAGTTACTCCGTCACGAAGGAATTATTGATAATTGCTTAGGCGATGATGAAGCAGTTGCCAAAATGTTTAACAAACTTGGTGATTGTACTTACTCATCCAAAGATTTCTACTATGCTGAGATATTTTATAAGGTGGAGAAGCGTTACCGGAACCATGTATCACTATGTCATTAATAATAAATTTGGTTGTACTGGTAAGTTGGTTTCTTTGATATAAATGGTTTTAGATTCAAATCTTTTAACTAGTGGCCTCTTGTTGGTTTTAATGCTGAATGTACCACTCCTATGAAGTACGATTATCATAACGTGTAAGTTTGAGATTTGTCGGTTATACATAAAAAAGTTTTCACTAATACATTTTTATTAAATATAATCGGTTATTTAATTGAATACATATTTTTAAATTATCTCTCAAAATTAAGTTTGAAAGTACGACTAAATATCGAGAATATATTAGTATCTTCATAATGCATGTCCAAGAGTGGTACCAGTTAATAATTTATGTTATTATTCATTGCCTTAATTAAAAATTAAAATTGATTCTTTACTTAATTAATTCTTTTATAATCTTAATTTTTAAAAAATATCTAAAATTTTCTAGAGTTATTTATTTGTTTATTAGGTTTTTTTCAATTCAAGGGCTATTGTTAAAATGGTTAAAATTCAAAGGTAAAATGAAAAAAAAAATACATTGTCAAAATTTAAAGGTAAAAAACCTATATAAAACTCGGAAGAAAAAGTCAAAAAGGGTAAAAAAAAGACTTTAAACAAGTAATTTTCTTGAACACAAACTAATACTGTAAGCACTAACAAAAATTTATTGTGTGAAAATTAGAATACCATACATTAATCGAAGAGATCAAGAATATCTGTTTGGTTAATCATCATGAATTCAAGGAAGCAAAATAATTTTCGAGGTGACTATGGTCTTTCTCTTCGCTCGTCTCTCGTTAACGGTTTTTCAATAGGTAGTTATTGTATATGAGAAGTGAAGAGGAGACTTTAACCTTATTAATTAAATAACCTTAGTAATCTTCTTATTAAAAGTTTACTGAGTTAAATGCCTACACAATCGCTATCATGACACCTACCTAGTATGATGTGTAAAACTCATACTGAGATGATCATATTAAATTAATTGAACTCTCATGCTTATCTCATATTAGGATTAAATCTATCAACTAATTTTATTAAATTAAAATCACTAACTAATAGTAGTTTATTTACAAGAAAATTGCAACAAATAGTACATGTATGGTAATAATTTTCAAAAGGCATGAGGCCATCACCTTTTTTAACCCTCTGGCTCTGACCCTAGTGAGGCTTGGATATCACAGTACAAAGAAGACAAATCTATCATAGAGGTATGGGTGAGCAAGAGCAATGCTTGGTCTAATACTATCTAATTTAGAGATAAAACTAAATTAAACTCTTAAATGTCAATACAAAATTTGCATATAAACTATTTTACATACTAATTCTGAATGTAATTAGTATTCAAATGAACCAAAGCCCAATTTCCATCTCATTCCCATCGAATCTGAAGCAATGGTCAAGTTAAAATATGGTGAATAAAATGAGAGCGCGTGCAAAAAAGCTATCTAACACATTTAGAAAAAACCCAATAAAAACCAAACAAGAATCTAAGAGGTATAAATTGAATAATTTTGTTCAAACATTACAAGAAAATGAAAAATTAGTGATAATTTTTTAGTGGTATTTCACTTAAAAACAATGCTAGCTTCCATATTTTTATAAAACTTGCGGCGTTTTTTATCAAAATGCTACTAAGTATTCAAATAGTAGCGTTTATACTTATAAACATCACTAAAGATAGAAATTAGCGGTGTTTATCTACTAAAACGCCTTAAATAATCCACTTATAAAAATTTAAAGAGATTATTAAAGGTATTTTTGGCTTGAAATACATTGAATAATCCCTTTATAAAAAATGATAGAGATTATTGAAGGTATTTTTAGCAAAAAAAATACATTGAATAATCCCCCTCATAAAAATGAAAGGGATTATTAAAGGTATTTTTGATAGAAAATATTTTCAATAATTCCCTATAAAAAAAATTGAAAAGGATTATTCAAGGTGTTTTTGGCCAAAATTGCCTTCAATAACCCCATTCAATTTTTTGTAAGGGATTAGTCAAGGTACCTTTTGGGCTAAAAAGCTTGAATAATCCCCTCATTAAAAATGAAAGAGATTATTAAAGGTGTTTTTTACAGAAAACATATTCAATAATTCTCTCTAAAAAATTGAAAAGGATTATTGAAGGCGTTTCTGATTAAAAATACCTTCAATAATCTCTTTATCAAAATTTAAGGGTGTTATTGAAGGTGTTTTTTATCTGAAACGCCTTTAATAATCCCTTCATAAAAAATGAAAGAATTATTGAAGGCGTTTTTGGCCAAAAACGCCTTTAATAATCTCCTTATAAAAAATTTAAGAAAATTACTGAAAGCATTTTTGACCTGAAACACCTTCAATAATCTCTTATAAAAAATTGAAATAGATTATTCAAGGTATTTTTTGCTAAAAAAGCTTTAATAACCCCATTCAATTTTTTTAAGGGATTATTCAAGGTATTTTCTAGGTTAAAACGCCTTGAATAATCCCTTCATTAAAAATCAAAAAGATAATTAGAGGTATTTTTGGTAGAAAATGCCTTTAATAATCTTTTCAAAAAAATTGAAGAGGATTATTGAATGTGTTTTTGACCAAAAATATCTTTAATAATCTCCTTATCAAATTTTAAAGGGATTATTGAAAGCGTTTTTGGCTTGAAACACTTTTAATAATTCCCTATAAAAAAGTATTGAGGATTATTGAAGGTGTTTTTGCCATAAAATACCTTCAATAATCCCCTTTAAAAAATTGAAAGGAATTATTGAAGGTATTTTTGTGAAAGAAGGCATTCAATAATCTCTTTATCAATATTTAAGGGGATTATTCAAGAAAGAAATTAGTGGCAACTTTTAAGAAAATGTCATTAATTTTCCTATAAAATTCGAACTCATGCCTAATTTCCTTTCCTTTCCTAAGCTTTTCTTCTTCTTTACATACTCAGGCATTTCCTTTTTCAATTTGTCATTCATCTGCTGCTATTCATTTGTAACAGTTCTCAAGTTGAGGCACCTGTCAACCTAAAAGCCAATCGCGAGAAAATGACCAAAATCATGTTTGAGACTTTCAATGCTCCTGCCATGTTGCTATCCAGTTGTTTTCTCCCTCTATGCCATGTTGTTAAAAGCTCAAATACTTTAAAAAATTGAATCTTTCATTTTTTTTTTTGGGTTTTAAAACTCGAGCAGGTGTTTGTCTTCATAATTTAAGGCCCTTCATTAATAAACAAAAAATGGCTTCTAGGTATTTCAAATTTTATTGCTGATTTTGGATGTATCACTACATTACAAGTTTCCAATTTAGAGTAAAAAATAGTTTTTTTTTTTCTTTTTGAAAACTTTGGTTTGTTGTTTATTCTTAAAAGCATTATCTGGGTTGGAGTTAAGAAAGAGAGAGAAAAGAGAAGTTTGAGGAATAAGCTACAGTGGGATGCTTGCTAGAGAAAAAAGGACAAGTTTTAGAGTACCTAAGTCTTAAAGGTTAGTCCAATGTTCCTTGAAGTTGTTTTAGGTTGCTTTCTTTGATCCCTACTCTAATAAAAGATAAAAAAAGTGATTTTTATTTTGTTTTTTTTCTTTTTTTGTTGATGCAGTTTTTCATCTTTGGCTTTCATACCTTAGAAATTGATCGTTTTGATTGGGCTTGAATGTTTTCTTAATGTTCCTTTCTTATGCTCTTAGCCTTACACAGAACAATAGTGGGGACTATTTGGTATCTGTTAATGGTAGAGTGCTATGAATTTTAAAGAAAGTCAAAGCATTTAGAGGTATTGTTTTTTTAGAATTTATTGCTTTATATTTTCTTAAAAATATGTTATTAGTAGGGTTGCTCCACCTTAGAGAATTTAAATAAACTCGACATACACAGCTTTAGATAGGGACTCTTATGACCTATCTTCTCTTCAAAGGGAAGTTTCCTCCATGACTCATAAGTTATACCATTACCAGTTAACTCTATTTACAAGTTAATAGAGCCATCCTTTCTTTTCCAAATATGCTTTTTATAAGGAGCAATTGTAGGCTGTGTCAAAGACATTGAATAAGGTAGTTGAATGGGCAGATTTATGTCTAAAGAAAAAGTATTAGGGGAAGCTTAAGATGCAGAGCAATCTTGATGCATTATCAAGGACATTGGATTTGAATTTATGGGACTATGGACTTCTAATAAAAAATGGTGTACTTACTGAAGCTACTTTGCCTTTATCTAAACAATCATCAATTTCATATATTTAAATTTCTGGTTAATGTATTAAACAATTTAAATGTTATTGTATTAAACATTGTATTACATGTATTTAGAACAAATTATGTATTTAAATGTTTAAATATTTATAATATTCAGTTTATGAATCTAAATTCATTTTTATTTCTTTTAATATCTTTTATTTAATTTTAATAATAAATATTTAAAAAATAAAAAAGTAAATTCTTAATTTAGCGGCATTTGTTATGAAAAATGACACAAAATTATAGAAAATAGTGGCATTTATATCCAAAAATACCATTAAATTTAACTGCGTTTTTGTGGATAAACGTCACTAAATTACAAAAAATAGTGACATTTATGTCCAAAAACGTCGTTAAATTTAGTGGCTTTTTTATGGACAAATACCACTAAGTTAATGACGTTTTTTTCTAAAACGTCGCTATCTTCTCTGACACAAGTATAGCTAGTGCTCTTAGCAGTATTTTTTGCAAATGCCTCGAATCACTTAGTAGCTTTTATAAACGCAGCTAAATGTAATAAAGAAAAAAAGCCACTAAAAATCTATTCTCCTGTAGTGAAAAATATTACCTCACAAAGACAAATACAACAAATTTTCATTTGAGCAAATTAACAAAAATAAAAACACAAAGGCATGTTAATTTGACTAGTTGTGAAATACATATTTTTTTTATTTTTGAGATTATTAGAATTAAATTTTGATTGTTAAAATTAAAAATCCAATACTATACTAACATATCACACAACTTTTGGCATTGTGAAATATATATCTACCTTCACAAATATGAGCAAATCTAATAAAATAAGAGTGAGTTATTATGAATAAATTCTAAGTTTCACGGTAATTTTTTGAATAATTGGGACCAACCCATTAGGGATTCAATTCTCACTCTTACGTACATGTGATAATTTTTGAAATCCTATAGTTAGGGTTTTATCTATTTCTTGGCAATGAAGTTTCTTTAAATAATTTAAGGGTTAAATAATAAACTACTATAAATAAACAGTGGAGGCAAGCAAAGGAGCTACTGGTTGCAGCTTGATCGATCGTCCCTAATTTGGAGAAATCTTGAGTTTAATATCGTCTTTCAATTTGAAGGTAATTTCTTCTAGAGTTAAAATTTCTCTTTTGACAGAACTTGTTTCTAGTTGACTATACTAGCTATAATTGCCCTTAACTTACCCTTGAGATAAATAAATTGATTGTTTCTGATAACAGCTATATGTTTAAAATATATGTAGATAGTGTACTCTTAGCAAAGAAAAAAAAAAATTATAGGGTTGGGACTTGGGAGATCGAGTTTTGAGGTTTAATTAAGTTGATTTTTATCCATTTACATTCATGTACTTCTTCAGAATAGAAAATTAAAGTTTGAATATGATCAGAAAAAAAAATTATGATTGATCACTAATAATGGAGCAGAATTTTTTTCATTAATTATATGGAGATGCATATGTGATATGCGCATGCAATCTCTTTTACTAGACAAAAAATTTTCCCTAAACATGCATAGAATTTAATAAAAAAAATCAATAAATACACCTGATTTCAGGTTTGAAAATATTTTCCAACTTAATCTTCCACATTCTTTCACTTTCAATTGTAGAGTACCCGGCAGATAGAGCTAATGAATCAAACAATGATATTGATGATTGTGTTGGCAGCTATTGGGATCGTGTGTTTGACAAGCGTCGCCCAGTCATTGGTTCGTGGCTATAAACTAAGAAAGCAAGTGTCAGCAGCTCGACCGTCATCCGCCTAATCCTATATTGTTGTTTGCTACCTTTTTTTCTTTAGGGAGGAAAGACTTGATTCAATGTGTTCGTTTGGAGACGACATGGTGATGATGTTCCTAACTTCATGATACATTAGAAAGTTTGTTTTTTCTTTTTTTTAGTGCAAATTAGTACCATGAAAAAAGAATAAAGGGATTTAATTTTAAGTCATTCAAAAAATTTTATTAGCATCTGGTTTAATTGATTGGCGTTGTAAATTTGTTTGACTTTACAGTTTTGCACTGTAAAGGGGAAAAAGCAGATCAGTTTTCATCATCTCCACTCGTATCTCCATAAGCATTGTTTTTACTCAGCCAATTCCATTTTATTAATAAACCAAATAAAAAACACAAGGCTAGCAATAACAAAGAACTGCAACACGATTCGATTACAAGAACGCAAGATAATCTCAGACCTTAAAGACCAGACATATCATAAGGACAGATCAAATAATCTTAAACACCACAACAAATCGGTAAATTCGTCCTAGCCTTTTTTTTTTTTTTTTGCAATGTGCTACTATATTTCCTTGTATAAATAATCATAAACGGAACAAAGATAAATATATTTGTTATGTTAATCATATTTTCATTTTTGAAGGAATATTATGTTAATTATCTTAAGAATAATAATTATCTCAAGAAAGCTCTTATTTCTATTTTCCTTTTAAGAATTAGGTCTAATTATGTGCAATTTATTTATAGAAATAATTAACAGTGAATTTTCGTCATGTATCTAATTTCCTTAAGAAATTGGGCCAAATTCTAAAGATATGCCCTGATTTTTCTATCTTTTGACCATCAACACTCTTTTCAAATAAGGTTCCATAAACTACTATAAATACAGGTTTGAAAGCAGCCACTACCAACAGCTTGGACATTCCCTTGGAGAACAATTCTCAAGCTTGGCTTTGGATTTGGAGTTTATTCTTTCTAGCTAGCTAGCTAGCATGGGTATCTAACAAACTCTCTTTTAGCATCGATTATCTTCAAGATTTATATGTACATATTATGATAATTTATAGTTGATTAAATTCTTGATTGGCATGGCATTGTCAATTGTCGCTTTAGTTGACAGCATCCATGCATGAAAAGTTTTTGTTTTCATGAAAATATACGTACTATAATTTACTTTATGATTGGCCTGGCATTGTCGATTATTATAGGCTTTTCTTTCTTTCTTCCTTTTGTTTTTTCTATAATTTCTTCTCATATATACGCTCATTCTCAATTTTTTGAAAACAGAGAGACTGACAGTGGTGTTGACGGCTTTCACATTGGTGGTTCTGCTTCTTCTTATATTAGTTCTGTGTATGTCATGGCGCGAAGAAGACCAAAAAAGGGGGAAAACCACAAGCACCCAAACAAACACATAAGGAGCAAAATCAGCTGTTGAACCATAGGATTTGGACGAAACAGACCAAGAATATTCTAGTTTTATGATAGACACAATCCTTTATTCGATTAGAAAGCAATAGCTAAATCTGCTGCATACATTGGTCTGCAATGCTATGCACTGCAATTTTTTCCTTGTTTATGTAATACCCGTCCCAAAATTTTATTATCTTATTTAATTATATTACAAAGTATTATTTAAGAGTGTTTTATTTTGGTTTATTATTTGATAACTTTACAAGAGGGATTAAATTTGAACGAGTTTATTTATTTGATAATATTTCAAGAGCGACTAAATTGCACTAAGTAATTTAAAGGGGTCAAGGTGCAATTACCCAAAATTACTCTACTATATATACATCTTATTCTCTAACCCTAAATAAAAAAGGGAACTGCAGCCAAGAGCGACTCTGAAATTTTGGGATTTTAGATTTTGATATTTGCACTTTAGGGGTTAGTAATATGCATGCATCTTAGTTGGATTTGGATTATTTGTATTTTGGAGAATTGACATTTTGTAAATTGTTAATTTGGGAAAATGAGTTTTTAGCTTTCACAAATTGTAATTTTGAAGACTTTTTTGAGATTTTGATTTTTGGTTTAATGAGATATTTATAATTTTACAAAATTATGAGATTCATCTCATGAGCTTATAACTTTATTATATCCTAAAATTTTGGATTTAAAGTGTTATAATATAAAAATCATAAATTAAAAGATACATGATAAAATCGTGAATGTTATCATGATCATGACTTGAAATATTGAATTAGATCACCTAGTTATTTATGGGGAAAAGGGATATATATTTATGGTCTTCCTTGTATCATGAACCTTCTCAAAACCAAGGTCCTATCTATATTTAGTAATGATACAAACATAAAATTATTATTATTATTATTATTATTATTATTATTATTATTATTATTATTATTATTATTATTATTGTCAATACGTTCTAAAAGGCTCAAACTATTTTCCTTTCTAAAATTTGGTCTAATAATTATCTATATATCTTAAAAAAGGAATTGGCTGAATGATAATATAATATAATAAATGTCTAATTGTCCACTTCTCAAGAATGATAATATTACGAAATATTAATATAATTATGTAGTCAAACGTAATATTAAAGATTGTGATATTGTAATTAAAATAATATCTAAGAATATGATATAGTTACAGTATCATATCAACATATTTTAATCTTAGATATTGTTTTAATTACAATATCATAATCATTTATTTATGTTTGACCATATAATTACATTAGTAATACAACATTATATTAGCAACCCCAATGTATGTACTTTTTTTTTTCTTTTTAAGCCCTTGCTAGGTAGATTCCATATATTTCTATAAATAGAGGATAAAGAGTATTTTTTTTATTTGTACCTTAACTTGTGTTACACTTTGATCTTCGGTTGTGAACACAGGCATCATGGAGTATTCATGGATAATCCTGGGACTTGTCGGCGTGGTAACCTTGTGCATTATTGTATTGTGTGTCGAGTGCTCAGCGAAAGCACAAAAAGAACAAGATGCGAAAGAACAAGAAGAACGAGGTGCTGAATCATAGGATTTGGATGAATTAATAGACCTTCAAGGAAGCAAAGAGGTTGAAGTAGCAGTATTTATGCATTAATTCGTTATAGTGCCATTTGTTTACGTTTTTATCCCATCTTAATCAAATAAAAGGAGTGATTAATATCCAAGTTTAGTTTTATTTTCAAGTTCGTTTCTTTTTTTTTTATCTGAAAATAAATTGTTTTATTGATGGGAAAGGATGTACCAAACTAAGGCAAGGATCAGGATTTATCAGCATAACAATCCTAAAATACCAAAATCTCAATCATATCATTTTCTCCTTTCAACTATTTTTGTTTCTTATCATAAGACCAAGAAATCTTAAGTTTTTTAACTAGAAAATCCAAAATATAATGACCATCGTCCAAAAGATTGTAAGCATGTTCATTTTAAGTAGTTGCATGGTCTACTATAGTCTAAAGAAATTGCCAAATTTTCCACAAAACAACCATTTTGCTGAACATTATCTACCGTCAATCATATAATCAGGAGCCAACTTACCGATAAATTTGGACAGTCTACTTGAGTCTAGGATTATTATGCTCTACAAATGACTCACTAACCTTCAATTGCTTACTTGACTTTGGATTGATATTGGGAGCAAGAGCTTCCAAGAACACACTATTCATCAGAACAAAACATTCACTCTCAACTCTCAAGCCATGAGACAAGTATGCGCAAAGGAAAAGCTACATTTTTCATTTATACCACAGTATGCACAGGAGACCTATCCCGAAACAATAAGCACAAGAAACACCAAATTATTTGCACTCTTCTATTCTATTATTTGTGTGAATTAGAGAATACATATATCAAGTACTTCTTCAGCTATTCAATGGCTACATGCAACAGCTTCCAACCATCTGCTACTTGGTAGATCTTAACTCGCAAAACCTGAGATAAACTATTTATTGTCCACATTTTCACATTCCTGACTGATTTGGTCCAACAACTACATTAGAAATGATGATGACCTTGCTTTTAGGATAAGGGCACTGATTAAACCAAACATCCAAGGTTAGCTTAGTTCCTTCTAAGTTGGGCATTATAATTTAATTACAGGATACAACTGGCTGGTAAGGATAGTTCATGACAAGCACTATAATAAGGCACCAGTTGGGATTGAGGGAGAAAGTTACCAACAATAGTAGGTTTCTTATCACCACCTTTGGCTAGGAAATCCTCCTTTACTAACAGCAAGTCATGTCCACATCTCAGGTTATTTCCGCACTGAGAAAAGAGAGGACTATACAGAAGTTCTGAATCTTTTACAAGGCTATCTTAACATCTGCTTGATACTGCTTATCCTCTAATACTTCTTTATGCTAAACATCTGGAGTATCAAGCCCCCAAACTACTTTTTTTTAAGGCATTCTCAGAATCAATAGGTGATAAAGGGGGATTGTTATCAACACACAAATGACAAAATGCATAACATTTACCATGAAAGGTAATTGTTCTCCTATGGTACCTTAAAGGAAGGATGCAAGAGCAAACATATTTCCCTTAAATGTGCTGATCTCTTAGAGTTGTAAGTCAAGTAAGCAGTTTGTACAAACCTCAACACTTCAAACAGTTGGACAGTTCTTTGATAATCCACTCGATATGGGGAGAGTGGTAGACAACTGAACCCTCAAAGTTTATGGTGTCCTTGCAAGTATTTAAACAAACCAACACAAAGAAGTGAGTGAACCATTACGCTTAGATAGTATCCAGTCAACAATTAAAATAAGAAATGATAATGGTTATTAAACCTAGAAGTTAGAGCTACTTAGTAACAGCAATTATACATGCAGGGCTTCTTGAAAATTAAACCTAGAAACGAGTGTGCACCATGCAAATTTAAACAAAAGCATGCTGTCAGCCCAAGTATGTTATAATCTTAACCTGAAATAAGAACTTCTATCAATTGAATACAGATGTGACAATAACAAAACTATCAAAAAAAAAAAAAAAGAAAAAGAAAAAACCTCTTTCGGCCAGAGTCTTAGGTGCATAAAAGATTATGTCACTTCAAGACAACTGCAAGAAGCGAAGCAGATCTTTTTTCCAATTTAAACCCAAGCACAGCAAACACAAAGCAAGCATATAACAGTGAAAGAGTGCAGATAAAGGAATAAAAATATAGGTCATTTATTAACACTTATAAAAGTGAGGGAAGAAAAGATAAAAATACAAATATCATCCGATCATAAGGAAAAACAAAAAGTTAAAACTTTATATAGATCACTAAACCTTTAGCTCTTCTTTTCACCTCCAGTACTCTTCTTCTTAGCTGTTGCTTGTGAATACAAGAAAGTTCCATGCATAGCAATCCCAGATCCAAGTGCATTTAGAGGCCGAACTGGATTCCTAAACACCAAAACAGTTGACACTATAACCCCAACCCTCTTCATTGTATTGCCAACTGAAAATGTCCAAGGAATAATTTCATCAAGTGCCTGATAAGATGATTGGTTGTAGAGATGATAAAATATCCCTGAAAGCAAGACCCATGTGTAAAATGTTGATGCTTTGCCAACCGTTTCGATTGCTTTGTGATACCCTTGAATCCATTGGGACCCTTCAACAACAACCGCAACTGGAAGCAGATAAAACAGAGAGATTACACTTATCCAACCATATACATTCAATCAATTCACTTCCTTGAAATTCAGCAAACTTTTCTTGGAATAAATGTTCCTTAACACAAATCCAACATTGCTAATCAAAATTAAAGGAAACCTCAGTTATAGCAGCTAGAGAGCATCCCAAAACAATGGGAACAATGGAAAGCGAGACTTTCAAAGGATAAGTATCACCAAGAAATGAAGAGAAAACAACAGAAAACACAGGCTCTGACGATTTGATAACAAGAGTGAAGGAGACAGCAACCTTAGAAAATGATACACAACCTTAGATATGGCCTATTGTGTGAAACAATGCTGGTCCCAGAAGTGCAATAATACAAGGCTTTGTGATTTTGGGACAAGGTTGTAACTTTAAAGACCATAGAACGAACATCCGAATAGAACAGCAAAAGTTGAAAAGAAGCAAGAAGCCAAGGGAATGGAAAGACATTCAAAGCTTTTTTGTTGTAAATGTTAAAGACAATGCTTGAAAGTACCAGAAACCAAACACAAGTGCAAGGTGTAAAGTTTTGGCCTTTGACTTTGCCGCTACTTCAGCAGCTTCAGCTTCTCCTTCTGGATTAGATTCAGATGCTGCAGCTGCTTTGGGAAAATGAGATTCTGGTTTCCTAGATGAGTTTTCATGGATATTGCTGAAATGAGTTGTTTTGGAGCTGACAGCTTGGATCTTGCAGAAAGGGTAGCCATGGATTTGGTTAAAGTTGCAAACTTAGGGGCTGTGAGGTGTGGATTTGTTGAGAAAAGCAGGAGGGTGAGTAACATTTTTTGGTTTTGGATCCTTTTTTATAGGATCATATAGATGAGTGTATTTGGAGAAAGTGACAGGAAAGGATGGTATGAGATTCAAAGTAAGCATTTGTTATTGCAAGAGATTCTGCAACAAGTAAATAAAACCAAAAAAAAAAAATTTTGATGGAGGATTGAAGGAAAGAGGGTGAGATATGTCACTGCTATTTGGTTTGGACCTCAATCAAAGGCCCTTTATGATACAGTTTTGGGATTACAAATGTTCGAACCGTTTATTGGGTTGTGGTTCATTGAATAAAAAAAAATCTGAAACGATTTACAAGAAAACAGTGCCTTGAAAGTTTATGGATGAGCTATGGATGTATAATCTGGCTTCATGTTGTCTGCCGCTGAAAAGCTTTTGACTTGGATTGGTCCAATTGGAAGTTTAACCGAAGTGATTCGGTTCTACTTTGCCCCAACTACAAATCAAACAAAAGCATATTAAGTAGTACAGTACTTCAAATTTAGAAAACTAAAACTAGCAAGCAATTGGGCTTTGTTGATTTGAGATTGATCACGACCCGATTTCATTTAGCCAGGTTACCAAACGGACCCCAATTTAAACCTTCCCTTTCAATTTTCAATTTCTTCCAAAGTTTGATGGACGGCCCCGACTGAATTTCTCAGCTTAAGAAACAGAAAAAGAAAATGACAGCGAAACAAATGGAGGAAATTCAAAGAAAATTATCGATGTTGAATTATCCTCGAGCCAATGCTCCAGCTCAGTCTGTTCTCTTCGCCGGCATGGAACGTTACGCTCTTCTTGAATGGCTCTTTTTCCGGTAATTTCATTTTCAACCCTAAAAAAAAAACAATTTTTTTAGGGTTTTCTTTAACATTTTGTTTTCTTTTTTTTTTTTCTTTTGGGGGGGGGGGGGGTTTAAATTCAGGCTATTAGGGGATAAGTCACCGTTTTCGCAACAAAATTTACGGGGGATGCTATGGATCGTGATGAAGAAACTTCTAGAATACAATGTAAAGCTCATTAGCTCTTGAATTTATCTTACTTTTTCTTCTTTTTTCGGATTTGGGGTTTGTTGACATATTTTTTGTATGGTTTTGGGGAAAACTGTTGAAATTTACAGATTTGGCTGAGATTGCGAAGTTTTTGGATCTTACTGCTACAATTGATACAGAAGCCATCCAAGTAAGCATACTCAGATTCTAAGTTACTATTTTTACCGGCTCTGCTTGAGCATTACTTTTACTTCTTTGGAGGTTGCTTAAAAAAAAAAAAGAATGCAACACATGTTCAAAAATAATGATTTTACATGAAAGTAAAACAAATTATGCGTTTTGTTATTCACAAATATTGAAATTTTAATTTTTGGTTATTAAAAAAGTAATTAATTTTGTATGCGAATGCCATTTTTTTTTTTTTTTGTTCTTTGGCTTCTGGAAGAAAAAGTAGCAAAAGTAATAAGGGAATGGAACTTAGATGAAAGTAGTGGCATTTTCTTTTAAAGGTGCTGGATTCAGTCCTCGTTTTAATGGCCATAGTATAATTTGGCATTTTGCGTCTTGTTTGGTGAAGAGATACAAAGAGAGAGAGTGAAAAAAAAAGCTTACTAATGACGTTCAAAAGTTATTTTAGGGACATAAATGAAAAGCTATATTTTGGACAGTTGACATTTGAAATCCATGGCTTTTTCAAAATTTGCATTTTCGTTGTAGCATATTATGTCTTAAATTAGGAATGTGAGATTGGTTGGACATGGTTGGTTTGGAGATGAACTAAACCAACAGTATAAACTTGCACCTTTTGCCCCTCTAATTATTAGAAATATATTTCCTAGCTATGATAGGAGGCTTTGACATTTTTGAAAAAGTACTGAGAAGTATAGAGGTTTATTTTGTGAGTTGTTTGTTGAATGTCTCAATGGGGCAATGTTAGGACCTTTGGTTATGACGTTGGTTGGATGAATCCTATGTCAGTTATAGATTATTGTTGTTTGTTTAGCACATTTGAACATTTGTATTCCAAGTACAAGCAATAACACTGTTTTACAGGGACAAGGAAGCTATGAAGATCGGACTGAAATGCTTCGTCTTATTATTGATCTGGTGGAGGCAAGCATCTGTGCAGATAATCTGGAATGGAGGTACAGATGTTTGGAGATCATATTTGATTCCGATTACATTAACTTTCAAAGAAGAAATGTTCATTCCCTTGTGTTTATATCTTTTGTTTTGTTTCAATTATTGCTTTTAATGTTTGGTATCATAACATTACTTCTTTTTTCAAAAATTTTCTTTACATTCTTTTGCAGTGTCAATGAGCAGGTAGCAAACGACATACAACTAATAGATGATATTTTGCAGAGAAACAAGCTCTAATATTCTCTGAGGAATGCAAGTTGTTCCCTGCTGATGTGCATATATCCATTGTAAGCAGCCCCTCTTTTGCCTTATTAGTATCCACATGCCTATCTGATTCTGCTTTTCCTGTTTCTCTTTTTTTTGCAATACTATTTAAATGTAAGTCAAACTTACATTTTCCTCTTGAGCTTTGATCAACAGAGCCCTTGATTCATCTGAGTTGATAACTGTCCAATAATTGCCAATATGTTGCCCTGTTTGTTGCTGAGGATCAGCTTCAAGACTGCCCTTGCCAGAGAGCCGGTATTTGCCATGATTCAAATACTCAGCTATCACGCCTATGTGACTGAGGCTGAGAGTAGCCATTTTTCCCATTTCCTGATAGGACCATACCATATTTCCATCATAGCAGTCAACATTTCTTGAGACTAGCACTGAATAGTGGCCCTTCTCTTACTGCATGTATCTAGCCATTTAAACCAAAATATGGAACTATCATATGCCATGGACTGTTGGGTTATAGAATTAATTTCCCGCTAGTCCACTAATGCTACTAGCTTCCGGCCTCCTTTATTGACTTCACTCCTACTTCTATTGCAATTCCACAATTTAAGATGCTTATATAGTGCTTTAGCTAAACTATTTAGCTATGAAGATCATGCTCTGCGACTAGCCTCCTGCCTCCTTTATTAGACCACACTCCTACTTCTACTGCAATGACACAATTTAAGATGCTTATATAGTACTTTAGTTGAACTGTTTAGCTATGAAGATCATACACCCAGCATAGGTCCCATTACAATTAAAAACAATCCTATATTGCAATTGATGACAATTTCAGACTTTGAGTTAAATTCCAATGTCATGATGTGTAGTTTGCTACTGGCAGATGTAGTGACATTTTCTTCCTTTAATCAAGTTTGTTTGCAGATCTGATATTTCTGAGCTGGAGTCAAAGCTTTCAGAACAGTCCAAGATACTCTCAAATCTTCAGCAAAAGTTGATGACTTGGCATCAAAGGTTTATCCTAGCTCCTTAGCTCATGGTTCATCATGTTTTTCGAGTTCCATCTTTGTGTCTGTTTAACTTCATGCATCTATTTCCTGAAAGTGCAGTGCTCTTTGATCAATTTGATGTTACATTTTCTTTTAAGGCATATTTTCACTGATGTGGTGTTTTTATTGGGAATAAAGGAGTGCCACCATTCATTTACTCTATAGGCTAAATAGGAATTTGTCTTCCCTTGAGATGAGAATAAAGTATTCAGCATTTGTCAATAAGCTTACTGTTTTGGGAATTTCAAAAGTTGAGTTATTGTGCTTCTAATATGTAATTGATCTCCAGTTAAATGGAGCATCGAAGATGGTTATTCTGTTACCAGACTTCAACACTTGCTATTGTATTTTAAAAATTTCTCCCCATGGGGAAGATAGTTTTTGCAATTTTCTGAGTCTACACGGTTTTCTGAATTATTGTGTTTTTCTGGCTGTGAATTGTCCCAAATTTTGATTTCCTGCTGCATGTCTACGCAGCGTTAACCTTTTTTTTTTTTTTGTGCATGTGTTTGTGCATGCTTATGTCTCTGTTATTAATTACTTGTGTTTTGTTTCTTCTATTTAATTTCAAATTTTCCTCCTTTCTAGCATGCTTACAACCCTGACGAGGACCATACAGAAATAGAGCCCAAAGTACTATGAGGGTTGGGTTTGGTGAGTTGTTAACAGGACTGGGCGATCCAATTCTCTTTTATTCAAGAAGTCCTAATCCTAGTCCAAAAAGTGCTTAAGAGATGCAAAGCCTAATCCTAGTTGAAGATTGAAGGCTGCTAAAGGTTTTTAAGTAATTACAAAGCATTGTTTTCTTTTGAAGAAAGCCCTAGCCACCATCTACCTATCCTTCTAACTTTAGGATTCTTTGTATTCTTGTTATATAAATAGCTTGGTTAGGCATTAGGAAAAATCATGATTGGGGTGACAGCCCATCTTATAGCTTTAGAGGGTTTTTAGGTTCTTTATAGTTTAAAGCTTGGGATGACAAACCAACAATTGTTTTTTTAAGCTTTCTTGCATTGTTTTCTCAAGTTTTCATTTCAATTAAGTTTCTTTCAAGTTAATTTAAATTCCTACAAGTTTAATTTAAGTTTTTAAGCAATTTAAATTCTATTTTGATTTAATTTAAGTTCAAGCTCTTTAATTTTCTGTTCTTACTATTTACTTTAATTTGTTGTTTTAATTTAATTTAAGTTCAGTTCATGTAATTCAAATTTAGTTAAGTTCTAGTTTGATTTAAGGTTTCTCAAGGTAAATTTAGTTGCACAAGTTATAATTTCAAATTATTAAATTAGGTTTAATGTTTATGCATGATTTAAAGTTTAATTTGCTTAAGTTCAGTTTTATTAGTTGCGATTTAAATTTATTTACATTGCTTATGATTCAAGCATTTTAGATTAGATTTAATTTGTGGTTCTTAAGATTTGATGAGTTAAATTAAGTTTGTTAAGTTGATTTAGTTTTAGTTAATTCAGTATTTTTGCTTGATAATTTGATTTCTTAAGCTGCTGCATTATATTTGATTAGTTAAGTAGTTTAATTTAGCTTTTACATACTAGCTTCAATGTCTAAATATAATTAGAGTGTTATAATTTTGATACTTAGTATTAATTCTATTTACAATTCTTGTGGGAACGATTTTTCTTACTACTCGTATGATCTGATACATTTGCAGATTCTCAATCAGCTGATATGGAGAAAATGTTGTCACTGCATGGGCTTGGTGCATTGGGTGATAATAATGTGAGTTGAAACCTTCAAATTGTTGCCCTTCATAAATTACAATTTGAGCATTTCCATTTTTTTTTTAGTGTATCCCTTTTATTTGCATTAGTTGCATCACCAATTTTAAGCTTACGTTTTTCATGCATTTTCTATTATTTTCTTAAAAATCACCATGTCACCAAAGTTTTTGGTGGTATTTTTAATCATCCTTTCATAATAAGGAACTTTGAGAATATTGACAAACAAAACTATAGTCTCTTTTTCAGTGAGTGGTAGTTGGACTTGGATAGTAGTATCCTTTTACCTTGGCATATTTCTTAAATATCTTTGTATTATTTTTTCGTTCTTTGTAAAACAAATGATTTAAAGTCAAATCTATGATATGTTTCTATTGTGTGATGAATGCTTTTGCTAGTTACCTCCAGCAATGGATGTGAGTCCTACTTAATTTAACATATCATCTTTTAGTACAACCATGAGGCTATCTTGAAAAATATGGATGAACAACTTTTCATTATATGCATGTACAACCATTTTACGACAGTATATAGTGACGTGTTATTATGCATTTATCATACTTTTCGAATTCAAGCACTTTGAGCTCTAGTGGAATTCACATCAGGAACTGGGCACAGCCTAATAACATCTATCATAACATATCAATCTGGGGGCTTAATCACTAGACATAAAATTTGGGAGTATTCACCAATCTTTTTTGTTTTGGTGCGATTAGCCACTAATCCTATCTTTTAGTCTACGAATTTGAGGTCGGGTTCGGGAGTATGATTATGATTGGGGAAGGTTATAGCGCTCTCATAACACGTTCAAAGATGGTACCAATTAATTTTATAAAATTCAAAAATGGTTTTGTTTGAATAGTCTTTTACTTAATATTTGATTTTATTTATTATATTTTTATTATTGAAAATTTTCTAAGCTATTGCCAACACTTTTGGTATAATTTAATAAATCTCATCACCTTAAGAGTATTTAAAGAAATCACTTATTTTCTTAAAGAGGTTTTGACGTTGGATTTGTTTTAATACTTTCAAAATAAATCATAATTTTCTTATACCAATCCTTTTTAGTATGATTCTTAAAAATTTGGAGGAAAGTCACCACTTGTGATTTCCTCTTAATTTTATTATTGATGAGAATTTTAATCAGTTTTGAAACGTCTACTTATTGTTTATATTAATAATAAGGTAAGCAAGAATTTTATTGGTCAAATTTTTAAAATATTTTCAACACTTTGGGAATATTTTGAGAAAATTACTTGTCTGAGAAATTTTGATAAAATCATTGCTTGTGACCTTTACTGTTGTAAAATTTTACTTACTTTGACAATTTGAGTATTTTATATTTTATTTTTTTTTATAGAAAAGATTTTCAAAAATCTTACCAGCATTTTTGGCAAAATTTTAAAAGCTACTTTTTTTAAAATCACTATTTGTGATTTTGTTATTATTGTTGTTATTCTTTTCTTTATGTATTTATTTAATTTTTCTTATTTATTCAAATTGAATATTATTGTTATTATTTTTATGTTAGAAAAATTTTTAAAATATTTTCAACATTTTTAGAATATTTTAGAAATTCTTTGGTATGATTATTTTCAATAAAATCACTACTTGTAATTTTATTTTTATTTTGTTATTATATATTTTGTTCTTGAAAAATTTTAAAATATTTTAACACTTTTAAAATATTTTAAAAATTTTTTTACATGAATATTTTAAATAAAATCACAACGTGTGACTTTATTGTTATTTATTATTTATTTATTATTATTATTCTTGTCTTCTTTATATTTTTCTATATTCTTGTTCATTAAAAATTTTAGTTTCATTATTTCATTTTTTTTTTAAGTATTTAAGAGAAGATTATAATTTCAAATTTTCCTAAGTTTATTATTTTTATTTATTTTTACTAAATTACAACTAAAAGTTATTTTATCTTACCTAAGTCTTTTTTTACATTTATTTATTCTTACTCTGAAATTTGTACAAAAATAAAATAAAATATCCAAAAATTAGAAATAAAATAATAAACGCATATTAAAATTGAGAAAAAAAAAGGCTTGTCAACTTTGGGTCATAGGTTAGTTCGGTCGACTCAGTACCGCTTTCCAACTAGTTCGAGACTTCACGAGCGATTCAGGCAGTTCAACGCGGGTTCTGCAACCAATTGAGGCTTATCCATTGCAGTTCCAAAATACGTTCAAATCGGTTCAAGAGTAGTTTGGCTCAAGAAGGGCAGGTTTTCCGAGTGGGTTGCGTGGACCTCGATTGTGCGGTCAAAACACGCCGTTTTGCCTAACATGACTTCACTATAAACCATATAAAAAATTTGATTCTCTGCATTTTTATCTATCATTATTCTCTCGCTTGGAGTTTTGAGAGCCTATATCTCTAGAAAAAAGACCCCAAAAATCAACAGGTTCTTATCATTGTTGTCGTTATGTCGCTGCTGGTGCCACCACTGACTACTGTCCAAGGTGGTTGGAAAATCTCAAAAAATCCCTATTAAATCTTTTCCTTCTCTTAAACACGAATTCGGCCTTCGTTTTGTAAAAAAAAGCCTCAAATGGCATAGATCGAGGCCTAAAGTTTCAACCAAAATAATTTTTTTGCTTGTCTTTTTGTTTTTTTTTTTTTTTTGTTGAGGCTTTATTTTGGTGTTGGGTCCTCGGTTCAGGGGCTGTGGTTTTTTTTTTTATTATTGTTGTGTGTTTGATTTTGGTTTTCTAATAAGCTAAGAATATTTTTGGGGCTTTTTCTCGGTTTTGGCCAAGAGGGTTTTTTTTATTTGTTTGTTGGTAGAGCTTCATCCTTTTTTTTTGGGGGGGTGTTTGCTGTGATTTTTGGATTTGTCAATCTTGGGTGATGATGGCTACGTGAAGGGTAAGCTGTCAATGGTGTTTAGATCTTGGGTTGTTTTTCTTTGTGAATTGTTGTTTGGTTTCAACGGTAGGCTTTTTTTTTTTTTTTTGATGTATTTATGGGTTGTTGGGTGGAGCTACTGGTGGTGAGCTTTGGGTTGGGTTGGCTATGTAGGAGCTTGGTTGTTTTGGGATTTGTGGTTGAATCTATGGTGGCTTTATGAGAGGGGAGGTAATTGTGGGAAGGGGTTGAGTAAGGCAGTGTTGGAGGTTTGCTTAGTGTACGTGGCTTTTGGCGATGGTCAAGGCAGTTTTTGTTTAGGTAGTGCAAAAACCAAGTTTTTTGGCAGGGTTTTTGGTTTCCGTTAGCCTCTGGATTTTTATAAATCCCTCACTTTTTTATTGTTCTCTCTGTCTTGGATTGTAAATTGATTCTGTATTTATAACAAAAATTTGTAACCAATCCTAGATTTGAAGGGATTATAGAAGAAAAAATGATGCTGGTTTTGAAATCTCAGCTTGCAGAGTCAGATCATGAAGCTGACAAGCTTCAATCCGTGCAAAAGATGCACGAAGTCATCTAACAAAATAAAAATTCAACACTTTAGCAGGCATGTGCAGCTGATTGTGCGCTTTTGTCAATGGAATGAATTTCATTTTCTTTCATGCCATGTGCAACCAGCTCTTTATGATTTAATAAATTCCCACTTTGACAATGGTCCAAGTAATTTTTGTGACAAGGTTCGACTATTAAATGAAGCAGCATTGGTTGAAAAGTGAAGCATTCTTATCTTTCATTTGTCAAACCATGACTTTTGGCTATTTTACTTTGAAATTTTGCATGAACTTTTCTAATAGCAGCACATGGTGAATCTTGCTCCACATTGGCTCAAGCATGCAAAAATTTGTTCCCATACTCGATGTATAATTTGCTTCTAGTTGTTTCCATTTAAAGCTCTTGCATGAGAGACTTTTTATGTACGACAGCTACTTCTCTATATCCATAACTTCAGAACTCATACACATGAAATTTTCTAGTTACTGTCACCTTATCAAAACATGGAAAATTATAGTCACTTGTCATTTATCACTTTGGATAAAATTAGGTGTCTATAGCATTTATTGAACCATAAATATGCATTCGTTCAATGGCTCGAAGCCTTTTGTTTATGATTATCGGCTTAGCTCTCTAATGATCCTCAATAGAGTCACTAAGGTATCATAACATTTAAGTTTGAAAACTTGATCATTAGACATAAAAATCACAGTCGATAGAAATCTTTTTATGCAAGTGTTCTTGATCATTTAATTGAATTTATCTTTTTTAAAATTATTCTAAGTTAAAGGAAGGATCTTAAAAAGAATAAGTTTTGATGTATATATTCTCAAAACTAAGTTTAGTAGTAGGTTATATGTGGGAATGTTTTAGCACTCTACAACGTCCAAATTTTGGTATCAAATTAGTTTTACATTATCATGTCTAAGCCTTAATTAAAACTATTTTTATTTGTACCAAAAATAATTTTTATTCTTAATTTTCTTTAATTCCAATAATTAGATATTGGAAAAAAGTATTTAGATTGTTATTAAAAAAGAAATTTTTTTCATCTTATGAGTATTCAAGAAATATACATTGTTTTCTTAAAAAAATTATGTCGTCAGGTTTATTAAATATTTTATGAAAATAATTTATTTACATCCATTTACTTGAATATACATTGTTTACTTCAAAAAATTTTATTGTTAGATTTATTAAATATTTTATAAAAATAATTTATTTACCTCCCATTTATTTATTTACAAACATAATTATACAAAATATTATACACATAAAAAATTCACATAAAAATCTTTTTCTTTTTCTTCATTATTATTCATTTAAATAAAAAAAATAGAAATTCAAAAATTCAAAAAAATCACATAAAAAGAAAAAAAATTTTGGCGATTAGGTTGGGTGTTGAGTTAGCATGTGAGTCAAGGAGCAAATATAAGCCTCTTAAAACGATGTAGCTATGCTTTTGTATAAAAGACAAAGGTTTTTTTTTTTTAATTCTTTTTTTGCATTCACTCAATTATTTTTTTTTCTTTATTTTTTTTCTAAAAGTTCATAACCCCCAAAATCCAACTAAAAATTCCAAAATATGACATTGAAAATTTAACCGATCATAAAAAAATTCAAACTTTTCAAAAACTACCATGAAACTTAGAGTCCAACTGCCTCAAATTCCTCCAACTTTTGTTTACTCGTCGAATAATTCAAATAAAAACCGTCAAAAAACACAAACAAAACCCAAAAATTTCAAGAAAATTTATAAAAAAAAAAAACCAAACAAATTCCTAAACCCTACATTTTACTAAAATCACTAAAAAAATTCCTCAAACAAATAGCAAGAACAAATTAACGCCAAAAAAACTTTTCTAAAATAAATCTCAACAAAAATTTCTCAAACCTAGAGAATCTATATTTTGAAATTGCTTTAATTGTTCTTTATTGCTTGTAAATTGCTGTCTATTGCTTTCTAAATTCTTTTTTAAAATTTCCCCTTTTAACTTGAATCATATTTTTGTATAAAAATTCAAACCTCAAACTTAGTAGAAGGGGTTTAATGAAATCGGATTTTGACAAATTCGATTCTGATTTAGTCCTAACTTGTTTTCTTTTTTTTTTTTTTTTTTTGTTTTCTTGTTCCTCAAGGCTTTCCAAAATCGAAAGTGAGTTGAATTTTCTTTGACCAATTGCTTTTGATTCTCAAAAGTCATAGTTTCTAAATCTTTATTTTTTTTCATTTTTTTTTTATTTTTAACTCTTTGACCAATAGAAATAAAACTAAATAAAGAAATAATTAAACAATAAAAATGGATAAATTCAAAAAAAAATTTTGACCTTTTGATTTGGGCTCAAAATTTAATTTCATGATTAATGTCCTATTGATCCAAATAATTTTTAAACTAAATGAAACTTGAGACCTTTTAATATTGAAAATTTTCTTAAACAATGCAATGTTTGCATATCCATTAATCAAATTAATTTGATTTGGATTGATTAATTCGATTTTAATCAAATATCAACCCTTTAAATTCTTTAACATCATCTTTCATAGTTATGCATTTCTTTCATATTTGGGTCAGATATAGATTCGTAATTAAAAGAATGGCATCGACCAATGAATTTAATGGAGTTTGTGTGAACAAATAAAAATACTAGAAACAGAATTGTTTTATCTTCTCTCTCAAGATAGCTTTTATGTCGTTGTCATTTGTCAACCTTATTACATCTGGTAAATTAGAACAACGCGGAAATTTGAAGGTGAGGTGTGTAATTATCATAGACGTACAATTATTGAAAATGTGAAGTGACATAGCGAGTTAATATTTGGCTTTAATTCTATAATTATAAAAATAATATTAAAAAATAAACAAGCAAAAAAAGTAAACATATAATAATATTAATAAAAAAAAACTTCAATCAAACATTTATTTTTATATGAGACGATTGATCAAAAAAATTTATGTATTGTTATTCATTCGTTTATTTATTCATATCTTATCATACAATTTTGGGTATGGGGTATCCACTCCAGTATTTGTAGGTGATCCGATACATTCACTCTTTAACCATTATCAGATTTCACTAGCACAGGCACGATTCTCCTTTCCAGTTTGGCTGGTAAATCTTAAACAAATTACGATTTGTTCTTTGCTTAGTAAACTAATAAAGTAAATGTGGTATTTTATTTTGGTTGATTCCCAAGAGGTAGTATTATCTTTCTTTTCAATTAATTCGTAACAATTTAGTGTATATACCATATTTTTTGTGCAGGTCATGGCTACAGATAGTGACGTCAGCATTACAATAGACAACAACTTGGAAAAAACTGAATTGTTGGCGCCGCCTAAGGTTTCGCCTTATTCGGCTCGGACTAATCGAATTTGCAGGCTGGTAATTGGAAAACTCTGCTGTTACTAACCGAGTTAATGTCATTTAATTATTCGCAATATCAAACTCAATCACTTCTATATAAATTATAGAAAGATAGATTTTTATATATTATGTTATAGTTTTATTAGATTTCTATGTTATTTTAGTTATTGATCTATTGTCGGTTAATTCGTGATATTAGATTGACTCACATTATACCTAGTCTAGATACAATAAAACATTGAGAGAACGAATTAATTGTATCACACGTTTATGATCTTTATGTAATATTTTATTTTCAATCACGATATTTAAATTTTAAATTTTCATACGTTGACTATTAGAAATATTCAAATTCATTTACCCCATCATTCTTCATTAAATTTGAAAAATCTTGCCATCTCAGCCACGTCTTTGTAGATGTCCATATGAAAAACAATGTAGGCTTTTTTTCTTAACCTTTTAAGCTAAAATTGACATCATGTGAATATCTATTTGGCATATTTTATTATATTTTTAACGGTGGTTGACGAAATAGATGAATTTGAAACACATTTAAAAATACTAAATGAAAATTTAAAGTTAAAAATTATGATAAAAATAAAATATCACCCAAAAATCACAGATGTAATGTAATTTATCCCTGAAAGAGCATACAAAACTTTAGAAAATTATATAAAAAGTGCGAAGAAAATAAGCATCAAGTGAAAACATTAAAAGTGTCGACGAATCGAATCAAAGAAAAAAATAAAAATAAAAAATAAGCATACAATTAAAATAAAAAATAAGTATAAAAAATTTTGAAAAATTTCCACTTATAATCTATCTTTATCAATGCAATATACTCTCTGCAAAAAAAAAAAGAACAATTATACAATATATATTTATCAAGAAAATCTTATAAATAATTCAATTATGTATTCATTTTGATGAGACAATTTTACTTATTAAATTTTTTGTTTATGCATATAAATCATACTTTAATAATGCATTAAATGTATCAGCAAGTGTGACAGAAGCGCATTTACCCTTTGGGACAGATTCTTGGGTAGCCATATGACATATAAACAACATATTTGAAGTTGGGATTCATTTTGATGTGATCTTACATGTACAATGTATTAAATATAGATTTTTTTAAAAAGAACTTGAAAGAAGAAAATATAAGTATTGAGATTAATTTTGAATTTTAAATTTTTTGAATGTCATTTTTTTAAAAAAAATTGTATAAATATTTAGTGCACTTGTGCGTGTATTTAGTCTAAGATTCATTAAATATATATTTTAAGTAAAATTGGAAGACATTATTAACATTTAGTACAGTTGTGCATATACCATTGGATGAAATTTTAGCATTAGTTATTATAGGTTTAACAAAATAAAAATATACATATTTTATATTTTTGTATCAACATGAATTGTAATATGTAATTTTTGTATAAAATATAAACAAATATATGAATTTTAATATTTTACATGACATAAATATACGAATAATCAAGTCTAAAATATTGCATGGAGATCTTTTGAGATTTTTTTTTTATCTATTAAATACCATTTGATGATCAAATTTACTTGTTTGATAAGTTAATTGATCTATAATATAGATGTGATATGATAGAGAAAAAATAGTGGAGTTGTAAGAGTTTACATTTATTTTTTATTATTATTATTATTTTGAGGTAAAGCGTTTGCTTACTTGTATGATAATTGATTGGACATTTGGCATAATAATCTTAACAAATTTGCATTTAACTTCTATCCATTTTTATCTAACTTTATTTTTAATAATTTAAATTGAGCTTTTATTAATATTGGAAAATTACCCCGCTTCGATCCGGTCACAATTTTATTAAATATAAATAAATAATAAATATTTATAAAATAATACTTCAGGTGAACAAATCAATAAATTCATTCAAAAGGAACCATATTGATGTATAAACTAAAAAATAAAACTTAATCTAAAACTATACAAAACAAATACTTTATATTTTTACAATATATTGAAACTTAAAAAATCAAATTAAAATATAATTATTTGAATTTGATCAATCAGTATTTATAATAATTTAATAAAGATATGTTTAAATTTAAATAACACTAATTATTAAGTACATTCATCTGTAATTATTAAAGTTTATAGATACTATATATTCATGAATGATTAAATTCATAAATAATTAGATTCATATAGTTTGAGTTTAATTTATGGTTATTTATACTAGTCAATAGTATAACTATAATTTAAACGTCAAAATAATTAAATGTAAATGTCACTAAATACAAAGTACATTCATCCACAATTAAATAAGTTTGTGGATAGTAATAATTCAGAAATGACTAAATTCATTGATTGTTAAATTTATAAATAATTAAACTCATATAATTTATAATAAAAATAAAAATATCAATGAATAGTATTCATGAACCAAATTATTTGCAAATCTTACCATCTATGTATTATAACTCATTCAATTCAATCCAGTCAAGTTTTACAATTAAAGACACATATCATCTAATTAAACATCTAAGACCAAATGACATTGTTAATAATTATTTTCCCTTTCCTTTACGATTTTTTTTCCTTTTTGGTTAATTTCATTACATTTTGGTTTCTATTTTCACTTAAAGTGAATTACTCTTCTAAATAAAAAAAAAAGAAAGAAATTTTGGTAAAGGTTAGGGTTGAAAAGTTTGCATTAGGTCGACAAAAGGGAATTGTTTTTACAAAAAAATAAAGTGACTTTTTCTTTTTATGAAAAAAAATTAAAGACAAAAAATTAAGAACTGTTTTTTATCTGATCAAGTTTTCTTTTTTCTCAAGTCCCAAAAAAATCTTTTTTATAATTTTTTTCTTGCGAGTGGAAATAAATAAAAAGAGTGTTGGAGATAAGAGGGCTTAAGTAAATATATTTTTTAAAAAATTGATAAACCAATTAATGTGCAACACGGCGCAAAATTAGGCTCTTAATGAACAGTCCCAATTTAGGGACTACTTTTATTATATTGTATAGATTTTTTAAATATTGAAATTTAAGTTGATTCATGCTCTTTATTCTATATTTCTACTAGCTCATTTTTAAATAGGAGACGAAGAGATACATCCGCTTATCGTTGAACGGGGTTGTTATTGTTGATTGAATTGTAATTTTCAGCAATGTTTTTGAAACAAGACCCTATGAATAAAATTATATATAATGATAACAAATCCTTCGTTTGCAGCCTACGAATAAAATTGCTTCATTTGTTGCAGATCATAAAAGACCCTTGAAGAGTTGAAGTTGTTGCCATGTCCACATCCTCTCTATTTGCAGACACAACCAGAAGAGAAGGACCAAAGAGGTCAAATTCCTTAGGCAAAATCCCTCATTCCTTAATTAGGGGAAGATACTTACCATTGAGCCAAATCTTACAATTCTATATTGTCATTACTGAATGCATTACTTTATTTTTTGATAGAAAGAAATTTTACTGAATCCATTGCTTGCAATATCTGGTATCTATCTGTACATTACTCGATGATTCTGCCCATTCATGCAGACAAACAAATATTACAAGGAGGTGATGGATAATAACCTGGTGGGGAATGAGGGAAATAGTTGCCTGAGTAAAAGCCTTTGATTAGTGCTGAGAGGCCATTCCATTTGAAAACTAATTGTGATTTCATGTGAATCCATGTCAGATATTTCTTCTGTGTTTGATTGCTGGTTGTAGCATCTGCTGGTTGAACACAGTATGCCCTGTTTTATGCATCAGAAATTTCCCAACCAACAGGGCACTTGCTTTGTCCCTCACCATCAGTTTCAATGGTGTAGACGCTGCACTTTGCACTTTGCACTCTAATTGCCAATGCAATAAACCCTGATGATGATACCCTTTATCTCTTCTTAAATGCACTTGGGCCTCTTCTTGCATCCATCTTAGCTCTCATCCCAATCCTCCGCCAACCACCTTTGCAGCTTCTGTCCACTGATGTTATTAGTCAGGATTCCTTCATTTTCATTGTCCTCAATGCTTTAGCTGTTATCACTGGCCTATATCTTCTCCTGTTAAATTCACTTTTATCTGAAACATCAAGGGCACGCATTCTCCTGGGGTGTGCCTTAATCCTATTGCTGCTACCTTTTTGTTTACCAGGCATTGTCTGTGGTAGGAACTGGGCTCGCCGTACTATCCATAGCAGCTTTTGTCTTGATGGCCCGAACTTCAGATTGGTTGACCCTGATGACCTTGAGCTCCATAAGGAATTGATTGGAAGTAATCAAAATAATAGCTCGAGTGTCAATTCATTTTATATGACAAACAAAGAAGGGTTTTTTGGGAAGGTAATGGAGAAAGGCAGGTTAACAATGCTAGGTGAGGAACACTCTGCAAGATTGCTAGTGCGTCGGTGGGATTTCTGGCTATATTATGTGGCCTATTTCAGTGGAGGGACAAAAAGGCTGGTTTATAGCAATAATATAGGGCAGATTG
This sequence comes from Durio zibethinus, assembly GCF_002303985.1. The sequence continues at coordinate 8,471,671 of NW_019168004.1, forward strand.
CACAATCACTCGGATACTACTACCAGATTAGTACAGTCGTAAGTCTCTACTCCTCTTCCTAATTCTTTGGTCGTTTGCTTTCAGCTGCCCCAGATCTCCTGCGTGATTACGTATTTACTGCAAATAGTATATTTATGCTGTTTAAAGATTGCATCAACATCAAATAATAAGCACGCCACCACTTTATTACCTTTAGAATTCATTTAATAGATGAAAGGCATCTCCAGCAAAGTAGCTTCACTTTGCATGAAAACTGCCCTTACTCTTTTGGTACCATATGGCCATTATTGTAGAGTTCGGTAGTCATTGAATATACAGTTGTAGAACTCAGAAGCAATTCTAAATTGAATTTGCTTCATAATTGAAGAATGAATTCTAATGTAAATTTTAAATTGACTTCCATAGTTCCATGTAGGCTTTTAATTCAGAAAATGGTGACTTAAATGCCTTACAAATGCAGCAAGGTGTACTTTAGCAGTCGCCGTAGTGTCAACACCAATAGCCTTCTTTCTGCTTGCTGCATCAGGGAGTGAGGCAGCATTGCATGCTGGCACAGCCATGATTGGATTAAGCTCGGGATTCGCATTTTCAGCGGCAGTGTCCATCACATCAGAGCTATTTGGGCCTAACAGTGCCAGTGTCAACCACAACATCCTCATCACCAACATTCCCATCGGATCACTACTGTATGGTCTCCTTGCAACTTTAGTACATGATTCTAATGTGAAAAGTTCTATGCAAGAAAACCCATTGGAGGAGGCAATGGTGTGCATAGGTAGGGACTGCTGTCTGCAGACATTCATATGTTGGGGATGCATTTCCATGTTAGGCCTAATATCAAGTTTTCTGCTCTTCTTAAGGACCAGGCCTGCTTATGACGACTATGAAAGGAATAGAAGTCGAGCACAGTTTATGTAGATTATAAAGTAAAGTCCTCTCTCCCCTCTCTCTCTTTTCCTTTCATTTGATCTCATATTTGTAATTGCAATTGAAAGAGTATAGGATACCCAAGAAAATTGGGAAAACCAAAAGTGACAAATGATTCATTGAATCATATATATACAACTAACAAAATATTCCCCCCTGGGACCAGGCGGGACAACTGTTTCTAACGTACTATAGAATGAAAAGGAAAAAAATTGGTTAGATTATGAGTCGTTGAGTGCATTATTGCAAATGTAAAGGCAGACTACATTTTAGCTAGTTTCTACCAGTCATGGATGAAGTATTGACTATTCTCACAGTTTACCATTGTTTTGTTGCTGCTCAATTGAAGCATTTAACCTACAGAAATTGCTCGTGGAATAGTGGCTTAAATCTCTAAGAGATTTGGTTTGAGATTTTCTTTAGATTGGCCAGTTACTAATTGATAGATGAAAAGACTTCTAAAAAAAATAATAAAAGGGAAGTGATTTTTAATAGACAAATTAATAGACTTATAAATATGGGGTCTTTATAGAGTTGGTATAAGAAAAAGATATAAGAGAATTATAAGATTTTATGAGATAGACACCCTATAGAACTAGAAAAGATTGAGAGGGTCTTTATAGGTTTGTATGTCTGAATAGACTAGAGGAGAATGAAAGAGTCCACAAATAAATCAAAGGAGAATTAAAGAGTCTACAAGTAAATTAGAGAAGAATGAAAGGGTTCACACGTATATAGTGAGCTATATGGATATATAGTTTTTTGGATGAAGAATATTCCATAGGATTAAAGGAAAATAAGTTGGTTCATAGTATTAATTTGTTTGGGATTGGTTGTTGACAATTTGATTTGTTTGCAATTATCTATAATTAATGAATTTTTTTTTCTTATTTGTAAATGTAAGTTGGTTGAGTTAAATTACATTAAATTATTATTTTTTGTATAATTAATTGATTATTTGATTATATTTTTACTAATTTAATTTTTAAATTAATTAAGAATTTTTTATTTAATAATTGAAATCAATATTATCATGATGCTAATAATTATTAAAAGTGTAGTCTCATATGCAACTCTGAAATGACTTAGGAAAACTTTAATTACATGTCCCATTTTTGTTTGAGACAAATACTAAATTTGTCACTGTATACTTTGATATTAATGAATTTTGTTACATGTTCCCCTTTTGTTTGAGACAAATATTAAATTTGTCAGTTTATACTTTGATATTAATATGGCATCTTAATCTCATATTGGAAGATTTTGAGAATATGTTATAATATATAAGTAAAAATTTAACTATAAATTTGTAAAATACTTTTTTGTAAAATAAAATCGTGAGATTTTTTGATCAAAACAAACAATACTTAATAGTGGGTGTAATTTTTCACAAATGATATTAAACGGTACCAATCAGATGGGAGCTGAGTGTTACACAGTGAGAGCTATTTTTAGAATCTCAACATCTAGTGGACCTCAAGTTTTAACAAGAAAAGTTTGTGACACCTTAGCTTCATATCGAAAGGTTCTGAGGATCTGCTATAATATATAAATAAAAGTTTAAACCGAAACTTATAAAACGCTTTTTATGAGACAAATTCGTAAGATTTTTAGCTCAAAACGAATAATAACTCACAAATTTGATGCGAGTATTCACAAGTAATGAATTTTGTTGTTATATTATGGCTTTTACCAACAGAATGAAAATGTAAATTATGTCTATAACACTTTTTTCAAGAAAAATTTATGTGAAAAAAATGAAGATTCAATATTAATATTTATCTAAAAATCAATAAAAATTAGAATATGATGGTAAAATTTAATGCGAGTGAAATATAGTGATAAAATTAAATATTAGATTATTATATAATGGCATATAGTTATATTTTTTAGTTACAAACACAAATTATTCCTTCTGTTCCAAAATATTTGTCATGTATTGATTCTTATGAAGTTTAAAAAAAAGTTTTGACTTTAATGTATTTAATAATAAATTTTAAATTTTTTAATAAAATTAAAGTTTTGTAATTTTTAATGTTAAAAAATTAAAAAATTCATAAAAAATAATTTTAAAATATAATAATATAATAATTTTTGATGTTCATAAAAAGAAATATGATATAATTTTAGGATATCCTAAAAAGGAAAGATGGATAAAAAAATGGGATAGAGAGAGTACTATATAAGAATATCCTCAATTGTCACTCACAACCACAAAAACTACAATCACGATTCATTATGTCTAACCTCTACACAAGATGGACGTAATAAAAACAAAAATTTCAATCCAATTTTACTCTCCTCTAAAATTATAATTGAGTCAAATTGAATTGATATAATAAAAAACTCGAGCTCGATTAAAAATTTATTATTTAAAACTCAATTTGAACTTGATTGAGTTTTAAATTTTAAATATAATTTCGACTCAAAGTAAAAATTAAATTATTTGAATTCGTTTGATTAAACTCGTTTATCAAATAACAAAACTAGTTCGATTTTTATATTCAATTTCAAACTCGATTATTTGTGTTTGAATTCATATATATACAAGTAAAATAATAATTTTTTAATTAAATAATAAAATATATATTAAAATATAAAAACTTGATTAAATTTATGAATTACTTGAAATAAACATTAAAGAATTTAATTTCAAGTCAGTCCGTAAATAAAACTACTACAACTTGACAAAGACCGAACCTTGCGAGCAATGATTTATCATTTACTCTCCTAGTCTCCTCGGTCAACTGCAAAGCTACGATGAAGATTCATTATTTCTAACTAATTTTATACATCAATGCTTGCGCTGAGAACTATTAGAAGAAAAGGAGTTCTATTTACTTACTTGAGAAAAAATTTTGATGGATTGTCTTTTATATATTAGTATCACGTCTCGCCCCTTGCTACATGCTTTTAATGTTATTTTTTTAACATATTGTATTAACAGATTGAATTAAAATAAAACATGCATAAAAAAGTTATTTGTAATTTATAAATTTATATCATACATATTTTGTTCAAATAAGTACTATAGATCAGCTAGGGATGCTATTTTACTGTTGGGTTTCCTCATAATACTTTCTTAGATTTTTATAAACAAAGAGAATGAAAATGTATAGTTAATTGTCTAGTTGAAACATAGACATACATATTGCTAAACCATTGCTTCAGTTGGGTCAATTTTCATCAGTTGCTCTATGGTTTTTTTCATTTTTCCTCCTCTTTTGATGGAAGATCGAGGTCCAATGTTGAGTTTCAGACGTTTAACCTTGTTGTTTGAGCATTACACCTGAATAAAATGTATTCCTTTAAGTTTTAAGATTCAACAATTTTATATGAAAATTTAAGATCAAAGCTTTTCTGTTTTTTTTTTTGCTGACTTACCTGTTTTTGAGTTAAAGAGCTAGTGGAATGTCAGGATCAACTATGATTCTCGATTTAACATGGTTGACTTTTAAGACAACAGACATCAGTTATACACAAAGCCCAGGACAATACGTTGAATGTTATGTTCATGGCCATAACTTTATATCACGGGTTTAGAAAAAAAAAATGGAACCAATTAAACAGGAACCAAAAAGCAAGTCAATAAAACATATAATTCAAACCAAATTAAATTGTCACTTCAATAGATATGCACACTGGTGAAGAATTGAAAAAAGGCATAAACAAGAAAACTGAGATCATAAATCGACCTCCCTTGCTAGCCGAAACCCATTCAGCCACCTTCACCACGAGAGCCCCCCTACAAACCTCAACATGGATTCAAATTGGTCACCAACTATAACCTTATTTTCCGATCCCTGACAACATCTTGTACCCGAAATCCTTCAGACCAAAACCCGGTTACCCAGAAAACACCACCAACCGCAACACATCATTTTCATCTACTCAGAACCCTCATTTTCAAGACTCTCTGCAAACAACCCACACAACAAAAATCCATGTCCTGAATTGCCAAACCCATTCGGCCTCCACTTCCCCTAGCCACCACCAAATCCCAACACTCTATTTTCGTCAGCAACCTCAAAACAGGCCACCAACAAAAAACAATATATATATATATATATATATATATATATATATATACCCGAGACCCATCCCAACAGGAACCAAACACCAAAAAAAAAAAGAAGAAAAACACATTCCTCCCAGAGGAAACTGCATTAACAAAAAGAACCACAAAATATTTTCATAATAAAATAAGGAGAGTTTTCATTTTTTTTGTTTTAGGAGATTCTAGGGAGATTTGGGAGTTGGTTATTGGCGAGGAGAAAGGTTTCGGTTTAGGGAAAGACATAGTCTGGGATGGTAGCTGTCGGAGTAACGGAGGGTGAAGATTTTTTGGTTCAAAAGCCGTGGCTGTTTGGCTTAAATTTGGGAATTTTGGGGGGTTTTTTAAGAAATCTAGGTAGGAAAAAGGAGGCGGAGAGGGACTTTGTGGTGTTTTTGCGGAATTTTTCGGTGACGTTAACCAACGTTGAAGGGCGGCGTGCAGCAGTCAGCACGGACTAGATTTTGGGCCATGGCAGAAGGCTTTGGGCGTTTTTTTAGTTGTCTAATTTTTTTTTTAAGAAAGAGGGGCTAAAATGAACTAGAAAACAAAAAGCGAATTTTTTATAGTTAAAAAATAAAAAGAAAACAATGTTGTTTAGAGATAATGAGACCCACTCGTTGACTTGACCCGACCCGACTATTCATGCACCAACCCGCAACCCGTGTCAGCTAACTACAATCAATCTGATCCAGACCGAACCACTAAAGAATCAGTCCGAACCGGAAGAAATTGATCCAGGCCAAATAAAACCGTCCTGAATCACTCTAAACTGGCTCAGATTGTCTGAATATTGTTGACCGGCTCGACAGGTCGATTTTTGGCAAATTTTTATTTTTTTATTTTTAAATTATTTAAGTTTTTTATTATACATATTTATATTTTAAATACCTGAATAAATGTATTTTTTTAGAAATAAGAAAAATAGTGTTTAAAAAATTAGTAAATTAAAAAAATGTGTATGAAAAATCTAAAAAATGTAAATAATAATAAAAATAATATAAAAATAAATAAGTTAAAATAATAAATAATAAAATAATAATAATAAAAATGAAAATCTTTAAGAATGAGATATTAAGGAAGTTTGATTCCTTAAGATTTCTAAGTGAAAAGTAATGGAGTATTTAAAAAAATTTTCAATAAAAAAAATTTTCTATTCATTTATTTCCCTAAAAAATATATATAACTTAATGATGATAAAAGAAAAAAAATGATGAAAAGGAAAAATGAGCTGTTTTAGTAATAAGATTAATGGTGATTAATCATTTTTATTTTCAAATAATAATAATAATAAATAAATAAATAAAATTAAAATAAAATATCAATAACAATAAATAAAGGAGGAAACAAAATGAAAATCTTCAAATGTGCGATTTTAAATAAGTTCAAGTAGAGATTTCTAAGAAATCTCTAGATAAAAGAATTCTTTTAAAATACCATCAAAATATTGAGGTATCTAAAAAAATTTTTAATAAAAAGATTTTCTTTGCCTTGTTTCCTTTAAAAAATTAATAATAATGATAATGAAACAATTAGATAATTAAAATAAAATAAGTAATGACAAAGATATAACATAAAAATAAATAAGATGACTAAAAATTTTTGCACACATATTATACTTTAGCTGCATCTCATGCCATAATCTTGAAAGTAAAGGAAATTTTCAATGATGGGATTTTAGAGGAATTCGAGTAAAAATTCTCAAGAAATCTTTAAGTAAAAATTTTTTTCTAAATTATTGCAAAAGTATTGAGATATTTAAGATAATTTTTAGTGAAAAATTTTGTTTACTTTTTCTCATTAAAAAAGCAAACTTTTATAAAATGCAATAATATTATAAATTAATCCATGTGCATCATATTTCATTCATACACACCACTTTCAAAAATAAATGAAATCACTGAAGATGAGATCCTAAAAAAATTTAAATAGTAATACTTTGAAAATCTCTAGTTGAAAAAATTTATTTAAAGTGTCACCAATGTACTAGAGTATTTATAATAATTTTCTATAAAGATTTCTTATTTGCCTTTAATAAAGAAAATAAGAAATATTTTTATATAAAAAAATTACTTGGGTTAAATTTTAAGTGTTACTTTATGTATTTTAAACATAAATATAGGCCACCGAGGATAAGACTTTTAAAAAATCCACAGGTGAGAAAGTTCATCTTAATATTGTCAGAGTATTGACATTTTTTTAGGGATTTGACAATATGCAAGGTTTTTATTTATTTTTTAAGCAAACAAATAAAATTTTTTTTATTGCAATAAAAGAAATTATAAAAATTATTTTTAAATATCAAAATTAAGATTTTTTTTGTCAAAATTAAAGGATAACATACAGTTAAATGATGCCATTTTTAAAATGAGAGTTATAGAGCTATGAGAATACTAATCTTTCCTTCAGCATAACCACATTTCTAAACCCATATCTGATTTCAAAAGCCAGAATTATTCTTTTAATAAAGTTTAAACTAGATTTAGGATTTTATTAAAAAGATAAATTTTTTAAATGACCAATTACACCTAACAAAAAAGATTAGTAGTGACTCTCACTATTTTTTAAATGTTTAAAATTTTTGTTTAACGATCCTCAAAACTGTTATGACATTTGTCATATGAATGGCTAATAAATATGTTTTATACCTTACAGTTTTTTTTATAGAATAATTGATTCTTATTTTATAAATTATTTATTTAATAAAATTAAAATTATTGTTTTTTAAAGTAATCTCATTATTAACAATAAGATTATTTTGAGTGTTTTATATTTGGAGTTTTTTTTTCTATGCAATAAAAAACAAAGTGATTTAAGATTATCAATAACTTATAATAGTACTATCACAACATATAGAACCATGGACTTATCGTTAGATATAAACTAAATGAGTCACCACTAATTTCTTTTGTTTAGGTGTAATTGATCACCTGATAGAACTGTCCTATATAAAGAGGAATCCTAAGATTAGGTATTTTTAAATAGTAGATTTCAGTTTACAAAATCAAATTTCAAATTCAGAAATGCGGTTACACATGAGGAATGTTATAACACCCTCACAGCATTCATCCAAATGATGGTATCAGTTTGATTTCAAATTATCCAAGCCTTAACCATTTTTATGATTTATCTAAATATTTATATTGAAAATTAATATTAAAATTACTCCAATAGTTTAGTAGCAATTTAAGATAATTTTCTTACCTCAAGAGTATTCATGGGGACTAATGTCTCACCCTAAAGAGGCTTCGTTGTCAGATTCATTTAAATTTTAGTTAAAAAAATAATCAATAAAATCTTCTAATTATTTGATAAGATTTACTTTAAGATGTAAATTCTCTAATAGTTTGTAAGATCATAACAAATATTTTATTAATAATATTTTTTTTATAAAATTAATTTATGAGATTTTTCAATAATTTGGTAGCATTCAAAAAAATTTTAAATTCATGAAAAATCCTCCAATAAATTAGTAAGATTCATGAATTTATTTTAAAAACATTTTTTAGTTATTATTTTTAAATAAATAAATAAATAAAATAAAGTTCATAAAAGTATTTTTAAAAAATAAATAATAAAATTTTCAATTTAAAATAATAAGTAAAATAATAATAAAAAATGAAAATAATAATAAGTAAAAATAAAAAAATCTAAAAATAAAATAAAATCAAAACAAAAATAAGATGAAAAAAAAAAAAGAAAAACTACGATCGGGTCAACTAGAAGCGTGAATCTTTACGGGATCATCGGATTTAAGTAAAAACTTCAAACTTTAACCGAAAAGTTCGTCATGTTCAATGTTTGTTGGAAGAGTAGCATATCAATAGCCTTTGGTCTCCATATCTTGATGTCAGTCTCGATTCCACTGCTAGCAAGAACAGTGGTATGAGGATGAGACTCGATGCAGTTGACCACATAGTTATCTGCTTCCATAACACGAATGAGCTCTCTGCCTTTCTTCTTCCAAAGAAATATTCAGCCACAGTCAGATCCACTAACCACATACTCAGATTTAGGTCCAAAGAAGGTCACACCTTTCAACGTCTCCTGATTTCTGTCCCTTATAAACTTGAAGGATAGCTTTTTCATAAGCATCCATAGCTGAATGATCAAATCCCATTTCACTTGCTTCACTACATGCAGATAATGGAGATGATGGGACTGGATTGGCCCCAGTCCCATATCCTGTGTAAAGAGATAAATGAACTCATTTATGTAGGTGACGAGAAGCTCACTCTGATCTGAAAATGCCAAGCCTGTTATTCCAACTTGATCATCACCAATCAAATGACGGGGGCAAAAATAATCTTTAGGTTGACCAAAATCAGTTAAGCCATCCCACTTATATTTGTGAATATCATAAAGGCGAGTATACTCATCCGTTACTGCAACTGCAAAGAGATATGGGTTCCTTGGATCAATTGCAATAGCATTGAGAGGGATAACTGGCATGTAAGCCCTGCTATCATCAATGTGAGGGCACGTGAAAAGTTTTGTGGATGTGGCAATTCTAAGATCAATATGCTGCACTAATCCATCTTCACCGCAAGTGCAAAATATACGAGGGCTTCCTGGTTCAATGGCCAAGTTATGAGCTCATCCTTGATGTTTGGCCAGCAGCCTAGTTTTGACACCATGTTCCAAAATTTGAGCATGTCGAACCTGCCCATCTGCAGCGCAGGTAACCAAGCTGCGATCATCTGTGTAAGGCATGATTTTTGCTTGTTCTTACTTGATTTTCTTCTGGGTTGGGATCAATCGACCCTCGAGTCTCTTTTTTGTTGATCTGGATCGAAAATGGTTTGGGTATGAGTATGGATGGTTTCTGATTTGATGGATGAAACTGAGTAGTTCACAATGGTATAAGACTCTCAGGGTATTAGTGAACTGGTTAGGAAATGTAGCTGGAGTCAAGTCTCATTCGACTCCTCTGTGTTTTTTTTTTTCTGTTTCGGTTTATGGTATTATGTATAAGGCTGTGTGTGATGGAAAACAACTTTCAATGCAATTCCTTGTTTCCGTTGGAAACTGCTTCAACCTTATTGCTTACTGTGATAGGAACCGCTTGGTTTTTGCCAAATCAAAAACTATATGCTTATTGGCCGTGATTCTTGATTGCTAATGGTAGCTTGGGGATGGGAAAAGAGACAGTGGAAACTTGATGGTGCCTTCCGGGTCTGGACTGTGGGGATAGAGGAGATGATATTGGGTTTGACCATAGGGGCTTGGTGAGGGCTTGGCTTGGGATTTTTGTAAATGACCGTGTGATCACATATTTATAAATAAATTCATACTAAATCATAGATTTATAAAGAAACTCATATTAAATTAATTCTCCTTAAATCTATGATTTTATTTGATTTAAGAATTAAATCCTACAAATCTCTCAACATCATTTTGATGTGAATTAATTATGAAATTGAATTCCAAAAATCTCTCAATCATTTTTACTAGATTTCATTAAAACTTTTCCTTCCTTTTTTTTAATCTTTTTTTTTTAGACAAAAGTAAGATTAAACCAAAAATTAAATTAAAAAAGATATTTTCAATTTAGCCCAATTTATGATTGAGATCTGTTTTCAATTCAAAAGAAAAAAAATTCGGACAAAATGAGATATTTATAAGTACATTAAATATAATATCGGTAAATAAAATCATAATAATTTTTAAAATAATAATAATAATAATGATTATTATTATTATTATTATTATTATTATTATTTAAACTTCGTTTATAAATATAATCTTTTAAAAAAAATAAAAGTGACCTCACGCATAAGGGACAATTAATAGAAGAGTTGAGATTTTTCTTTCTTTTTTTTTTCTCTGTAGACTTAATAGATTAGACAATCATAATCAACCTCTGTCACATCCTCTATTTATCCCACCTGGTTAAACTTCCATTTAATGAATTCTAGCAAGGGTAAAATGCACTTAAAACTCTCTTTGTTTTTAAATTTTGTTCCCATAATGCCCTGTAATTTTTATTTTTTTAATTCGTATTTTATGGTAAATTATTTTTGTTCCCATAAAGAATTATACTGTTAAATTTTTAAAAATTATTAAAACATAGGGTGGGTGGAGGGAAAAACTCAAAATCGAGACCTCAATGTCCCTCCTAACACTCTTTGATCACTAAACCAGAAGACATGAGATTATTAAAATATCCCTTAAGTGTGAACAAATAAAATATTTTTTGAAGGGAGGTTATTTTGATAATTTTAACATATAAATTACCATGTAACCCCCTAAAAAAAGAAGTAAATAATGTGATACTAAATAATAAGGAAGTTTTATGAAAATATAAAGGTTTTAGTTTCAAGTCAAGATCTCTTTTTTTTTTTTTTTTTAATTTTTATAAAGGGTATGCCCTCCCCTGAAAATAAAAAAATCACAAAAGTTTAAACCGTTATAGATGTAAGTGGAGTAACATTTCAATAATTGAGATAAGAGATGTGATAAATAATCAGAACTTGAAACTTGAAAGTGGAGAGAAAAAAAATATTATCCTTTATTTATCTATGATGAAAATGTCCATTAAGTCCTTAACTAACTGTAAATTTATATACTTTTTTATTTTATTTTTTAAATGACTATTACATATAAAAAAGTGGTTAGCTTAGTTAATATCTTAGGCAATAATTTATGAAAGAATGCTAAGTTATAAATAAAATTAAATAACTTATTTGTTTTACAAAACCATTAATTTTTTGGTATATATTTTCAAAATTATTTGAAATTATTAAACTCACATGAAGCATGAGTAAATGTTGCTAGTATGTTTTAATAGCCCATAAGATAGTGATTAATAATTATTTTTACTCTCTTCATTTCAAATGGAATATGCATCTTTAGAATGTTTCAAAATAATTTTCACTTTTCAAAGTGAAAAACACTTCTTAACGCTATGTACTCCCTCCTGTCCCATTATGTTGTTAGTTTTTAGTAAAACGAATTTAACTTTGACACTTATTTTTAATAAAATTTATAAAATTAAAAGAATAAAAATAAGATTTTAAAATTTTGAATCTTAAAATTTTCAAGACATTTTTTGAAAATTTAGTTTAATATAATATTTTTAAAAATTAATAGTCAAAGTTGAATTCATTTAATTAGAAAAATCATGCATGAATAAATAAAATGAGACTGAGAGTATCGACTTCTCAAATTTTAAAACTTTAAAGGTAATAGTTGTAAAGTAAAGATTAAGCAATAATCAATTTGAAAGAAGGAATTACTATAAGTTTTCCATCGAAACACCATACTGAAAACACAAAACTTACAATTACAACATTTCGACTTAAAGATACTAACATACAATAGCAACTTCAACATTTCAACTTAAAGATATTTACATACACTAACGACTCGGCCCTGGGTAAGTAATCTAAAAACCAAAGTAAAAACAAAACAATGACAACTTCAATCTAATTTCATATATACATACATACATACATCATACATGCATACACATACATACTTCATATATTGAAGACACACAATCACAATACTGAAATCTTATTAAGAGAGTGAAGGGAAAATACTAAAATCGATTTTTTTTTTTGTTGGAAGAGGGGGTGCTGGGGCGAGTTGAAGTTATTTCCGAAATGCCAACACGGTTTGGATCAAAGTGAGCACAACCACCATAAAAGCAGCGACGGTTCCAGTTCCTCTCCAAAGATTGGTGAAATACACACGCTTTAGAGTTCCTAGATTATTCGTACAGAATCTTATTATTCGGTGCTTCAGATCATTTTCGTACTCGTTTAGTTTAATCGCTGTTTCCTGATACGAAAGAGGAGCCTCGCCAACTCCTTGCATAAGTTTCTTAATCATACCTGCTAGCGCTTTACTGGGATTTATTCTGCTGACGAGAATTCCCTCGTTTCTGCCTTCATTGCTTAAAATCTTATTGTCCATTAACAAATCTACATCTTTGTCAGTTTTAATGAGATAATTCATTAGTTCTATGTAAGCACAAACGTAGGCTTCACCTGGACAGTGGCACATCTCGAAGGCCATGACATTGCGAATATAAGCTTCAGTGTTGGAGTGCACAGTGAATTCGGGGATTTTAAGCTCTTTCCCTTCAAATTTTATATCAAGCAAGCATGCACTTTGCTTATGTAGAGTAAACTTAACACCAACTTCACTCAACTTTGTCGCACTATGCACCTTTTCCAACGAAAGGGTCTGAGTTTTTCCTTCTTGGACCATGGATGGATCTGATTTTGTCGCACTATGAACTCCTTCCGACGCAGAGGTCCAACTTTTTCCTTCTTGGGCCATGGATGGAGTTGATTTTGTCGGACTATGCACTACTTCAAACGGAGAGGTCTGAGTTTTTCCTTCTTGGGGCATCGATGGATCTGGGTTTGGGCGGAAGTTTTTGACCCAATGGGATCTTTGCAAAGCGGTGAAGTGTTGGATATTCATATCCTGGAACTGTTCATCCCATGCAATATCAAAGTAGTGGCAAGCATGTCGAAGAAAGGGAAGAGCAGAGGCATGGGAAGCGCAGGCTGAATCTAATTTGTGTTCACGAGTACGATATGACCTGTACAGTTCTTGTAGGATAAACAAAGGGATCTGATTTTCAAGTAACATCAAGTCCCTCCGAAGACCAGCTGGCCACGTTCCATCTAAGAAGAAGTCTTTAATTCCCGAGTTGTTTTCCTTATCCTTTTCATAGTTCCTCAAGAAGAGCTCCACGATAAAGAGCGCATCATAAAATATCATCCGTACAAACTTTTGTTCTTTTTTTGTTTTTGTTTTGTTATTGTGTTCAGTGACGCTCCAAAATTCGTCAATGATGGATGATGCTTGATAACAGTCGCGAATATTTTTTTCATTGCCTTCAATGTAGTTCCAAAATTCCTCCAAAGTCTTTGTGGAAGTCCTTTCACGAAATTTCCTTCGATAAACCAACTTATACTGGGCCATTTTAACCAAATTTTTTTTCCTGTAATGAAGAGGACCTATTGAAATTAATTGAGGAGTGTAGGCTTTTTCGTTTCCTTGACGAATGTTCTTGGGGACCTCGTAAATATACCCTTTCTCGAACCCATGCTCCAAATCACCATCTCCCAAGTCTGCCGATTCATTCTCGTTACAACATTTAGGGGCGCCTAGAACGTCTAATGGGTCCCACGCCGATGGCATTTGTTCGAACTCCTATTCATGTAAACAAAAAATTAACACTGACTAGTTAGCAACAGAACCAAATCCTGATTATTCGCATTTTCTCTCCTTGCTGCTAATATAAGTTCTTGTTTTTCTCCTTAATTTGAACTCTATTCAAACGAAATTCATCCCTGCTAAAGCTAAATACGTTTCAAATTTAGTCGAATTTGTAATAGTTGGTTCTTCGCCAGCATTCGGACAACCACGAAAATTATATTCCTCCTATTAGAAACTTAAAATATTAAGGCATGGTAAATTTGAAAAAGAAAAGTACTATTTATGTTTAAAATTAAATGTTGTTTGTTTCTTTTTGAGTCATTTCAAAAGTATGTTCGTTTTTTTCTTTTTTTAATATCTACAATTAGTTTTTAGGTTCTATATCATTTTTAATATATATTTTTACAATAAATATTGTTTTTTATCAATATTATAATTAAAAAAACACACTAAAATTAAAATATTTTTTAATCTACATAATAAATAAACCTAATTATTCAATATAAAATGAAAGGAGCAAAAAGAAAGCACTTTCATATCGGTCGGTCATTTCTTTCCCGAGTGATGAAGCGTTAAAGCCACAAAGTTTAAAAGTTATAGTTTAATTTAGTTGATTTATGTAATCAATTTTTAAAATATAATATTAAATAAATTTAAAATTTATATTTCAATACTTACAACTCATACCCCTAAAGATGATAACAAATAAGATACCTGCTAATTTTGGGTACCCATTCTCAACCTTGATAAATATTTGATTTTTTTTTTTTTTATATTTGCTATTTGAAATTTACCCATCTAATATACAGATTATCCATTAACCACCTAAACCCGTTAAATATATATTTATAAAGTAAAATTTTGACTTTCAAATTGATTTTAAAATTGATTTTAAAGAATATTATTAAAAGATTAAATTAACAAATAAAAATTAACTTATAAAAATTAAATTAAATTTAAAAATTATAATTACAACACTTAGAGAATTAATTTAGTTAGGTATTACATTAATAATAAATAATTTATAAATATATATAATATTAGAAAATTATTATTTATAATTGGGTTCAAAGTAGTGGATACTCTAAGAATACCATTCGACTTCTACTAGAACCCTGATAATATTTTTACTATCTGAATACTATTTGAACCTGATTATAAAATACCTTAATCCTACTTAATTAGATAGGATAATACAAAATATTCGTTTATAGGGTATCCATTATCGTATCCTTACTTTTATCATTCTCAAACTCCAGACTTCCTGTAAAAAAAAGCTTTCCTCTAACAGGTATCTTGCTTGTTCGCTGCATACAGGCAACGACCAAAATTATAATATTAAATGCCATGATTTTTAAAATTTGAGGTGTTTTTACGGT
>NW_019168004.1:8488210-8542425 GCF_002303985.1 Durio zibethinus
GCGTTCGGTTTTATCCCAGTTGCCTATGGTAATGCGAACGTCGTGTGTAGCCATTATAGCTGCACAAAAGCATGGGAAATTACAAATGAAATTAAAGACAAAGACAATATATAGTACCACTTGGAGCTCAATATCGAATCATGAACCGTATTTTTTGTTTTGGATTTACCATCCAATATGGAAGCAGAATCGTGCCGTGCTTGTGAAATTTAGATTGAGTTGAAGAAAAGGTATCTGATTCTCACCTATAAATAGCAACCATGGCTTTACCCAAAAGCGTCTGCTTAGATATGAGAGCATGTATGACGTCAGCTTATAACGTCAATAAACGTCACACGTTCAAATAATTGTGCGTCTATGATTTTTTTTTTTTTTTTTAAAGAAAGGGCCGATCCATTTCACATCTTGGTTAATTTAGATGATTAATAAAATAACTTATCATTTAGCTATACATTTCTAGCAAAAATGACGTCCTCATTGTATGTACACCAATTGTTTTTGAAATTTAATTACCATTTATCTTTAGGATCAAATAAAACTATATCAAAGTTAAATCCATTAGCCCACTTTGGTGGTTTTAGTGAATATCTTGAGTACTTGACGTTGAGGTTTAATTATTTTTAATAGAAACATGTGTTTTACAGTTTTAGTTTATCAAGTTTCATTGAGAGAGGTGTATGATCCATTTTTGGTCCTCTTAGTCTATGTGATGATTGTGTTTTTCGCACAGCACAAAGTTTTTGTGCTTATGTGTTACATTTTGTTGAGAATTTGTCTTGAATTTTTAAGTCTCACATATGAAATTTTTAAGTCTCACATCAAGAAAATAGGTGAAATAAATAAAGGGATCAAGAGAAAGAAAATTAAATTTCATAAAACTTTCTTTTCAAAAAATTTATTATGGATCAAGATAATAATTTCTCTTTTATAAAAAATTATGAAAATTATCTTGTTTTAAAATTTTGAACATTAAAATTATACAAAGTTAAGATTCGATTTGAATAGTTAATAAAATCTATTATTTTCAACCCTTTTCAATTTCTCCACTTCAATTTTTTTCTTGCTCACTTGCCTGTAGCTCATTTTGGTATCAAGGAAAAAAAATCAATACGAGTAGTACAATTGAACTATCAAAATAAGTACCACTCGCAAAGTACTCTTCTAAAATTCTCCCTAAACTTAAAAAAATCAAGTGGGAATTTTCAAAAATGAAATGTTACGTCCATTTCATAAAAAGAAATTTTCATTATTTAGATTGTAATGTATACAACCAAAATCATAAGGATGAAAAACTAATTATATCCATAGATATAAAAACAAAAATATCGATAATAACATATAAAAAAATATTGATAATAACAATTCAACTCTTAGTATAAGCATTAATCCAAAATCATTGTATGAAAATTAGATCAAATATTAATTAAAGAGATTCGCCATATTTGTTTGAGTAGTTATTGTGAATTTGAGGAAGCAAAACGATCCCTGGGGTGGCTAGGTCTTCCTCTTCACTCTTCTCTTATTGGCAACACTTAATGGGCAGTTACCGTATCTTATAGAAATGAAGAGTGGACCTTAGCTTAATTAATTAAATAACCCTTGAAGCTTCTTCATCAAATGTTTACTAGAGCATTCAATTAATTAGGTGATCACATTCAATTAATCAGACTTTCATGCTTGTCTCATATTAGGACTATATTCATTAGTTGATTTTATCAAATTATTAAAATCGCTAATTAATAGTAGCTCACGCACAAAAAATTCTAACATTCTCCCACTTAGACGATATTAATTAGGTTGTTTGATTTTAAAAAACTTAACTTGAAAATAAGACTCCATGTTGATTTACTTTACTTTGATATGACCACAATTTTAAAAAATAATTTAGCCTTTGAGACAATATTTTAATAATCTACTCCAACAAAACCATCAACTATCAAATCATGGCAACCGTTATACCTTTTATTGACATAAGACCAATCTACGATTACAAGTACCAGAGGCTCTATCGACAATGAATTTCAGTGTAGTTGTGTAGTAAGAAAATAACACCTAAATTTGATCTCAATGTGTTATTTTCATTGTTAATTCTCTTGTCGATTTCTCTAAACTTATTGAAAAATCTCCATGGCATCCAGATGTGCCTGTATATCTCCTTAATATCCTCAAGGTTACTTGTTGGTATTCTTTATAAGACATACCCAAAAGATATTAAAGTTGTACTTAAAATATATACCAAGTCTTAAGATTTGACAATGCATACAACAAACTTTAATTTTCCAAGTGTACATGTACTAACATAATAAATAACAACATAAAATATTAACCAAAATAGGCAAAATCATCTAAATTATTCCATAGGATTAAATTTCGGAATGATGGATGTCTTGATAAAATTATAAATAAAATCTTTTAAAAATTGAACATACTATTGGGAGTGCAGGAATTTTGAAGGTATCATCATCAGGGATTAGAAAGTCAATGGAAAAGAGAATATTATTGTCCATTATTTTTGGACTAACTAAAATGAAGTAGCGCGAGATGGTTAGAACAATTTGAGACCAAGGACTGGTAGTTACTGCTCAATACTAGTCAACATAATTAAGTCTATGCTAATATGAAATGATTGAGATAAGATAACCTTCAGAAGAGATGCATGCCAAAAGAAAATATTTTGAAGCCATAGTTTCATGATTAAGTAAATTGACCTTGAAATAAAAAAATGATCTTTATGGTACCAAGTTCATGCATCGCTCTTACATGCATATATATGCATTATTAATTCACCAACTAAATTGCTTTCATGAATTGAATTTGTATCTTTAAGGTCTCAATTTTTGCTTGCTCCAATAGGACAAGCTTTTATTAAATAAAAAAAACACCCTTTCAAGACTCATGTTTTAGAAAGTAAAGTTTTTAACAAGGAAGATCTGGCCCAAGAGCCAAGACTAGCTCATTAGGTTGCAAATTTGCCTATTCTGGATAGCGATCCTAGGCTAACGTTAGAAGCTTAATCTGGTCTTTTATAAGTACCTCATCATTTTCTTAATAGCAATCCAATGGTCCATATAAGGATTAGAAAGATATCTTCAAAGAATTCCATTGCAAAAGCAATATCCGACCTAGTGTAAACCTAAGCATACATGAGACTCCTAACTGCACTAAAATATAATAAGTTTTTCATAAATTCTTTCTCCTAGTCATTCTTTAGGCACTGTTTAAGATTAAGTCTATCTCCTTTCACAATGAATGCATTCCCAGCCTTACAGTTTTGCATGTTAAATCAATATAAGATTTTTGCAATAATCCCAACAAATTTTGAGATCTATCTCTATGAATTTCAATTCCAAAAATAAAAGAGGTATCTCCAAGATCTTTTATGTCAAAAGTTTTGAATAACAATTTGTTAGTTTTATACAACAAACCAATATCATTACAGGCCAATAAGATATCATCCACATATAAAACAAGAAATATATACTTACTCTCATTGATTTTAAGATATATGCATTTATCAATTTTATTTTTCTCAAAACCTAAGAAAGTAACTATCTTATTAAATTTAGATGCCACTACCTAGAAGTTTGTTTAAGGCTATAAATTGACTTTTTAAGTCAACATACTAAATGCACCTTTCCAGATTCTTGAAATTTCTCAGGTTATACCACATAAACCTCTTCTCTAAAACTATTAAGAAAAGCCATTTTTCACATTCATATGATGAAGCTCCAAGTTAAAGTGTCCTACCAAGGCCATAATGATCCTAAAAGAATTTTTAGAAGACACTGGTAAAAAAGTTTTATTATAATCTACTCCTTTTCTCTTAGTAAATCCCTTTGCCACCAGTCTAACTTTAAATCTCTCAGCATTTCCCTTAGAATCTTTCTTGGTTTTATTCTTCCATTTACAGCCAATAGGTTTTCACACTTTAAATAATTCAACAAGCTCACAGACACCATTCTGAGCCATAGAATTCATTTCATCATTTATTGAATCCATCCATTCATTAGACTGTGTACTGCCAATAGTTTTACCAAAAGTCACAGGATCAACAATATGACTAATATCATAATCACTCTCTCTAAAATAAATTATATAATCATTGGAGATGGCAAATTTTCTTTGTTTAGTAGATCTCTTTAAAGGCATTTCAATCTCATTTTCTTGAACTTAAGGTACATCAATAGGAGCGAGATCAATAGGAAGAGAGCTTGTATCCTATTGTCTTTGATCTCCTTTCGCTATAGCCACTAGTAAAATACGGCATTGTGTTGTAGGCAAAGGAATGGAGACTCATTTAACAGGTTCATTGCTATTTATAGCCTCTGTCATACCCTTTTCAGTAACATCCAGCTCAAGAAACCTTGCCACTTTCGATTCTACAATTTTAGTTTCATGTGTAGGACAATAAAACCTATATCTCTTAGAATGGTCTAGATGCCCTATGAAAAAGCAATGAGTACTCCTAGGTTCAATCTTTCTTTTATAAGGGTTATAAATACCTTTAACGAGATTATTGTGTGAAAATTAAAACACCATATATTAATTAAAAGATTTGCTATACTTATATAGGTAGTCATTATGAATTTGTAAAAGCATAAATATCCTTAGAATGCTAGGTCTTCCTCTTTGCTCTTTTCTTATTGGCGGCACTCAGTGGGCAATTGCCATATCTTGTAGAAGTGAATAAGGGACCTTGGCCTAATTAATTAAATAACCTTAGATGCCTTCCCATCAAAGGCTTACTAGGCCAAAGGCATATACAATTGCCAAACCACATAGTTCCAATGAGATGTGAAAAGTCTATACTTAAGTGATCACATTCAATTAATTGGACCCTCATCCTTGTCTTATATTAAGACTAAGTTCATTAGCCAATTTTATTAAATTATTAAAATCACCAATTAATAATAACCCACTTACAAAAAATTCTAACACTTGCTCCTTTTTAATTTTCCCACTCCAACCTTTTTTTTTATTTTCTTTTGATATTAGAGAAAGCAAAGTCTAACCAACTATCAAAACAAGTTTGGTTCCACTTTAATAAAATTCAAGCACATCAATTAAAACTATTTTTAACCTTAACTTGAGTGCCTGTGTCTATTGCTTTCAAGCGATATTTATGGTATTTTGGATTATTAAAACTAAACCACAAGGCTTTACATGAAAGAAAGAAATAAAATAAAATAAAATTTTTAATTAAAAATAAAATTAATAAAAATTAGATCAATTAAAAATATGAATATGAAATAATAAAATTTTTTATAATTTTATGAATGGTTGAATAGTAAAATAAAATGTAAAAAAAATTATTAGTACTTAATTTTGATTTATAACTTCATTTAAAAACTGAAATGAGTTTTAAGCTAGTAGGAAAGCATTCAACTTTTGCATTTAAGTTCTAACATTTTTAATCTAAAATTTATTTAACTTTGCCAAAGTTTTGATTAATATATTTGAAACATTGAAATTTTAATTGACTCATTTCTTTATTCTCTAAATATTATTCATATTTTGATTGCTCAAGGATATATTAATGTCAGGGCCTGTGAATTAGATTTTTTTTTGTCTAGCTATTTTCTTTGCTCTTTGTTTTCAAGAACGACAAGGTAATGTTCATGGTGTCATATGTTCTTTAATTTGTTCCTTGTTCAACTAACATATTGAACTAACATATTGAAAGTAACTTGAATTCATTTTTTTTTTGATTTGGAATGTGAGTAAAATCATAAGAATGAGACTAAGACATACAAGATCGATGGAGCCAGATAATCATTACTCATAATTCAATGCCTTTGCAGTATTTCAGACAAGATATGCATCTAATCACATAAAATAGGTCACCTACTTTCAATTCAATTGATTTGATCGATCCTATCCAATTCTTTTATCATTGTCAACCACTAAGCTTTTTTGTTATTGATAGTGACATTTATAAGTAATATTGATTTCAATCTATTTTTCACATTTAAAAACTATCAACTAAATATTAGTAGTTTAGAATGTGGTGCATTCCACATTGGATAGAAAGATTTAATTATTGATGAATAAAATTAATAATAAAATTAATTTATGTATTAATTTTATTCCTATTTTAAATAATTATGTTTGAACAAAAACAATTATCATATGATAAATGGTCATAACTATTTGAATATAAATAGATTGTTATTTATAAAAGTCATAATTATATAGAATGTCATAACTATCTGAATAGAAGTTTATGTTTGTTCATTCATTATAAATAAATCTTTCATTACAACTATTTTTGTTGCTTTTTATTGGAGAGTTTGAGGCTTTGTTGTATCTTAAAGGCATAATTGCCTTTAAGAAAGTGTTTTTCACGTCTCAAAGCCAAAATTATTTTCTATTATTTCTTTTCTCTTATTTATTTTTTCTAACAATTTAAAGGCAATTACGAGAAATTTATATTTTGCATGAAGAAGATACAACCATTTTTACACAAACAAGCTAAGGATATGGTTTTTTCAAGAGACAATCCCTAAAAAGCTCTTGAATTAGCATTTTGAATAGCAAAATCATATGAATTTTGCCCTAATGGAAAACCCAGTTTAGAACTAGTCATGTGTTTGCATGTCACTGCAACAATATATTGTAGCCTAGGCCAGTACAATGAGACAATTCCTCTTTTTGAGCAATCAATTGAGATTCTAGTGATTGAGGAAGGCTAAGAGCATGCTCTGGCTAAGTTTGCTGGTCATATATAGTTGGGTGACACTTATGCAAAGCTAGGATAGCTTGAAAACTCAATAACTTGTTACAGCACTAGTTTTGAAATCCAGAAACAAGTTCTTAGAAAAACAGATCCCATATTTGGTGAGACTTGCAAGTTTTTTGGCTTAAGCTCATATGCAAGCATTACATTGTAATTTGATAAAGCACAGAGGCTATGCCAAATGGTTCTTGACATTCACAGAAAGAATGATTCATCGATTTCTCTTAAAAAGGTAGTCAATGGGAGGCTCATAGGTCTTAAATATGAAACAAAAAGAGACCATGAAACTATTTTAGAACATCTTGTTTTAATCAGTATGGCTATGGTGGTAAATGGCTAGAAGGCAGAGGTGGCTTCTATTGATTGCAACATTGAAGACATATACTTATCTTTGTCTCAATATGATAAGGTTGTTCTTGCCTATCAAAAAGCACTCGCAACTTTTAAGATAGCCAAATGAGAGAATCATCCAACTATTGGGTTTGTCTTTGTCTAGTTAGCTAACTTGTATAACAAGATAAGGAAATTAAGGGAATCAAAATCATACTATGAGAATGCCTTCCCAATCTATGAAAAGCCCATGCCTGGGATCCCTCCAGAAAAGATTACAAGTGGCCTCACAGATGTTTCTGCTATATATGAATAATGAATGACCTTGATCAGGCAATCAAGTTGCTACAAAAGGCTTTAAAAATATACAATGATGCCCCTGGTCAGCAAAGCATAATAGATGAAATTGAAGCCTAGATAAGAGTAATGTATTATATGTTGGGGAATTATTTAGAATCTTACAACTCCTTTAAAAGTGCCATTTCAATGCTACGTGCATGTAGAGAGAGGAAATCTACCTTATTTGGCATTGCTCTCAATCAAATAGGGCAAGCTTGTGTGCAACGCTATGCTATTAATGAGGCTATTGAATTGTTTGAAAAAGCTAAGAGCATTATAAAGTAAGAGTGTTGACCTCACCACCTTGATACACTTGGTGTATACAGTAATCTTATAGGCACTTATGATGCAATTGGCATAATTTGGATATCAATATTAAAGAAGGCTCAAGGTGTCAAAAGATTAATGTTTTTATGGACCAAAATGTTAATTTTTTTAAAGATCTTCATTAGAGGTATGTATTTTATTTTTTGTATAATTACTAGTAAAAAGATTGACTGAATGAGATAAACAAGTTAACAATTTATTTAATTAGTGTGTAAAGTCAAAACATAATATGCAAAATATTGATTACATTGCATAAATTTATGCATACACTGAAATTGACTTTACAATTGGGTTTAATGAATTGTATTATATTTATTTGAAAAATCTATACTTATAAAGACTAAGATGAGAAATAGCCTAAAAACATAAAAGAGAAATACATAAATTAATATATGACCAAAAGAATTATCACTTGTTATCAAGTAACGAATTATATTAGGTTTTAATGAAATTGTCGATTATTTAATTGTCATGTCTTGGTTATATATAAAACAAGCAAATTGTCTCATAGTTTCTATGAAAATAATCAGAAATAGGTAAATGAATTTACCATGAGAAATTAGATGCAAGCAGAAAAAATATGTAGAAAATAAGATCTGACTACAAGATTAGTTTTATTATAAAATCATGGCATCAAAATTGAGATAATAAGCTTAGTCAAGCTATTTATATGATTCTATCTTTGTTTGTCATTTATAAATCAAATGTTGATATATATATTTAAAATTTATTATTATTACACTAAAAGTGATTTTACAAAATAAAATTTTATTGTGAACAATCACAAAGTGAAAATCATAAATAGCCATCAAAGAGTTAATAAATAATTACAAAAACACATTGTTGCTTTTCGCATATGGGATATTGATTAAACAAAAAGGCATGGCATTAAAAAATATTGAAACATTTGTCAGTTACTAGCATTTTGAAGGATGCCCATCAATGTCTAATAAGGCATATTTGTAAATTAGAAAAGAACATGCAAATTCATCACAAATTTTTGCATGAAATATAAGTAGAACTCATATTATAATTATTGTTTATGCTATTTTATGAAAAATGATTCTTTGGATTCATGTTTCATGACTTACATTGATATGGTGATCTATAAATGAATATATTGGTCACAAATGATTGTGAAAGTATTTGAAATTAGAGTTAAATATACTATAGACTCTTATTGTATATAGGGATATTGTTCTTATGAGTAAAGTTTAAATTTATTATATATCAAAAAATGTTATGATCAATTAAAAGTGGTAAATAACAGAGATATATAGGCTACACAATGGTAGAGAAATAAAATTCTCATAAAATTTTAAAATCAAGTTTAGAGGTTTCAATAATCATGAACATAGAATTGACCATTGGGGAATTACTATATGCATTGAAAACTCATGATGACATTTGCGATAGTTGATTTTTACTAAAAGCCATCATTATAAATGAGATAACTTCAATAGCCAAATCTACATAATTTGTTGGTATGATGTGGTTTATTATGGTTAGCTTAGAATAGCCATAAGCCAAAATTGATGCCATAATCTTGATCATGTTGTGGTAATTTTTTTTTGTTATATATAAGATCTAATTTATAAATTGTACAAATGATTTATCATCTATGGTTTTATACAGTGAAAATTTCAAAGTATATTTACTTTGGAAGCCATGAGTGATTCAAAAATCTTGTGAATTTGAAAACTTTTATAATGGCAAAAAGAATGCTATTTGATCCATTTGGGTAATGAAAATGGTTTTGTTCATGGTAATAAAATATTATTAATATTGTCCATGATGAAATAGATTCATAAAAGTATTTATTAATTAACATAAAAAGTCTTAAAAGGAGACTATAGAAGCATGATTATATTTAAAATCTGCTTATTGGTATAAACTCCTACATTGAGTTAAAATATAAAAGTTTTGAAACTTTTATAGAAATATTAAGATATTTGTTAGTTATCTTTTACTAAGGGTGGATTTGGAAGCCTCCTACTTAAAAAAAAAAAAAACCAAATAGTGGAAAGATAAATGAAATGACAACTTGATTAAGTATATATAATATCTTGATAATTGAATGAGATATTCTTTAATAAAAGAATGCATACTTGCATATGGTGGGGGTAATAAGAATCAAAAGAAATAAAAATTGCCATCATAATGTTGTAAAATTTTAGTATAATTTTATGAGCAAATTATACAAGATAATCAGTTTAGACACTTATTAAAGTAAAGTCATAAAAAGGTCATTAAAATCATTTGATTTATTCATTGAGTTTATCCAATTGTACTAGCAATATAATTGTATTAAAAATATATAAAAATATGGAAATAGAATGGTTGAAATTAATAAATATAGAGTTGTGGCCACAACTAAAACTAGCTATTTCTTAAAATGATAAAAATGAGACAACAATGTCTAGAGCATATAAATGATATGAAAAACGAAAACTTTAGACATATTAGCCTGAAATGATTATATTAAGACTCAATCTCAAGTAGGGGTAATTACCATAAAAGAAAATTGAATTTCAAGATAGTTGATTAGTAGTACTACAAGTAAAATGGATTTAAACTCTTACTATTAGACACCAATAATGATTACCTAACTTTGAATTAGTAACCTCTAATTACAAAGTTTAATGGGTAAAAACAAGTTATTGTTATGTGTATGTTAAACACTAGTAAAATCCATTTAAATTTAAAAACTAGTGTGATCTATTGCGTGTGGAGGATAAGTTTTTATACTCTTAATGGAGTTTTAAATGTCTAAAGCAATAAACACATAATGGAAACTCTACCAATATAAATATAGAATTGGTGCTGCTTCAACAAGAAGAATTAGAGTCTTTCTTGTAAATGTTTATGAATAAGATAAGCACATGGCCATAATAGTGCTAAAAGTTGTTATAAATATCTGAAAGAAGAATAAATAAGTATTATGTATTATATCTTCAATTCTAACAATAAGAGTTGAGGTTTAATTTGTCGACACCATCAACTTCGTTAGAATTCTAATATATATATGCTAATTGAAAGCTTAAATCAAGATATATTTTCTTGTATTCATAATATTTATTTGTGTGAAAGGTAAAAAATCAAGCATCAACATTCCAAACTAGTGAGGGATTGCTAGTAGTTTAGAATATGGTGCATCTCACATTAGATAGAAAGATTTAATTATTGATGAATAAAATTAATTTTTATATTAATTTTATTCATATTTTAAATAATTATATTTAAACAAAAATAATTGTTATATGACAAATAATCATAACTATTTGAATATAAATAGATTATTATTCATAAATGTTATGATTATACATAAGGTCATAACTATCTAAATAAAATTTATGTCTGCTCATTCATTATAAATAAATCTGTCAATATAACAATTTTTATTACTTTTGATTGAAGAGTTTGAGATTTTATAATATCCTAAATACATAATTGTCTTTAAAAAAGTATTTTTTATGTCTCAGAGCTAAAATTCTTTTCTATCATTTATCTTCTATTATTTATTTTTTCTAACACTAAATCTACCCAATATTTACCAAAAAAAATCTACCCAAAAAGAAATACTAAAATGCAAATAAAGTATCGTAACAACAAAAACTTTGTCTTCATTTGTACTTCTAGCTGTAACGGAAAGAGTGATGTGGCAATCCAAAACATTGTATAGGTCTTCAGACCACTCAAGAATTTGTGGACAAGTGTACAAATATTAATGTCTTCCAAACTTATTTAGGATTTGTATTTAATGCATGGTAAATGCATGATGCATTAATAAAATGTCATGTAAAAACAAAATGTAATGTCATATCAAAATAAATACGTGATTTTATTTTTCATAAGCATTAAAACTATAGGGCATATATATATAAATAAAAAATAAAAACTAATTATAGATATAAAAAATCACAATAAAGAATTTCTTTTGAAATTTTAGTAACTTTTTATAAAAAAATATCATTAATTCGAAAATAAAAAAATTATAGATACAAACATTTAAAATTTATTAAATGATATTTTTTAGTGATTCTATAAACTAATTACATTAAAATTTGAATTCAAAATCTAATAATTTGTGTACATTTTTACTTATAATTGGCAGAACAAAGAAGAAAGAAATAAAAGAAAATGGTAGGTATATAAAAGTTTTAGATATTATGTGGAAATTTTATATATACTTATAATGTTTTTGAAATGTGACGATAAATTATTATAGAATTTTAGCATGGTATTAATATTTCATATAATGTAATTTCTTACATAACTATTTATAATATAAAGCATAAGTTGAAATCTGAATTAATTAAATTATAGTTCATATTTTTTTAATTATTTTTTTATAATTTTGATGTTTATAAAAAATAAAACCACTTATTATTTTGATATAATATTACATTTGATCATATTTTTACATGATATGACATTTTATTAATGCATATAAATTAGATCATATCGACGCTCGATTCAACAATCTTATCATTAAATTAGATCATATTTTTCATGTCTAAGCAATTTTGGGAGTAGACTTTTAATAGTACTGCTGCTTTCAGTCAATTTTTTCACATTTAAAAAACTAACTACCAAAAAGCAAATAAAACATTGCAACAACCCAACATTGGCCTTCGTTTGCAGCTTTAGCCATAACGGGACCATGCCAACCCAAAACCCTACATCCAAATAAATGCACATAGTTTTATCATTAATAGGCCAACTGTCAAAGATCCAATTGTTTTTGTAACGTGTTGGTATAGAAACTCAATTGTAAAATGTAAAATTATAAATTTATTACTAATTTTTTTATATGTGATTGACGATTAATTTCATCTTTAAATAAATTTTAAAATTAATTAAGATTTATTTTTAAAAATTATTTTAATTTATGAATTAAAGTTGGATTTGAGAGTATAATTATATATAAGAAGGTTTTAGTATCCTTTAATTCCCCTCCAAAGACGATATTTATTGATTTTGTGTTATTTATCAAGCTTGACAAATTTTTTTATTTTAAAAAATTTAAAATTGAAAATTAATCTTAAATTACTTTGATCTTTCAGCAAAAATTTAAAAATATTTTTTCATCTCAAAAGTATTTAGGACATTTATCAATATTCTTTAAAGGGCTTAATCGTTGGATCTAAAAAAAATTTTTATTAGTTTTTCTTTTATTAAAATTTTTATATTGGATAATTTTTCAAATACTCTAATATTTTAGTTTTAGCAATATTTAAAAAATATAATCTTTCCTATGAATTTATGTAGAAATTACTATTGCAACTTTCTACTAATTCATCATTGAAAGAAAAAAATTATTATTTATTTATTTATTTATTTAGTTAATAATAATATTATTATTATTTTAAATTTATTATAAAAAAATCTATATTAACTTTTTGCTTAGCTCATTTTGTTTATTTTATTTTATTTTTATTTTAGAAGAACTTTAGAAAAATTTGTTATTTCAACTTTTTTCTTAGCATTTTTTATTTATCTTATTTTATTTTCATTCTTAAAGAATTTAAGAAAAATTGATATTTCAATTTTTTTTTAGACTTTGTTTCTTTTAGAAAATAAAATCTTTTTATTATATTTTTTAATTTAAAAAATATTTTAGGAAAATTTGATATTTCAACTCTTTTCCTGGCATTTTTTTCCAAACTTATTTTGTTTTCACAACAAAATTCACAGAAAAATAAAATAAAAATAATATAAATATATATAAAAATTAAGTTAAAAATATGAAAAAATAAAAAATTATGAAGATCCTATCCAATTTTTTTATCACTGTCAACTACCAAGCTTTTCTGTTATTGATAGTGACATTTATAAGTAATACTCATTTCATTCCATTTTTCACATTTAAAAACCATTACCAAAGGTAAACAACATTTACCAAAAAAATATATCAAAAAAATCTACCAAAAAAAATGGTCTACTAAAAAGCAAATAAACCACCGTAACAACCGAAACTTTGTCTTCATTTGTAGTTCTAGCTATAACGGAAAGAGTGATGTGTCAATCCAAAACACTATATAGATCTTAAGACCACTCAAGAATTTGTGGACAAGTGTACAAAATGCTAATGTCTTCCAAACTTATTTAAGATTTATATTTAAGTGTATGGTAGATGCATGATTTATGTGCATTATTAAAATGTCATGTCATGTAAAAACGAAACGTAATGTCATATTAAAATAAATACGTGATTTTATTTTTCATATAAGCGTCAAAACTATAAAACAGATAAAAAAATCCTCATATTCTGAAATATATCCAAAGCTTAGAAAAATCATAATAATTTTTTTTGAAATTTTAGTAATCTTGTATAAAAAAATTGTATATTCAAGAATAAAAAAATTTATAGATACAAACTTTTAAAATAATTATTATTTATTATTTATAATTTTGACACTTATAAAAAATAAAATCACATTTTTATTTTGATATAACATTACATTTTATTAATGCATATAAATTGGATAATATCCACGCTGGATTCAACAATCCTATCGACAAATCAGATCATATTTTTCATCTCTAATAATTTTTGGGGTGGACATTTATTAGTAGTGCCGCTTTCAGTCAATTTTTTCACATTTAAAAAACTAACTACCAAAAAGCAAATAAAACATTGTAACAACCCAACATTTGTCTTCGTTTGTAGCTTTACCTATAACGGGACCATGCCAATCCAAAACACTACATCCAAATAAATGCAAAACGAAATGAAACATTGTAAGAACCCAAAATTTTTCTTCGTTTGTAGCTTTGGCTATAACGGGACCATGCCAACTCCAAACACTACATCCAAATAAATGCAAAAAGCAAATGAAACATTGTAGCAACCCAAAATTTTTCTTCGTTTGTAGCTTTAGCTATAACGGGACCATGCCAACCCAAAACACTACATCCAAATAAGTGCACGTAGTTTTATCCATAATAGGCCTGCTGTCAAAGACTCAATTGTCCCTCTCAACCTTTTTATATTTGCGAAATTATTTAATCCAGACTAAATAAAGTATTCGGATTTTGTAAGTGAAGTTAGTAAAGTGGTACTTTTTAAAAAATAAAAAATTAGTTAAAAAATAAATAAATATGTGTTAATTTTTTATTTTATATTTTCACGTAACTATAAATTCTTTCACACTCTTTATTTTAATGTTTACTTAAATAATAAAATTATTCAGTTTTAAAGTTCATTTTACAGCATGGATGGGTGTACTAAAAAATGAAGCCGTCAATCCTTCACCGCATTGTAAATGAACGTTCAGCAAATTAAAAGTTGAAAAGCCAAACGGTTAATCACTATAAACGAAGGTTCAGCAAAAGTAGAAAAGCAAATTAAAACAATTTGTCTGCAAAATTTTAAAATTAATTAAAATTTATTAAAAATAATTATAAGGTCTGCAAAAAAATTTAAGTTCATGAGTCGATTATGCATGAGGAAAGATTAATACCTCATAGTGTCTGTTTCAAACGGTATCAATTAACTATATGTTATTTATTAATTTTGATAAAAACAGTCTTATTTTCGATATTTAAAAAATAATTTTTTTAATTTTTCTTATTTATCAAAGTTTTTTTAGTTTTCATTATTGTTTATTACTTTTTTATTATTCCTTCTTTTGTTATTTCATTTTATTCAAGAAGAATAAATTAGAGCCTTTTTATTGATATAATTCTTAAAATGTTCTAGTACATTGGTAATGTTGAAAGGACTTTTATTCACTTAAAGATTTTCAAGGTATCGCTTTTTGAAATACCTTAGAATCTTATTTTTATAAGATTTGTTTCAAATTTAACAAAATTATCAAAAATTTATGCTATATATTTCATTATTTATTTTTGTTTATCTTTTGTTTTCATTTTTATTAGTTATATTATAAAAACAACAAAAATTTTTATTATAACAAATTTTAAATTTTTAACATGCATAAATATTAATAATAAAACTCAAAATAATGGAAATAATATACATTACAAAAATAAAAAAAATTCAAAAAAAAGTTTTTTTACTTGAACTGAACCATTTAGATCTCGTGCCAGTTCAGTTGTATGAAGTCAGTTCAACTAGACTAATCTAGGCTAAAGGGGAGAGCTAGTCCTGGGTCAAGCGTGTGGACCCCGGGAAGGTTGCCAGGTCACACATGGACCTTGGCCCTATAAACAATGTCATTTCATTTTTTTGTAACTCTATAAAAGGTCAATTTTTTTATTTCATTTATTTTGCTTCTTTCTCTCTCTACCTTCTCTCTTCTTCTCAGACACTTTTTCACCTTTTAAAGAAAACCTAGTTTTCGATGAATCAATGCTGTGCCAGGCGCTGCTTTGCCACCA
Source organism: Durio zibethinus (assembly GCF_002303985.1). Next base: position 8,504,289 of record NW_019168004.1, read on the forward strand.
TTAATGACCCTCGCCAGTGGCCAAAAATTTTTCAAAAAATCACAAAAGATTTTTTACATTCTCCTTATTGCAGATCCAACCTTCATTTTGTCAAAATCGATTTCAACCGGCATAGATCGAATGTTGAAGCTTCGGTAAAAGCCTTTTTTTTATTATTCTATTTTTTCTTGAGATTGATTTCTTCCTTCTTTTTTTTTTTACAAGAGACTCTCGACACTGGGTTCCTCCCTTTTAGAAAGGACTATGGATTTTTTTTAATTTTATTTTAGGTTTATGTTATCTTGGTCTTTTTAGCTTTTTGATGGGTATTATGAGGGGCTTATGGTCAAGGGCTTGTTGGGTGTTGGTGTGGTGGTTTCGAGAGCAGGTCTATTGGTCGTACCCAAAAGCTCATAGAGGGGGTTAAAACCGTTGGGTTCTGGTGTGTGAACAGGTGAATACTTGGGTATGGGTTTTGCTGATGTCAGGGTTTGGAAGGGCTTTGGTTCATGCATAAAGGTAGAAGGGGATCAAGTGCTCTTGGTGCACGAGTTTTAAGGTGCTGGCCAAGACTAGAAATTTCAAAGGTAGAGATAGGTGTGGGCGTGCTATAGGGATAGTCTGCGTGCCCCCTCTTGTGCTTGGTGCTAACCCCACTCTTATGGCTAGGAATGGGGTTCTTGTAAGGAAAATAGTTGCTCAAGGGGTAGGTGAAGTATGGTATGGTGTCTCAAAGGTTGTTTGGGTTTGGTTGAGGTTAGGTGCATAGGGCAGGGGAATGGGTATAGGGGTGGGTGGCCAGTGGTGCCATGCATGGCACCCACTGGCACCAGCCCTTTGTTTTTTGCTTTTTTTTTTAATTTTTTAATTAATTAATTAATTAATTATTATATTATTGTATCTTGATTAAATAATAAAATTAAAATTAAAATTAAAAATTAAATAATAGGCTCAAGCCTAGAAAAAGAAATCAAGCTTCAGCCCATGACTCATTAGGAAAAATTTAAATCAAACCTAAAAAAATTTGGTGCCTACAGCTGCCCCTCTTTGCACATTACTAAGAATAAAAAATAGGGCAAAGACAAAAACATCAATTTTGTTTGGAATAATGATTTCAAATTTTTCAAAAAAAAATTATTTTTGTGTTTTTTGGATTTTTCATTCGAAAACAAATTTGAAAACTCTTTTAAATAAAGACATAATATCTTTTGAAAATAAAATAAGAGATCATGCCCAAAGATCTTATAAATCTCAAAATTAAAATAGGTTCAACTTGAAAAACTTACAAATCTTGCTTGGAGGACTTAGAGATTATGATCAGAGATCTTACAAATCTTGAAACTAAAAATAGATTCAATTCAAAAAACTTACAAATCCTACTCGGTGGACTTAAAGATTACATCTGGAGGTCTTACAAATCTCGAAACTAAAACAGCTTCAAATCTTACTTGGAAGACTTAAAAATTACGTTCGAAGATCTTACAAATCTTGAAATTTAAAACAGATCTTTAATTTTAACTTTTGATTGTTGTTTAAAATTTATAATATCACATTAATAATGCTACGTGACTTGTTAGATAGCTCTACTTACCATCCAACAAACATTTTATTGTTGGTGCCGATCACATTTATAAGTTTTTCTGCTTTCAATCAAATTTTCACATTTAAGAAACCCGGATACCAAAAAACAAATAAAACAGCGTAACAACCCAGTGTTTGTCTTCATTAGTAGCTTTAGCAACTATAGCCGGACAAATGACAGGCCAATTCAAAACACTTCCATATATACATATATATATATATATATGTATATTGGCTTTTTTGTGTTGTGAGTGTTGGCTGAATTTTGGTGATTTTGGATATGGGTTTTAGATTGGTAGTGCCTAGGGAGGCGATGGCCTGAGAGACTAGGTGTTGGGATTTGGTGGTGATGCTGAGTGATCAACGGTGTTGGAGATTTTTGGCATAGGCTCCATTTAAATAGTTGATGAGATTAAAAATAATAAAAAAATATTATAATTACGATTGAAAAAATTTGTAATAAAAAATATATGTTGAATAGATTTTATTAAAATTAATATTTGAATTCAATTGATGGTACGGTGAATTCAATTGCACCACACCAGAGATATGATTGAATCCAAATGGTTACTTAATGTCAGGTGCAGTGATCGTCTGCGCCTTCCCCAAATATTATGGTGCACGGTGGTAGAAATGGCTAGGTATTGTATATATTACCAAAATACATACTTTTTAAAGTGTTTATTAAAAAACAATTGATACAAATACATGTAATTTGCATTTATGTTGAATATATGAAGTTTGAAAGTATAAAATAAACTTTGAAATAAAATTAACAAGTGGCGAACTGTTGGCAGTCTATTACCTCGTTTTATTTGAAAATTTGCTTAAAGCAATCAAATGCTCTAAGGTGGGCAATGGAGTGTCCTGAAAGATTTTACATTCTGTTTGAAAATTTGTCTGTGGCAGTCGAATGCCATGATTTTGGCATTCGAATTCAACTGCTAAAAATTCAAAAATCTTGTTTATTAGATATGATGCTTCATTCAAAAAATAATGGTTTTTAATGTAAGCGATACCTATTCAAGAAGAGGTGTTTCAAACTGTATCTATTTATTTATTGCATTACTTTATGTGATTTTAAAAAGATAGATCTGTATCTATTCGATTGAATGTTTAATTGCGTGCTAATGGCTTTAATATTTGTTTTTAAAATTATAAATTGAAGTTTTCTTTTCTCAAGAGAGTATATTTTTTTATCGGATTATCATTGATCCATTTGAGTTTTTAAATTTTATAAATTGTTCTTAGTTATAAATTATTATTTTGCAACAATATTAAAAAGTTGGTAAAACAACTTTTTCAAATAATAAGTGAAGATTTTCATTTTGAAGCATTGATTATCTCCTCTATTTTTTAAAAAATGAGTTTTAATTTCTTATTTCTTATAAAATTATTTTTTTTACATTACATTCATAATTAAATATTAAATTTATATAATCAATTATTACATCACTAAATAATCAAGTAATAAATTATAATTTAACTAAACAAATCAACTAATAAATTATAACTTCATTAAATAATCAAATCCACACATAGTAAAATTTGAACTTAAAACTTTTAGAGTTTCCTCATTGTCATTAAATCAAAGCCTCGTTGACTCTTACAAAACCATTTCAATAATCCTATATTTGGTAGACAGTATAAACCAAGTTTTACAAATTTTTTTAGCAAAAAACTTATTTAAAAATTAATGATCATGTAATGTTATTAAACAAATTCACGTAAATACGTTGTGATTAAAAAATATTTAAATTTATGCAAAATTTTATAAACATATCATATCATCTAAATCAATGTCACATCATCATTATCAACTCTTATCTCAGTACAATTAATTGAGAAATCCTAACACTGTTACTGACTGAGTTGGATTTTACAATTAGAAAAAGTTGAGGGATTCAATTCGTAAAAATGAATTTATAGGTTTAAATCCTCCTCTTCATCTAATTGCAAGAGCCAATAGTATAATTTGAGCTTTTAGTTATTTAATTGTGTAGATATTTAAAGCAGGAAATGCCTGTTTTTATTTTGTCTCATATAAAATGTTCTGGCCCTGCTCGATAAACGTTAAGATTCAAAGGTTTTCTTCAAATGAAAAGGAAGAGCACCTATACTTGTGTATATATATACATTGTAGGTTCTCTTCTTTTTATCAACTTCAAGAAACTTCCTATTTCTAGTCCGTGAACTAGTCTTCCCTTCCATCTCTCCCTATTTGCAATTCGAGGCTGTAGCAAATTTTAGTCTAGGAAGCAAAAGGCCATTTGTTTTCCTGTAACTGTAAGTTGTATCTCTCCATGATCACTGTACTGTTACCAAAATACTATCATTTTTCGTGTTATTTAAAACATGTTTTTTCTTTACATAAGAAATCGCAGTTTAGAAATTAAAAAAAAAAAGAAAGAGATTTTAGGTGTTAAAATTTAAAATTTAAAATTATTAAATGTTATCTTTTAAATATAATTAAATGAATTAATTTAATTAAGTTTAAAGTTCAACATGACCTTTTTCATTCGAGATAAAACTTTGAAATTAAATTTAGCTAGTTTATTGATACGTCACTTTGACTTAGGTCAAGTGGTTTCAGGAGATGAGGGTTGGGTTAAAATCTTAGCATTCTTCCTTTTACACAAGAAAAACGGAAAATTGATAAGCTAATACTATATATATCCTCCTCTTCCCCACAATTTTTTTTACTTGTTTCGAATTTTTTTTCTTCTTATTATAGCATTATTAGAACTGCTGGAGGATGAGCATGGGTTAGTTTAATTAAATAACAAATGGTAATAGTTACTGAAAGCATAATTAATCTGTATTCTTTTTTTTTTTGTGGGGATGAAAAAATCAATCCTGTCTTAATAAAATATACTGGTGATTTTTATGGAAGGGGTGTTTTAGCTACCTACCAGGATGTTGGTTCATTGGACAATCATATATAGATCAGTACTTTTTTTTTTCTTTTGATCGAAATTCACAATGTCTTTAAGATTCTAAGTTTTAGGTAGTAATACCATAACTTTTGTGGTTGTCCATATGCTGGCCAAGAAACAAATATTACAAACAAGAACTCATATCAGAGCAACTAGGCCTAGGAGAGAAAATGAGAATAATCAGGATTTGATTCCGTTGCTAACTAGTCAGTGTTGACTTTTTGTTTATATGAACAGGAGATCGAACAAATGCGAGCGAAGTGGGATCCATTACGCGCTATCGAAGCTCCATCATTTGGGAAAAAGAAAGATCCAGCAATAGATGACTCGGAAGATTATGATGATGATTTGGAGCTTGGGTCCGAGGAAGGGTTTATCTACGAGGTCCCCAAGAACATTCGTCAAGGAAATGAAAAAGCCTATACTCCTCCATTAATTTCAATAGGCCCTCTTCATTACAGAAAAATTTTTTTTGGCTAAAATGGTAAAGTATAAATTGAGCTATCAAAAGAAATTTTGCGAAAGGACTTCGACTACGACATTGAAAGATTTTTCGAGCTTCGTTGAACACAAGGAAAAAGCAATTCTCAACTGTTATGAAGCATCATCCATCATTGACGATAGCATTGTAATGATGATATTTTATGATGCACTCTTTATCGTCGAGCTCTTAAAAAGGAACTATGAGAAGGAAAATGCAAGGAGTTGGGAATTAAAGACTTCTTATTAAAAGGAACGTGGTCAGCTGGTCTTCGGAGGGACTTGCTCTTACTTGAAAATCAGATACCTTTGTTTGTGCTTGAAGAACTGTACAAGTTATATCGTAACTTCCCTCGTGAAAACAAATTTGATTCTTGTGCTGCCCCTTCCTCTGGTTTTCCCTTTCTTTATCATGCTTGCCTCTACTTTGATATTCCATGGGATAAAACGTTCGAGGATACAGAAATCCTACACTCCACCGGTTTGTTAAGATGCCATCTGGTCAAAAATTGCGCCTCAAATTCAGATCCATCCATGGCCCAAAAATGAAAAACTGAAACAGTGTATAGTGCGACAATGTTGCATGACACTGGTGTTGAGCTTAAAGTTGTAGATGATCAAAGTGCAAGCTGGCTAGATATAGAATTTGAAGGGAACGAGCTTAAAATCCCCAAATTGAATGTGCACTCCAAAACTGAAGCTTACATTCGCAACGTGATGGCCTTGGAGATGTGCCACTATCCAGGTGAAACCTATGTTTGTGCTTATATAGAACTAATGAACTATCTCATTAGAACTGACAAAGATGTAGATTTGTTGATCGAAAAGGGGGTTTTAAGCAAAGACGGTCAGAACGAGGGAATTATCGTTAGCAGAATAAATCCCAGTAAAGCATTGGCAGGTATGATTAAGAAACTTATGCAGGGAGTTGGCAAGCCTGCTGCTTGCAACCGGGAAACAGGGAATCGACTAAACAAGTATTACATAAATGCTCGGAAGCACATAATAGCAACATTCTTCAAGGAGAATCTAGCAATTCTGAAGCGTGTGTATTTCACCAATCTTTGGCGAGGAACTGGAACTGTCGCTGCTTTTATGGTGGTTGTGCTTACTCTCATTCAAACCGTGTTGGCATTTCTTAAATGATACTTCAAGCACCCCTCCAAAATAATTGATTTTTAGTATCCCCCCCCCCCCTTCTCAATAAGATTTTAGTATTATGATGGTGTGTCTTCACTGTATAAAGTATATAAGTGTATGCATGTATTATATATGTATGCAAGTACATGTAAAATTAGATTGAAGTTGTCATTGTTTTGTTTTTAATTTGGCTTTTGGATTACTTAGCAAGGGCCAAGTTGCTAGCGTATGTTAATATCTTTAAGTTGAAATAAAGAAGATGTTAGTATTATGATTTTAGTACCGTGCATCGATTATATATATAAGCAAGTTTTGTTCATTTGCATTTTGTCTTTCTATTAAAAGTAAGGAAAAGAATTATTAAATTGTTATAACATATAAATTCAAAAACTCAACTACTAAACATTAAATTAAAAATCGTCACTAATTTTTTTAAAAATTAAATATGATTTATCATCTAATGAATTTATCATTTTAAAGAAGTTTTAAGCTTAATTATGAATCCTTTAATCAAGGAACATTCTATCTTTAATACCTTATATTTATAAAGTATAGACGCATTGTTTTGTTTTCACTGCCAACATCAAAATACTTGAGATATGTGTCAAGCAATAAGTGTCAAGCAATTTAACGTGCAGTATTCTCTTCATTTTTATCCAAAATTTAATAAAAATTAAAATATTGTCAAAATTTAACATAATTGAAGCATAATAACGAAATTCATTAATATCGAAGCATATAGTGACAAGTTTGATATTTGTCCCAAAGAAAAAGGGAACATTTAAAGTTTTCCTCAAGTCATTTCCTGAGTTGCATCTGACACTTAAGACTCTTAGCAACTTCTGTAGATTAAATGCGTCAATTCAGCGCAACAGAACAATGGAAAACTGTGAGAATAGCCAATACTTCAGCCGTGACTGGTAAAAACTAGCTAAAATGTAGTCTGACTTCACATTTACAATGATGATTCCACGAGTCAATCTAACCTTTTTTCTTTTTCCCCTTTCCATTCTATAGTACGTTAGAACATTTGCCCCGCCTGGTCTGAAGGGGGACAGATATATGGTTAGTTGTATATATGATTCAATGAATCATTATCACTTCTGGTTTTCCCAATTTTCTTGGGAATCGTTAAACCCTTCCAAGCGCATTACAAATATGAGATCCAATGAAAGGAAAAGAGAGAGAGAGAGAGAGAGAGGGATATTCTACGAAAACTGTGCTCGACTTCTATTCCTACCCACTGCTTTGTTTCTATTACCACAAAATTTCAGTTCAGAAGATCCAAAAATCAAACACCAATGATTGTATAAGTTGTTTATGCATCAAATTCATCACGTGAACAAGCAGTAAACCATTCCAGACTTCTAGTAGAAATTAAAGGCTCATCATGTGAGTGTAATTTAATTTTACTGACTGAATACTTATTTCTCTCGTCTGTCTAGAATAGTTGATAGACTATTCACAAACAAGCCTGACAAATAATTAAGGGAAATGGAAGATGGAACTCCACAACTGTAAGGTTTCATATATATATATATATATATATAATATTAAAGTATCAGATCATGTATACAATGAAAATCTACTAAATTAATTAGAAGTGTTATATAGAAACTATATATGAATATTGTTTGTCATATTTTCTACATTGAAATGATAGCACCAATCACTAGCTCAGGCAAATCAGCACATATAGAATTATAATTGACCATTTTCTGGCCACTGATGAGCTTTCACATTCACAACCACTAAATAAATAGGGAAGAGACATAAGATTGTTATGTATTAGATTAAAAGTGTCCTTAAAATTTAATCTATTAAAGCAAGTTTTATCAAGTCAAAGAAATAAAAATAAAAATAAAAAATTATTGGCACTTTTATGAATCCTCGGAATTTTAGTGCCACTAAAATTAAGAATTTTTATAGTATGATTCGTGTATTCATATCATATAAAATATTAAAATTCGTTATTCATATCATTTTTTATATAAAAATTATATGTTATAATTTATGTCAATATGAAAACATAAATATATTTTTTTAGTTTTTAAACCTATATATAACTAATGCTAAAATTTCATTCAATAATATATGCACAAGTGTGCTAGATGTTAATAATGTCTTCCAATTTTACTTGAAATCTATATTTAATGAATCTTAGACTAAATACATGCACAAGTGTACTAAATATTTATACAATCATCTTAAAAAATTGATATTCAAAATGTTTAAAATTCAAAATTAATCTCAACACTTATAATTCCTTCTCTCAAGTCAAAAACTATGGCATCTTTTAAAAAAGAATTTATATTTAATACACTGTACATGTAAGATCACATCAAAATGAATCCCAACTTTAGATATGTTGTTTATAGGTCATATGGCTACCCAAGAATCTGTCCAAAAGGGTAAATGTGCTTCTGTTACACTTGCTGATACATTTAATGCATTATCAATGTATGATTTATATGCATAAATAAAAATTTAATAAGTAATATTATCTCATCAAAAAAGAATACATGATTGAATTATTTATAAGTTTTCTTGAATAAATATCTATTATATAATTGTACTTTTTTTTGGCACAGAGTATAATTGAATTGTTAAAGATAGATTATAAGTGCAAATTTTTAAAATTTTAATTTTAATTTTAATTTTTTTCTTCGATTTGGTTCATAGAAACCTTTAACTTTTTCACTTGATGCTTATTTTCTTTGCATTTTTTTATATAATTTTCTAAATATTTGTATGCTCTTTTAAGGATAAATTACACTACATCTAGGATTTGTACGTGATATTTTATTTTCATTCATATCTCTTAAAACTTAATTTTTAAATTAAAATTCATCTATTTCGTTAACTATCATTAAAAATGTAATAAAATATGTCAAATAGATACCATGTAAATTTTAGTTTGAAAGTCAAAAAAGCCTTTATTGTTTTTCATATGGACATCTACAAAGACATGTGGCTGAGATGGCAAAATTTTCACTAACGAAGAAGGATGGCATAGATGAATTTGAATATTTCTAAAAGTTAATGGTTGAAAATTTAAAATTTAAATATCGTGATTGAAAATAAAATATTATATAAAGATCAAAAACGTGTGATACAATTAATTCGTTCTCTCAATGTTTTATTGTATCTAGACTAGGTATAATGTGAGTGAGTAAATCTAATATCACGAATTAACCGACAAAATAATCAATAACTAAAATAACATAGAAATCTAATAAACTATAACATAATATATAAAAATATATCTTTATATAGAAGTGATTGAGTTTGATATTGCGAATAATTAAATGACATTAACTCAGTTAGTAACAGCAGAGTTTTCCAATTACCAGCCTGCAAATTCGATTAGTCGGAGCCGAATAAGCGAAACCCTAGGCGGCGCCGACAATTCAGTTTTTTCTAAGTTGTTGTCTATTGTAATGATGACGTCACTATCTGTAGCCATTACCTGCACAAAAAATATGGGATATACACTACATTATTACGAATTAATTGAAGAGAAAGATAATACTACCCCTTGGGGATCAACCAAAATAAAATACCACATTGACTTTATTTGTTTACTAATCAAAGAACGAATCGCAATTTGTCTAAGATTTACCAGGCAAACTGGAAAGGAGAATCGTGCCTCGGCTAGTGAAATATGATAATGGTTAAAGAGTGATTTATCGGATCACGTATAAATACTGGAAGGGATACCGCATACCCAAATTTGTATGATGAGACATGAAAAAATAAATGAATGAATGACACCGTATAACTTTTTTTAATCAATGGTCTCATATAAAAATAAATATTTGGTTGAAGCTTATTTTTTTATTAATATTATTACATGTTTACTTTTTTTGGATGTTTATTTTTTAATATAATTTTTATAATTAAAGAATTAAAGCCAAATATTAACTCGCAGTCTCACTTCACATTTTCAATAATTGTACGTCTATGATAATTACACACCTCACCTTCACATTTACGCGTTGCTCTAATTTACCGGATGTAATAAGGTTGACAAATGACAATGACATAAAAGATAAAACAATTGTCTAGTTGTTACTAGCATTTTTATTTGTACACACGAATTCCATTAAATTCATGGGTCGGTGCCATTTTTTTAATTACGAATCTATATCTGACCCAAATATGAAAGAAATGCATAACTAATGAAAGATGATTTAAAAGAATTTAGAGGGTTGATATTTTGATTAAAATCGAATCAATCAATCCAAATCAAACTAATTTGATTAATGGATATGTTAGCGTTTCATAGTTTAAGAAATTTTTCGATATTAAAAGGCGTCAAGTTTCATTTAGTTTTAAAATTATTTGGATCAATAGGATTTTGATCATAAATTAAATTTTGAGCCCAAATCAAAAGGTCAAAATTTTTTTTTGAATTTATCCATTTTTATTATTTATTTATTTAGTTTTATTTCTATTGGTCAAAGAGTTAAAATAAAAAAATGAAAAAAAAAGATTTGGAAACTATGATTTTTGAGAATCAAAAGCAATTGGTCAAAGAAAATTCAACTCACTTTTGATTTTGGAAAGCCTCGAGGAACAAGAAAACAGAAAAAAAAAAGAAAAAAAAAAACAAAGCAAAACAGTTAGGACAAAATCAGAATCGAATTTGTCAAAATCCAATTTCATTAAACCTCTTCTACTAAGTTTGAGGTTTGAATTTTTATACAAATGAATCAAGCTTAAAGGGGAAAAATTGAAAAAGAATTTAGAGAGCAATTAACAAGCAATAATTTGTTCTTGGTATTTGTTTGAGGAATTTTTTTTGAGATTTTAGTAAAAAGAAGAGTTTAGGAATTTGTTTGGTTTTTTTTAAGAAATTTTCTTGGAAATTTGGGGTTTTGTTTGTGTTTTCTGATGGTTTTATTTGAATTATTCGACAAGTAAATGAAGGCTAGAGGAATTTGAAGCGATCGGATTCTAGGTTTCATTGTAGTTTTTGAAAAGTTTGAATTTTTTTAACTATCGATACAATTTTTTGGTGTCAAATTTTTGGAATTTTTAGTTGGATTTTGGGGGTTGTTGAATTTTTAGAAAAAAAGACGGAGAAAAGAAAATAAAGGAATGAAGGGGAAAGAAGAATTAAAAAAAAAAAAAAACTTTGGCTTTTATACGAAACCAAAGCGATATCTTTTTGGAAGGCTTAGATCTGTTCTTTGACTTGCATGCTAACTCAGCTTTTGACCTAACCTAATCGCCAAATTTTTCTTTTTCTTTTTATGTTTTTTTTTTTATTTTGTTTCTTTTTAATTTTTGATTTAATTGAATAATAATGAAGAAAAAGAAAAAAAGTTGTATGTGAATTTTTGATATGTGTACAATATTTTTGTATGACTATGTTTATAAATAAATAAAGAGGATATAAATAAATTATTTTTATAAAATATTTAATAAATCCAACCTAGAATCTTTTCAAGTAAATAATATGTACTTCATGAATACTAATGAGATGAAAAAAAAAAATTTTTTGATAAAAATCTAAATAGTTTTTTTCCAATATCTAATTATTGGAATTAAAGAAAATTAAGAATAAAAATTAGTCTTTGGTACAAATAAAAATCATTTTAATTAAGGCTTAAACAAAGTAACGTAAAACTAATTTGATACCAAAATTTGGACGTTGAGGAGTGCTAAAACATTTCTTATATATGATTGACTCTTAAACCTAGTTTTGAGAATATGTACATCAAAATCTATTTTTTTTAAGACCCTTAATTAAACTTGAAATAACTTTAAAAAAGATAGATTCACTTAGGTGATCAAGAACAGTTAGATAAAATGATTTGTAGGTATTCTATGAATTTTATGTATAATGATTAAGTTTTTAAACTTAGATGTTATGATAATTTAGTGATTCTATTGAGAATCATTAGAGAGTTAAGCCAATAGTTAATCAAAGAGGAAAGGCTACGAATCATTGAACCAATGGATATCTATGGTTCAATAGATTCTGTAGACATCCAGAGTGATAAATGACAAGTGGCAATAATTTTTCATATTTTGATGAGGTGACAGTAACAAGAAAATTTCATGTGTATGAGTTCTGAAATGAAGGATATAGAGAAGTAGTTGCCATACATAAAAAGTCTCTCATGCAAGAGCTTTAATGGAAACAACTATAAGCAAATTATACATTTGAGTATGAGAACAAATTTTTGCATGCTTGAGCAAATGTGGAGCAAGATTCACCATGTGCTACTATTAGAAAAGTTCATGCAAAATTTCAAAGTAAAATAGCCAAAAGTCATGGTTTGACAAATGAAAGATAAGAATGCTTCACTTTTCAACCAATGCTGCTTCATTATAGCCAAACCTCGTCAGAAAAAACTACTTCGACCATTGTCAAAGTGGGAATTTATTAAATCATATAAGAGCTGGTTGCACATGGCATTAAAGAAAATGAAATTCATTCCATTAACAAAAGAGCTCAGTCTGCTGCATATGCCTGCTAAAGTGTTGAATATTTTATTTTGCCAGATGACTTTGTGCATCTTTTGCACGAAATTTAAGCTCGTCAGCTTCATGATCTGACTTTGCAAGCTGAGATTTCAAAGCCAGCATCATATTTTTCTTTTATAATCCCTTCAAATCAGGGATTGGTTAGAAGTTTTTATTATAAATACAAAATCAATTTACAATCCAAGAGAGGGAGAACAAAAAAAAATATTGAGGGGATTTCTAAAAATTCAGAGGCTAACGGAGACTAAAAACCCAGCCAAAAAACTTGGTTTTTGCACTACCTAAAAAAAAACTGCCTTGACCATCGCCGAGAGCCACCTACACAAAGCAAACCTCCGGCACTACCTTATACCTCCACAATTACCTCCCATCTCATAAAACCACACAGATTCAACCACAAATCCCAAAACTACCAAGCTCCTACATAGCTAACCCAATCCAAAGCTCACCACCAGTAGCTCCACCCAACAACCAAGAATCCAACAACCCAAAAATACATCCAAAAAAAAAAAGCCTACCGTTGAAACCAGACAACAATTCACAAAGAAAAACAACCCAAGATCTAAACACCATTGACAACCTACCCTTCATGTAGCCATCATCACCCAAGATTCACAAATCCAAAAACCACAGCAAACACCAAAAAAAAAAAAGGATAAAGCTCTGCCGAAAAACAAATAAAAAAAAACTCTTGGCCGAAATTGAGAAAAACCCCCTAAAAATATTCCTAGCTTACTAGAAAACCAAAACCAAACACGCAACAATATAAAAAACCACAGTCGGGGACCCAGCACAAAAAACAAGTCTAAAAAAAAAAGTAAAAATGCAAAAAATTTTATTTTGGTTGAAACTTTAGGCCTCAATCTACGCTGTTTTAGGCCTTTTTTGCTAAATTGAGGCCGAATTCGTGGTTAAGAGAAGAAAAAAAGTTAACAGGGATTTTTTTGGGATTTTCCAACTACCTTGGATAGCAGCCGGTGGTGGCATCAGCAGCGTCATAACGATAGCAATGGCAAGAACTTGCCGATTTTTGGGGTGTTTTTTCTACAAAGATAGGCTGTCAAATCTAGTGAGAGAAATGATCGATAAAATGATAGAATCATTTTTTTTTTTTTGGGTTTTGTAGTTGAATATGTTAGGCAAAACAATGTAGTTTTGATAAAAGAATGATTCGCGTATTGACCTGTGGGTAGGAAACGGGGTCCACAAAACCTACCCGAAAATCCGCATATCCTTGAGCTAAACCGCCTTGAACCAATCTGAACCAGTTTTAATTGTACTGGATATTTCCATTCGTCTGCAAACCGCTTTGAACTGCCTGAACCACTTCAAATCAGTTGAAATGCACTGAATCAACCGGACTACCTCTGAATCATTGACCAGAGTTGACCAAGGGCATTTTTAATATTTTTATCATAAATTTTTTTCATTTTTTCTCAATTTTTTTATATATTTTTATTATTTTATTTCTAATTTTTGTGATATTTTTTTTTTTTTGTATAAACTTTCAGAGAAAAATAAAATAAATGTTAGAAAAAAACTTAGGTAAGATAAAATAATTTTTAGTTGTGATTTAGAAAAAATAAATAAAAATAATAAACTTAAGAAATTTTGAAAATATAATCTTCCCTTAAATACTTTTAAAAAACTAACATGAAATAATGAAAATAAAATTGTTAATGAACAAGAATATAGAAAAATATAAAAAAGATAAAAATAATAATAAACAAAATAATAAAATAACAATAATGTCACACGTTGTGATTTTATTAAAAATATTCATGTAAAAAAATTTTAAAATATTTTAAAAGTGTTAAAAATATTTTAAAAATTTTCAAGCAAAAAATATACAAATAACAAAATAAAAAAAGTCACAAATAATGATTTTATTGAAAATATTCATATAAAAGAATTTCCAAAATATTCTAAAAATATTGAAAATATTTTAGAATTTTTTCTAACATAAAAATAATAACCATAATATTCACTTTGAATAAATTGGAAAAAATAAATAAATACAAAAAGAAAAGAATAATAACAATAATAATAAAATCACAAGTGATTTTTAAAAAAGTATCTTTTAAAATTTTACCATAAATATTGGTTAGATTTTTGAAAATTTTTTCTATAAAAAAAAATAAAATATAAATACTTAAATTGTCAAGGTAAGTAAAATTTTACAACAATAAAAGTTATGAGTAGTGATTTTATCAAAATTTCTCAGATAAGTAATTTTCTCAAAATATTTCAAAAGTGTTGAAAATATTTTAAGAATTTAACCAATAAAATTCTTGCTTACCTTAATATTAATATAAACGAAGTAAACGTTTCAAAACTGATTAAAATTCTTATCGATAATAAAATTAAGAAGAAATCACGAGAGGTGACTTTTCTTCAAATTTTTAAGAATCATACTGAAAAGGGTTGGTATAAGAAAATTATGATTTACTTTGAAAGTATTAAAACAAATCCAATAACAAAGCCTCTTCAAGAAAATAAATAATTTTTTTAAATACTCTTAAGGTGAGGATTTTATTAAGCTATACTGAAACTGTCGAAAATAGCTCAAAAAATTTTCAATAATAAAAATATAATAAATAAATCAAATATTAAGTAAAAGACTATTCAAACAAGACCATTTTTGGATTTTATAAAATTAATTAGTATCATTTTTGAACAGGTTCTATAGGGGTGCTATGGAGATGCTATAATCTTCACCAATCATAAACGTACTTCTAAACCCAACCTCAAATTCGTAGATTAAAAGATAAAATTGGTGGTTAATCATACTAAAATTAAAAAAAAAATTGGTGATGACTCTTAAATTTTATGTCTAACGATTAAGTCCTCAGACCAATATGTTATAATAGATGCTATTGGGCTGTGCCTAGTTCCTGATGTTATAATTCCACCAAAGCTCAAAGTGCTTGAATTTGAAAAGTATGATAGAACTAAATATGTAATAACACATGTCATTATGTATTATCGTAAAATGGTCGTACATGAACATGATGAAAAGTTGTTCAATCATGTTTTTCAAGATAGCCTCATTGGGTCTATTACAAGATGATATGTTCAATTAGATAGGACTCACATCCATTGCTAAAGGGAACTAGCAAACGTATTCATCATGCAGTACAAACATATTATAGATTTGGTTCTAAATCATTTGTCTTTACAAATCATGAAAAAATAATACAGAGATCTTTAAGAAATATGCCTAGAGATAAAATGATACTACTACTATCCAAATCCCAAAATAGTAAGCTTATTGAAGAATGCTGAATATTTTATTCTCATCTCAAGGGAAGACAAATTCCTACGTAGCCTATAGAGTAAATGAATGGTGGCACTTCTTTATTCCCAATAAAAACACCACATACAGTGAAAATATGCCTTGAAAGAAAATATAACATCAAATTGATCAAAGAGCACTGCCCTTTCAGGAAATAGATGCATGAAGTTAAACAGACACAAAGATGGAACTCGAAAAACATGATGAACCATGAGCTAAGGGGCTAGGATAAACCTTGGATGCCAAGTCATCAACTTTTTGCTGAAGATTTGAGAGTATCTTGGACCGTTCTGAAAGCTTTGACTCCAGCTCAGAAACATCAGGTCTGCAAACAAACAGGATTCAAGGAAGAAAATGTCACGACATCTGCTGATAGCAAACTACACATCATGACATTGGAATTTAACTCAAAGTGTGAAATCGTCATCAACTGCAATATAGGATTGTTTTTAATTGTAATGGGACCTATGCTGGGAGTATGATCTTCATAGCTAAACAGTTCAGATAAAGTACTATATAAGCATCTTAAATTGTGACATTGCAGTAGAAGTAGGAGTGCGGTCTAATAAAGGAGGTAGGAGGCTAGTAGCAGAGCATGATCTTCATAGCTAAATAGTTTAGCAAAGCACTATATAAGCATCTTAAATTGTGGAATTGCAATAGAAGTAGGAGTGGAGTCAATAAAGGAGGCAGGAGGCTAGTAGCATTAGTGGACTAGCAGGAAATTAATTCTATAACCCAACAGTCCATGGCATATGATAGTTCCAAATTTTGGTTTAAATGGCTAGATACATGTAGTTACAGAAGGCCCACTATCCAGTGCTAGTCTCAAGAAATGTCGACTGATATGATGGAAATATGGTATGGTCCTATCAGGAAATGGGAAAAACGGCTACTCTCAGGCCCAGTCACATAGGCGTGATCGCTGAGTATTTGAATCATGGAAAATACCAGCTCTCTGGCAAGGGAAGTCTTGAAGCTGATCCTCAGCAACAGACAGGGCAACATATTGGCAATTATTGGACAGTCATCAACTCAGATGAATCAAGGGCTCTGTTGATCAAAGCTCAAGAGGAAAATGTAAGATTGACTTACATTTAAAAAGTTTTGCAAATATAAGAGAAACAGGAAAAGCAGAATCAGAGAGGTATGTGGATACTAATAAGGCAAAAAAGGGGCTGCTTACAATCTATATATCGATTGAATCTGCACATCAGCAGGGAACAACTTGCATTCCTCAGAGAATATTAGAGCTTGTTTCTCTGCAAAATAGCATCTATTAGTTGTATGTCCTTTGCTACCTGCTCATCGACACTGCAAAAGAATGTAAAGTAAATTTTTGAAAAAAGAAGTAATTTTATGATACCAAACATTAAAAGCAATAATTGAAACAAAACAAAAGATACAAACATAAGGAAATGAACATTTCTTCTTTGAAAGTTAATATAATCCCAATCAAATATGATCTCTAAACATCTGTACCTCCATTCCAGATTATCTGCACCGATGCTTGCCTCCACCAGATCAATAATAAGACCAAGCATTTCAGTTCGATCTGCATAGCTTACTCGTCCCTGTAAAATAGTGTTATTGCTTGTACTTGGAATACAAATGTTCAAATGTGCTAAACAAACAACAATAATCTATAACTGACATAGGATTCATTCAACCAACGTCATAACCAAAGCTCCTAACATTGCCCCATTGAGACATTCAACAAACAACTCACGAATAAACCTCTATACTTCTCAGTACTTTTTCAAAAATGTCAAAGCCTCCTATCATAGCTAGGAAATATGTTCTAATAACTAGAGGGGCAAAAGGTGCAAGTTTATACTGTTGGTTTAGTTCATCTCCAAACCAGCCATGTCCAACCAATCTCGCATTCCTATTTTAAGACATAATATGCTATAACGAAAATCCAAATTTTGAAAAAGCTACGGATTTCAAATGTCGACTGTCCAAAATATAGCTTTTCATTTGTCCCTAAAATAACTTTTGAACATCATTAGTAACCTTTTTTTTTCCCTCTCTTTGTCTCTCTTCACCAAACAAGACGCAAAATGCCAAATTATACTATGCCCATTAAAACGAGGACTGAATCCAGCAGTTTTAGAAGAAAATGCCACTACTTTCATCTAAGTTCCATTCCCTTATTACTTTTACTACTTTTTCTTCCAGAAGCCAAAGAACAAAAAAAAAGAAAAAAAAGGCATTCACAAACAAAATTAATTACTTTTTTAAAAACCAAAAATTAAAATTTCAATATTTGTGAATAACAAAACGCATAATTTGTTTTGCTTTCATGTAAAATCATTATATTTGAACATGAGTTGCATTCTTTTTTTAAGCAACCTCCAAAGAAGTAAAAGTAATGCTCAAGCAGAGCCTGTAAAAATAGTAACTTAGAATCTGAGTATGCTTACTTGGATGGCTTCTGTATCAATTGTAGTAGTAAGCTCCAAAAGCTTCGCAATCTCAGCCAAATCTGTAAATTTCAACAGTCTTCCCCCAAACCAAACAAAAAATATATCAACAAACCCGAAAGATGAAAAAAGAAGAAAAAGCAAGATAAAGTCAAGAGATAATGAGCTTTACATTGTATTCCAGAAGTTTCTTCATCACGATCCATAGCATCCCCTGTAAATTTTGTTGCGAAAACGGTGACTTATCCCCTAATAGCCTGAATTTAACCCCCCCCCCCCCCCCCGGCAAAAAAAAAAGATAACAAAAAGTTAAAGAAAACCCTAAAAAGATTTTCTTTTTGAGGGTTGAAAATGAAATTACCGGAAAAAGAGCCATTCAAGAAGAGCGTAACGTTCCATGCTGACGAAGAGAAGAGACTGAGCTGGAGCATTGGCTCGAGAATAATTCAACATTGATAATTTTCTTTGAATTTCCTCCATTTATTTCGCTGTCATTTTTCTTTTTCTGTTTCTTAAGCTGAGGTCCAAACCAAATAGCAGTGATTTATCCCACCCTCTTTCCTTCAATCCTCCATCAATTTTTTTTTTTTTGGTTTTATTTACTTGTTGCAGAATCTGTTGCAATAACAAATGCTTACTTTGAATCTCATACCATCCTTTCCTGTCACTTTCTCCAAATCCACTCATCTATATGATCCTATAAAAAGGATCCAAAACCCAAAAGAATGTTACTTACCCTCCTGCTTTTCTCAACAAATCCACCCCTCACAGCCCCAAAGTTTGCAACTTTAACCAAATCCATGGCTATCCTTTCGGCAAGATCCAAGTTTTAAGCTCCAAAACAACTCATTTCAGCAATATCCATGAAAACTCATCTAGGAAACCAGAATCTCATTTTCCCAAAGCAGCTGCAGCGTCTGAATCTAATCCAGAAGGAGAAGCTGAAGCTGCTGAAGATGCGGCAAAGTCGAAGGCCAAAACTTTACAGCTTGCACTTGTGTTTGTGTTCGGTTTCTGGTACTTTCAAAACATTGTCTTTGTTGTACCTGAAGCAATAATCACAATAATACAAAAGTAATAGACAACAATTAATAATAAAAAAATACAGAAAAAATAAAGCACACCAAAATTTACGTGAAAAACTCTCCAATGTAGAGAAAAAAAATCACGGATCACCAAAAAAATCTTTACTATCAAATAATAGGTATACAAAGTTCTTCTCTAACTGAAACTAAAGCTAATCAACAACTAGAGAAACAATTGGATAAATCTCACTAAATAAGTGACTCAACAAATACACCATGGATTTGTTCCTAGAGAGCTTCAAACTCGATCTTCACTGTTCAGAATGTAGAATTCTAAATTATAAACCTCCTGACAAGGTTTCAACTTAATCGGACCACGGATCGACTTCCGTTCAATCAACTCTCCCTTCTCCTTTTTCTCTCTGCTTTTCCTAGCTTTTCTTCCTTCTCTACTTAGTTTTCGACACACACTTAAAATAATCCCACCTCTATTTTATTAAGTAATTAGGGCTTTGTGAAAAATTAAAGATCAAAATCCACGATCTTTACTTAGTCCAAAACTACTTACACGATGCTGAACCCATTTTCCTAATAGTCTTTTACATTTACAACAAAAAAGCTTTGAATGTCTTTCCTTTCCCTTGGCTTCTACCTTCTTTTCAACTTTTTGCTGGTTCCATTTGGATGTTCGTTCTATGGTCTTTAAAGTTACAACCTTGTCCCAAAATCACAAAGTCTTTTATTATTGCACTTCTTGGACCAGCATTGTTTCACACAATAGGCCATATCTCAGCTTGTGTATCATTTTCTAAGGTTGCTGTCTCGTTCATTCATGTTATCAAATCGTCAGAGCCTGTGTTTTCTGTTGTTTTCTCTTCATTTCTTGGTGATACATATCCTTTGAAAGTCTGGCTTTCCATTGTTCCCATTGTTTTGGGATGCTCTTTAGCTGTTATAACTGCGGTTTCCTTTAATTTTGAAGGCTTAGGGGGTGCTTTGATTAGCAATGTTGGATTTGTGTTAAGGAACATTTATTCCAAGAAAAGTTTGCAGAATTTCAGAGAAGTGAATGGATTGAATTTATATGGTTAGATCAGTATAATCTCTCTGTTTTATCTATTTCCAGTTGCGGTTATTGTTGAAGGGTCCCAATGGGTTCAAGGGTATCACAAAGCAATCGAAACGGTTGGCAAAGCATCAACATTTTACATATGGGTCTTGCTTTCAGGGATATTTTATCATCTCTACAACCAATCATCTTATCAGGCACTTGATGAAATTAGCCCTTTGACATATTCAGTTGGCAATACAATGAAGAGGGTTGTGGTTATAGTGTCAATTATTTTGGTGTCTAGGAATCCAGTTCGGCCTCTAAATGCACTTGGATCTGGGATTGCTATACTTGGAACTTTCTTGTATTCACAAGCAACAGCTAAGAAGAAGACTACCGGAGGTGAAAAGAAGAGCTAAGAATTTTGTAATCTATATAAAGTTTTAACTTAATGATTTTCCTTATGATCGGATGATATTTGCATTTTTATCTTTTCTTCCCTCTCTTTTATTAGTGTTAATGACCTATATTTTTATTCCTTAATCTGCACTCTTTCACTGTTTTATGCTTGCTTTGTGTTTGCCGTGCTTGGGTTTAAATTGGAAAAAAAATATGCTTCGCTTCTTGCAGTTGTCTTGAAGTGACATAATCTTTTATGCACCTAAGACTCTGGCCGAAAGAGGTTTTTTTTTTTTTTGACAGTTTTGTTATTATCAAATATGTATTCAATTGATAGAAGTTCTTATTGCAGGTTAAGATTATAACATGCTTGTGCTGACAGCATGCTTTTATTTAAATTTGCATGGTGCAAACTGGTTTCTAAGTTTAATTTTCAAGAAGCCCTGCATGTATAATTGCTGTTACTAAGTGGCTCTAACATCTAGTTTTAGTAAACATTGTCATTTCTTATTTTAATTGTTGACTGGATACTATCTAAGCGTAATGGTTCACTCACTTCTTTGTGTTGCTTTGTTTAAATACTTGCAAGGATACCATAAACTTTGAGGGTTCAGTTGTCTCCCACTCTCCCCATATAGAGTGGATCATCAAAGAACTGTCCAACTGTTTGAAGTGTTGAGATTTGTACAAATTGCTTACTTGACTTATAACTCTAATAGATCAGCACATTTAAGGGAAATATGTTTGCTTTTGCATCCTTCCTTCAAGATACCATAGGAGAACGACTAACTTTCATGGTAAATTGTTATGCATTTTGTCATTTGTGTGTCGATATCAATCCCCCTTTATACTTATTGATTCTGAGAATGCCTTAAAAAAAAAGTAGTTTAGGGGCTTGATACTCCTGATGTTTAGCTTAAAGAAGCATCAGAGGATAAGCAGTATCAAGCAGATGTTAAGATAACCTTGTAAAAGATTCAGAACTTCTGTATTTTCCTCTCTTTTCTCTGTGCGGAAATAACACGAGCTGTGGACATGACTTGCTGTTAGCAAAGGAGGATTTCCTAGCCAAAGGTGGTGACAAGAAACATACTATTGTTGGTAATTTTCTCCCTTAATCCCAACTGGTGCCTTATTATAGTGCTTGTCATAAACTATCCTTACCAGCCAGTTGTATCCTGTAATTAAATTATAATGCCCTACTTAGAAGGAACTAAGCTAACCTTGGATGGTTGGTTTAATCAGTGCCCTTATCCTAAAAGCAAGGTCATCATCATTTCTAATGTAGTTGTTGGACCAAATCAGTCAGGAATGTGTCCAATAAATAGTTTATCTCAGGTTTTGCGAGTTGAGATCTGCCAACTAGAAGATGGTTGGAAGCTGCTGCATGTAGCCATTGAATATCTGAAGAATTACTCGATATATGCATGCTGTAATTCAAGCAAATAATAGAATAGAAGAGTGCAAATAATTTGGTGTTTCTTGTGTTTATTGTTTCGGGATAGGTCTCCTATGCATATTGTGGTATAAAATGAAAAATGTAGCTTTTCCTTTGCGCATACTTGTCTGATGGCTTGAGAGTTGAGAGTGAAGGTTTTGTTCTGATGAGTAGTGTGTTCTTGGAAGCTCTTGCTCCCAATATCAATCAAAAGTCCAGTAAGAAATTGAAGGTTAGTGAATCATTTTTAGAGCATAATAATCCTAGACTCGAGTAGACTGTCCAAATTTATCCGTAAGTTGGCTCCTGACTATATGATTGACGGTAGATAATGTTGAGCAAAATGGTTATTTTGTGGAAAATTTGGCAATTTCATTAGACTATAGTAGACTATGCAACTATATGAAATGAACATGCTTACAATCTTTTGGATGATGGGCATTATATTTTGGATTTTCTGGTTAAACACTTAAGATTTCTTGGTTTTATGATGAGAAAAAGAAATAGTTGAAAGTAGAAAACGATAAGATTGAGATTTTGGTATTTTAGGATTGTTATGCTGATATCCTGATCCTTACCTTAGTTTGGTACATCCTTTCCCATCAACAAAACAATTTATTTTCAAAAAAAAAAGAAAAAAGAAACGAACTTGAAAATAAAACTAAACTTGGATATTAATCACTCCTTTTATTTGATTAAGATGGGATAAAAACTGTAAACAAATGGCACTATAACGAATTCATGCATAAATACTGCTACTTTATCCTCTTTGCTTGCTTTAAGGTCTGTTAATTCATCCAAATCCTATGATTCAGCTCCTCGCTCTTCTTGTTCTTTCGCATCTGGTTCTTTTTGTGCTTTCGCTGAGCACTCGACACAGAATACAATAATGCACAAGGTTACCACGCCGACAAGTCCCAGGATTATCCATGAATACTCCATGATGCCTGTGTTCACAACCGAAGAGCAAAGTTTAACACAACAAGTTAAGTTACAAACAAAAAAATACCCTCAACTATTCCAAATTTAGAAATTCTTGAAGGGACATACGTCTAACCCTCTATTTATAGTAATATATGGAATCTACCTAGCAAGGGCTTAAAAAAAAAAAAAGGTACATACATTAGGGTTGCTAACATAATGTTGTATTACTAATGTAATTATACGGTCAAACATAAATAAATGATTATGATATTGTAATTAAAACAATATCTAAGATTACAATATGTTGATACAATATTGTAATTATATCATATGCTTAGATATTATTTTAATTACAATATCACAATCTCTAATATTACATTTGACTACATAATTATATTAATATTACATAATATTATCATTCTTGAGAAGTAGACAATTAGACATTTATGGTATAAATTCAGCCAATTTCTTTTTTAAGATATATAGATAATTATTAGACCAAATTTTAGAAAGGAAAATAGGATAATAATAATAATAATAATAATAATAATAATAATAATAATAATAATTTTATATTTGTATCATTACTAAATAGAGATAGGACCTTGGCTTTGGGAAGATTCATGATATAAGGAAGACCATACATATATATCTCCTTTTCCCATAAATAACTAGGTGATAGTTGAAGGGGATCTAATTCAATATTTGGAGTCATGATCATGACAGCATTCACGATTTTATCATGTATCCTTTAATTTATGATTTTTATATTATAACACTTTAAATCCAAAAATTTAGGATGTAATAGAGTTTTGAGCTCATAAGATGAATCTCATAATTTTGTAAAATTATAAATATTTCATTAAACCAAAAATCAAAATCTCAAAAAAATTTTCAAAATTACAATTTGCGAAAACTAAAACTCATTTTTCCAAATTAACACTTTATAAAATGTCAATTCTCCAAAATACAAATAATCCAAATCCAACTAAGATGTATGTGTCACGGACCTAAGGAAGAGTCCTGAATCTCACATCGAACATAATATGAGGGTCACTGGGGTATATAAGGGTTTACACCACCTCCACCTTGTGAAGCGCCTTTTGTAAGACAAAACCGTGAGGTCAGGAGGGCCAGAGCGAACAATACCTCACAAGGGTGTGAACCGTGATGGTCAGGCTGATCCGAGACGTCGGAAGGCTGAATGTCTAGGACCTGGAGCCGCGCGGGTTCGGAGCCGTGCCAGTTCGGAGCTTAAGTCTCGACCTGTGACAAGTGAAAGTGGTATCAGAGCCAGCCCTATACCATTCGATCCACGCCAAGCACCTCGAGGGAGGTAGACAGGGTGGCCGGCTCCATGACGAGGGCGTCACGAGGTTAGGTGCTGGAGAATGTCACGGACCTAAAGAAGAGTCCTGAATCCCACATCAAACATAATAGGAAGGTCACTGGGGTATATAAGGGTTCACACCACCTCCGCCTTATGAGGCGCCTTTTGTAGGACAAAATCGTGAGGCTAGAGGGGCCAGATCGGATAATACCTCACAAGGGTGTGAATCGTGACGGTCAGGCTGATCCGAGACGCCGGAAGGGTGAATGTTCGGGTTCCGAAACCGCGCGAGTTCGGAGCTTAAATCTCGACCCGTGACAAGTGGAAGTGGTATCAGAGCCAACCCTAAATCATTCGATTCACGCCAAGCACCTCGAGGGAGGTAGGCAGGGTGGCCGGCCTCCGTGACGAGGGCGTCACGAGGTTGGGTGCGGGAGAATGTTACGGACCTAAAGAAGAGTCATGAATCCCACATCAAACATAATAGGAGGGTCACTGGGGTATATAAGGATTCACACCACCTCCGCCTTGTGAGGCGTCTTTTGTAGGACAAAACCGTGAGGCTAGGGGGGCCAGAGCGGACAATACCTCACAAGGGTGTGAATCGTGACGGTCAGGCTGATCCAAGACGTCGGAAGGGTGAATGTTTGGGTCCCGGAACCGCGCTAGTTCAGAGCTTAAATCTCGACCCGTGACAAGTGAAAGTGGTATCAGAGCCAACCTTAAACCCACTTGTCACGGGTCGAGACTTAAGCTCTGAACCCGCGCGGCTCCGGGACCCGAGCATTCACCCTTTCGACGTCCCAGATCAGTCTTCCTACCACGGTTCACACCCTTGTGAGGTATTGTCTGCTCTGGCCCCCCTGGCCTCAGGTTTTGTCCTACAAAAGGCGCCTCACAAGGCGGAGGTGGTGTGAACCCTTATATACCCCATTGACCCTCTTATTATGTTCGATGTGGGATTCAGGACTCCCCTTTAGGTTCGTGACATTCTTCCGCACCCAACCTCATGACGCCCTCGTCACGGAGGCTAGCCACCCTGCCTGCCTCTCTTGAGGTGCTTGGCGTGGATCGAACGATTTAGAGCTGGCTCTGATACCATTTGTCACGGGTAGAGACTTAAGCTCTGAACCCGGGCAACTCCGAGACCCAGGTATTCACCCTTCCGACGTCCCGGATCAGCCTGACCACCAAGTGGTATCAGAGCCAGCCCTAAACCGTTCGATCCACGTCAAGCACCTCGAGGGAGGTAGGCAGGGTGGCCAGCCTCCGTGACGAAGGCGTCACGAGGTTGGGTGCAGAGAATGTCACAGACCTAAGGAACAATCTTGAATCCCACATCGAACATAATAGGAGGGTCACTAGGGTATATAAGGGTTCACACCACCTCCGCATTGTGAGGCGCCTTTTAAAAGACAAAACCATGAGGCCAGAGGGGCCAGAGCGGACAATACCTCATAAGGGTGTGAACCGTAACGATTAGGCTGATCTGAGACGCCGGAAGGGTAAATGCTTGGGTCCCGAAACCACGCGGGTTCGGAGCTTAAGTCTCAACCCGTGACATATGCATGTTACTAACCCCTAAAGTGCAAATATCAAAATCTTAAATTCCAAAATTTCATAGCCCCTCTTTCCTGCAGTTCCCTTTTTTATTTATGGTTAGAGAATAAGATGTGTATATATATATATAAGAGTAATTTTGGGTAATTGTACCTTGACCCCTTTAAAATTACTTTGTGCAATTTAGTCGCTCTTGAAATATTATCAAATAAATAAACTTGTTCAATTTAATCCCTCTTGTAAAGTTATCAAATAATAAACCAAAATAAAACACTCTTAAATAATACTTTATAATATAATGAAATAAGATAATAAAATTTTGGGACGGGTATTACATAAACAAGGAAAAAATTGCAGTGCATAGCATTATAGACCAATGTATGCAGCAGATTTAGTTGTTGCTTTCTAATCGAATAAAGGATTGTGTCTATCGTAAAACTAGAATATTCTTATTCTGTTTCGTCCAAATCCTATGGTTCAACAACTGATTTTGCTCCTTATGTGTTTGTTTGGGTGCTTGTGGTTTTCCCCCTTTTTTGGTCTTCTTCTCGCCATGACATACACAGAACTAATGTAAGAAGAAGCAGAACCACCAATGTGACAGCCGTGAACACCACTGTCAGTCTCTCTGTTTTCAAAAAATTGAGAATGAGCGTACATAAGAGAAGAAATTGTACAAAAAAACAAAAGGAAGAAAGAAAGAAAAGCCTATAATAATCGACAATGCCAGGCCAATCATAAAGTAAATTATAGTACGTATATTTTCATGAAAACAAAAAATTTTCATGCATGGATGCTGTCAACTAAAGCTAAAATTGACAATGCCATGCCAATCAAGAATTTAATCAACTATAAATTACCATAATATGTACATATAAATCTTGAAGATAATCGATGCTAAAAGAGAGATTGTTAGATACCCATGCTAGCTAGCTAGAAAGAATAAACTCCAAATCCAAAGCCAAGCTTGAGAATTATTCTCCTAGGGAATGTCCAAGCTGTTGGTAGTGGCTGCTTTCAAACCTGTATTTATAGTAGTTTATGGAACCTTATTTGAAAAGAGGGTTGCTGGTCAAAAGATAGAAAAATCAGGGCGTATCCTTAGAATTTGACCCAATTTCTTAAGGAAATTAGATACATGACGAAAATTCACTATTAATGATTGCTATAAATAAATAAACAAATCGCACATAATTAGACGAAATTCTATAAAGGAAAATAGAAATCGGAGCTTTCTTGAGATAATTATTATTCTTGAACATAATGTCAAAAAAAGAAAATATGCATCTTTGTTCTGTTTATGATTATTTATAAAGGAAATACAGTACGTAGCACGATGCAAAAAAAAAAAAAAAAAGGAATGCAAGGATGAATCTACCGATTTTTTGAATCCGATTTGTTATGGTGTTTAAGATTATTTGATCAGTCTGTATGATGTCTGGTCTTTAAGGTTTGAGATTTTTATTTGATTTTGATGTGATTTGTAAGTTGTGTATGCCCTTAAAACATTATGTGTTCGTGTAATTGAACTATGTTGCAGTTCTTTGTTATTGCTAGCCTTGTCACTAGCTGTTTTTCATTAATTTGGTTTATTAATAAAATGAAATTGGCTGAGAAAAGAAAATACTTATGGAGTTACAAGAGGAGATGATGAAAACTAATCTGTTTTTTCCCCTTTACAGTGCAAAACTGTAAAGTAAAACAAATTTACAACGCCAATCAATTAAACCAGATGCTAATAAAAATTTTTGAGTGATTTTATTCTTTTTTCATGGTAATAATTTCCACTACAAAAAGAAAATACAAAACTTTATAATATATCATGAAGTTAGGAACATCATCACCATGTCTGTCTCCAAACGAACACAATGAATCAAGTCTTTCCTCCCTAAAGAAAAAAAGGAAGCAAATAACAATATAGGATTAGGCGGATGACTGCGGAGCTGCTGACAGTTGCTTTCTTAGTCTAGAGCCACGAACCAATGACTGGACGATGCTTATGAAACACACGATCCCAATAGCTCCCAACACAATCCCCAATATCATTGTTTGATTCATTAGCTCTATCTGCCGGGTACTCTACAATTGAAAGTGAAAGAATGTGGAAGATTAAGTTGGAAAATATTTTCAAACAAAAAGCCTGAATTAGGTGTATTTATTGATTTTTTTTATTAAATTCCATGCATGTTTAGGGAAAATTTTTTGTCTGCTAAAAGAGATTGCACGTGCATATCATATATGCATCTCCATATAATTAATGAAAAAAATTCTGCTCCATTATTAATAATGTCGTAACGGTTTTGTGTCCGTCCGACGAATTTGGAAACGAAATAAAAAAATGGAGTCGTCACCAATCTTTTTTGGCTAGGTGCGATTTGCCACCTATTAAAACTTATCTTTTTAATGAAATTTTAAAATTAATTAAAATTTATTAAAAAGATAATTTTAGGGTCTGCACAACTGTCTGTGTTCGGGAGTCGATTACGTGTGGGGAAGGATTAGCACCCCCACAGCGCCCGTTAAAAACGGTATCAATTAACAACGTGTTATCCTTTGATTTTGATAAAAACAGTCTTATTTTCAGTATTCGAAAAATAATTTCTTTGATTTTTTTTTTTTTTTTAAAATTATTCTCGAGAAAAATAAATCAAAACCTTTTTATTGAAATAATTCTTAAAATGTTCCAGTACGTTAGTAACATTAAAAGAACTCTTTCTCACTTAGAGATTTCTTAAAGCATCTCTACTCGGAATACTTTTAGAATCTCATCTTTGGAGGCTCGAATTTATTTTTCGTAAGAAAATGTCATGTTAAAAAAAAAATTATTCTCGAGAAAAATAAATTAAAACCTTTTTATTGAAATAATTCTTAAAATGTTCCAGTACGTTGGTAACATTAAAAGAACTCTTTCTCACCTAGAGATTTCTTAAAGCATCTCTACTCGGAATACTTTTAGAATCTCATCTTTGGAGGCTCTAAATTTACTTTTCGTAAAAAATTATGTCATGTATGCAATGCAAATAATAACATGTTGATGCACACATTTTATTCTTTTTCAAAAATTTTATTAATTATTTTATTAATTTTTTAATTTTAATTAAAATTTTGAAGAAAAAGAAATTTAATTATATTGATGATTTTCTATAAATATTCCAATACGCTGATAATATTTTATAAAAAATCTTCTCACCTAGAGATTTCTTAAAGCATCTCTACTCGAAATATTTTTAAAATCCCATCATTGGATTAAATTTCTTTTCTTCCTATTTTTATTACATATATTTTTAATTTATTAACCAATTTTTTTATTACTTTTAAAAAAAAGAAAATCTTTACTGTATTAAAAATTTTTTATAAATACTCCAATACACTGATAATATTTTTAAAAAAATCTTCTCACCTAGAGATTTCGTAGGCATCACTACTCAGAAACCTTTGATCCATCGTTGTGATTAAAAATTTTCTTTTTTCTAACATTTTTTATTACTTTAGTGTTATTATTAAGTTTAATTTTTAATATTTTTTAAGTTTATCTCTAAAAATCAACATAAGTTATAAAAAATTTTATATCACTAATTTTTCATTTAATCTAACAATATAAATATTTTAATATGCATAGAATATTAGATAAATATATATATATAAAAAATAAAAAAAAAATTTTACAATAAACAATCGGTTTCAACAGTCCGGTCAACGCACGGTTCAGTTCGGTTTGTTTCGGTCCGGTGGTTCGGTTCGATCTGGGTGAATCAGCGGTTCAGGGCCAGTTCGATTCAGCCTGGGCGATTTGGTTTTCGTTCAGTAAGGATCGATCAAGGGCTGATGATCGGAACCGGTCGCGGTGCGACGTGCCGGACCCCGGGTCGGGTTGCGGGTTGACGCGCGGATCCTCCCTGGCCGGAACAGCGTCGTTTTGGCCCTATGTTCAAAACGACGTCGTTTTGCTTTTAATGATTTTTATAAATAACTGAAATTTTTTTTTTTTGCTTATTCTTTTAGTTTTTCAGAAAAAAAGGGGAAGAGAGCTCTGGGGTGAGCTCGCCTGCCGGTCGCCGGACCGCCGTGTCGGCCGCCGTCTGGGTCACCGCCGATAGTCATTGCCGGTTGTTTCCAGTCACTGAAAAAGGTGAAAATTCTTCTGGAAGTTCTCTTCGATGCGATCTTTCCAGATCCGGTGTCTTTTTTATCGAAAATAGCCCTGATCGACGTAGATCGAAGGTCAAAGTTTCATTCTCTTTTTTTTTTCTGGACAGAATCGACTGATCTCTCTCTTTTTTTTTTAGGTGGCTTTCTGGTGATGGGTTCCCCGTTCCAAGGGACTGTTGTTTTTTTTTTGTGTTTTTGTAGAAACTTTTTTTTTTACAAAAGCTGCCCTTCTTTTTTTTACCATTTTTTTTGCTTCCATTCTGCCCTTCGATCTTTCATTTGCAAATAACAAGCTCTATTTATAGAGCTTGTTGGGATTCAAATCTCAGATCTTCTGGGATTCGAATTCCATTTTTCAATTGAAAAATCACGCTTGTCGTTCGTGATTAACGGCTTGTCGGTCAGCCATTGACGACTAGCGGCAGTGATTTTGGATTTTAGGGATTGTGTATTTAATGCACTAGATTTGAATCGAACAAGGATGAAGAAGAAGGAAAAAGAAGACAAACGCAGAAACGGGAAGAAAAGAAAGAGAAAAAAATAAAGAAAAAAATTAAATAAATAATAATAATAAAATGGTGTTTACAGTTGCCCCTCTTTGCCTATTTCTGTGAATCAGGAATAAGGCAAAGACAAACAAAAAACCATTTTACTTGGAAAGATGAAACATTGAGAAAAAAAAAGAGAAAAAAATTTTTTTTGGTTCGACAGAAAAAGGGCTCCTCTCTTGAGAGGTTCAATCGATATTTTTGAAAGTTTAAAAGGCTTCTCTCAGCAGAGGCTCAACAACTTTAAAATTCTCTTAGAAAAGCTCCTCTCAGCAGAGGCTCAACAACTTTAAAATCTCATCTTAGAAAAGCTCTTCTCAGCAGAGGCTCAACAACTTTAAAATCTCATGAAAAGGCTCCTCTCAGTAAAGGCTCAACAACTTTAAAATTTTATCTTGAAAAAGCTCCTCTCAGCAGAGGCTCAACAACTTTAAAATTTCATCTTGGAAAAGCTCCTCTCAGCAGAGGCTCAACAACTTTAAAATCTCATCTTGAAAAAGCTCCTCTCAGCAGAGGCTCAATAACTTTAAAATTCTCTTGAAAAAGCTCCTTTCAGCAGAGGCTCAACAACTTTAAAATTTTATCTTGGAAAAGCCCCTCCCAGCAGAGGCTCAACAACTTTAAACTTCTCTTGAAAAAGCTCCTCTCAGCAGAGGCTCAACAACTTTAAAATTCTCTTAAAAAAGCTCTTCTCAGCAGAGGCTCAACAACTTTAAAATTTTATCTTCTCTCAAAATTAAGTTCTTTTCTTTTAATAAGTAAATTCTTCTCTTTTGAAATCTTTTATTTGATCATTGTCTTTACCAAAATCTTGTTTTTCATTAAGAAATGGAAATTTTCTATTTTTGTTACAACTTATCATGGATGCATGTACTGAGTGCTCATAATGCAATGTATGTAATGCAATCAAAATCATTCATTATAGTAAAAAGGTTCTCGAAATCTCTCGCTTTTGGCTTCTTTTATTAGAATTCTCATATGACCAATCTGTTCTCAACATCGGACCACAATATTTTTTTTCTTCAAAAGTCTACAACATTAACATCTTGTCATGCTTTTCTCATCTTTTTTCATTTGCCTTTGTCAACTTTAAAAACAATGCTGAGATCTTTCATGTTTGTTTTTCTTTTCATCATTTTAAGTTCAAGACAAATAAAATGCAATCACACATTTCTTTTATTCACTTGTACGATGAACAAAAATATCAGATAAGGATAAAGAAAAGAATAGGCATTATTTTCAAAAGAAAGATAATGTATTTCATATGGCTGATAACAAGTGCATGTCAAAGTGTTTGAGTTGAAACAAAAGTGTTAAAAGAATGATCATAAGATAATCATGAACAAAATATTCTCAGATTCTTTCTCTAAAACTAAATCAGATGATTTCTTTGATCATTTAGAGTTCGTCAAACTACACTTGCCCCTGCATTGTGGGATCTTTTCTTGATAATGCTTCTGCTTCACATCCAAGTCGCCTTTTCAGGTTTTCAACTTAGATAAGTCATCATTTTTTTTCTTTTTTTTTACTCTTTTTTTAAGCAAAATATTTCTTCACAACATCTGAATTTATTGGGGTAGGCAAATTACCTCTGTCCATTTCTGCCAAAATCAATACCCCACCAGAAAATGCCTTTTTCACCACATACGGGCCTTCCCAATTTGGTGTCCATTTCTCTCGATTATCATGTTGATTTGGAAGGATTCTTTTTAGCACTAAGTCTCCTTCCCTAAAGCAACGGGGATGAATTTTTTTGTCATATGCTCTTATCATCCTCTTTTGATATAATTGACCATGACAAAGTGCTGACAGTCTTTTCTCTTCAATAAGGTTTAACTACTCGTAGCGATTTCAAACCCATTCTGCTTTCTCTAACTCTACCTCTATCAGGACTCTCAGTGAGGGAATTTCCACTTCGACCGGTAGCACAGCTTCCATTCTATATACCAAAGAGAATGGTGTGGCCCCAGTAGATGTTCGGACTGATGTTCTATAAGCATGCAAAGTAAAAGGTAACTTCTCATGCCAATCTTTGTAAGTTTCAGTCATTTTCTCTAGGATTCTTTTGATATTCTTTTTCGCAGCCTCCACTATCCCATTCATTTTCGGACGATATGGTACCGAATTACGATGACGGATCTTAAACTGAGTGCATACTTCATTCATCATTTTGTTGTTCAAGTTTTTAGCATTATCAGAAATAATTATCTCTGGAAGCCCATATCTGCATATTATTTCTCTTTTTATGAACTTACATACCACAGATCGAGTCATGCTAGCATATGATGCAATTTTTACCCATTTAGTGAAGTAATCAATCATCACAAAAATGAATCTATGCCCATTCGAAGCTTTTGGAGTGATGGGACCAATGACATCTATGCCCCACATAGAGAATGGCCACAGAGGAGCCAGAATGTGTAATGTTGATGGCGGAGCATGAATCTTGTCAGCATAAATCTGACATTTATGACATCTCCTAGCATAATCAATACAGTCACCCTC
Organism: Durio zibethinus; assembly: GCF_002303985.1. Next base: position 8,537,553 of record NW_019168004.1, read on the forward strand.
TATTGTTAACCAATAATAGCCAATCCTCATAATTTGTCTAGCCATCATATGACCATTTGCATGTACCCCATAAACTCCATCATGCACTTCTTCAATAATCTTTTTTGCTTCAGCTGTATTTACACATCTTAAGAGCACTTGATCTCGACCTCTTTTGTAAAGGATATCTCCATTAATAAAGAAACTCATAGCCAATCTTTTGATAGTCCTCTTATTATTTTCTGTTGCATGTTTTGGGTATTACTGGCTTTTAATGTATTGCATGATGTCATGATACCATGACCTTCCATCAATTTCTTTTTCAACACCTGAGCAATATGTTGGTACATCTTTTACATCCAGCTTGATGGGTTGGATTTCAGCATTTGCATCTATTTTAATCATTGTAGCTAAAGTAGCCAGTGCATCAGCAATTTGGTTTTTCTCTCTAGGTAGATGCTCAAACTGAACTTCTTTAAATTACTTGACCAACTTAAAGATGTATTTATGGTACTGAATCAACTTAGAGTCTCTTGTCTCTCATTCACTTCGTAACTGATAGATGACTAGAGCTAAATCTCCAAACACATCTAACACTTTGATCTTCTTTTCAATTGCTGCTTGTAGACCCATAACACAAGCCTCATATCCAGCCACATTGTTTGTGCAATTAAAATTTAATCTCGCTGTGATGGGATAATAAATGTCCATAAAGAGATATCAAAATTGCCCCAATACCCTGACCCAAAGCATTAACAGCTCCATCAAAATACATCCTCCATGATTTTTCAACAGGTTCATTTTTTTCAATGGCCATCACATCCTCATCAGGAAAATCTAATTTCATTGGCTCATAATCTTCGACTGCACGATCAGCAAGAAATTCAGCTATTGCACTCCCTTTAATAGCCTTTTGAGTCACATAAATGATATCATATTCTGAAAGCATAACTTGCCACCGTGCTATTCTTCCTATCAATGAGGGCTTTTCGAAGATATACTTAATAGGATCTAACTTTGCTATGAGCCAAGTAGTGTGATAAAACATGTATTGTCTAAGCCTTCGAGCTATCCAAGTTAATGCACAACACATCTTCTCTAATGGTGAATACTTTGACTCATAATCAGTGAATTTCTTACTCAAGTAGCAAATTACTCGTTCTTTCTTATTAGTTTCATCTCTTTGCCCCAGCACACATCCCATTGAATTTTCATGCACTATCAAGTACAAAATCAAAGGTTTTTCTGGCATTGGTGGCACCAACACAGGTGGATTTGATAAATATTCTTTGATCTTATCAAAAACTTCTTGGCATTCGTCATTCCATTCTCCAGGATCATGTTTTCTGAGAAGCTTAAAAATAGGATCACACTTATAAGTGAGTTGAGAGATGAAATAAGCAATATAGTTTAATCTCCCTAAGAAACCTCGCACTTCTTTTAAGGTATGAGGAGGAGATAAGTTTTGCATGGCTTGTATCTTATCTGGATCAACTTCGATTCCTTTTTCACTGATTACAAAGCCCAATAGTTTTCCTGATTTGGCTCCAAATGTACATTTGATGGGATTCAACTTCAATTGAAATCTTCTCAACTTGTCGAACAGCTTTTTAAGATTGACTATATGATCCTCTTCTTCACGAGATTTTACGATCATATCATCCACATACACTTCTATCTCTTTATGCATCATGTCATGAAAGAGAGTCACCATTGCTCTTTGATAAGTAGCACCAGCATTTTTCAACCCAAAAAGGCATAACTTTGTAACAGAATGTCTCTCACATGGTCACAAATGTGGTTTTCTCTATATCATCTTAGGCCATCTTGATCTGATTATAGCCTGAGAAACCATCCATAAAGGAAAATGTGAAGTGCCTAGTAGTATTATCTACTAGAGTATTAATGTGAGGTAGAGGAAAGTTATCCTTAGGGCTTGCCCTATTCAAGTCTCGATAATCGACACACATTCTCATTTTTCCATCTTTCTTGAGAATTGGTACTATGTTAGCTACCCATTCAGGATATTTTACCACTTCCAAAAATCCAGCATCGAATTGTTTCTTCACTTTCTCTTTAATTTTTAGCACCATCTCTGGTTTCATACGCCTTAGCTTTTGCTGCATCGGCTTACATCCTGGTTTTAAAGGTAACTTGTGCTCTACAATATCAGTGTGAGTCCCGACATATCCTGGTAAGTCTACGCGAACACATCTACATATTTTTTGAGTAGCTCTTTTAGCTTCTGCCTTTCAGTTGGTAAAAGAGATGTACCAACTTTGACCTCTCTTTTGTTCTCATCATCTCTTAAATTTACTGATTCAGTAATTTCTTGATGGGGTTCAATTGGCTTATCTTCATGTTCTATTAAGTTTAACAAATCAAAAGGCAGTGTGTAGTTATCTGAATCTTTCTCATTATCAAGTTCATCAACATGAATTAAGTTTTCAAAATCAAATCTGAGATTATTACCATGATTATCTTCGTATTCATTGTTTGAGACCTTAAAAAGGGTAAGATGAAGAGAATATCGGCACACAAAAATGGAATGGCAAGAAAATGATAGAAGGAAAAGAATGAAAAGTAAAATAAAGATGAAAATAATAGAACAAATATGGATGCATCTTCTAAGTCTTTTATTAAAATGACAAACATAAACGCACCATAAAAGATCTCCTAATACTCGTAGAAAGTAATTAGGGATTTAAAGTTTCACATTACTTTTCCAAAGTTTTAAAAATAACAAGCAGCTCTGTAACTTTCCAATTATCCAGCTCAAAATCTGAAGGACAAGGGTACACGAACAGCTCTTCACTTCGACTCTTCTTTTCTTCATCATCTACCATTTGAATGGTCAGCTCTAAAAATTTTTCCATGAATCCTGCACTTGGGGCTCCCGGTAAATCTGGATAAATGTATCTTCCCGAGTGAAAAGAATCATAGAGGTGTGAAATGACTATAGGCTCTGACTCTAGCTCATATCCCTTAAGATTAGCTATCCTCTTATCTCTTTTCTTATTCACCATTCTTACTCTGTCCCCTCTTATTGGCTTATATCCCAAGCCAAACTTGTCTCTCTTTTCATATATGGTCGATGACTTCGTGATTCCTTGCAGGTTCTTCCCAAGTTCGGCTTCAGGTCGCCATCCCATCTTGGTAAGTTGTTTGACTACCATTTTAGTAGTCGTAGATAAGTGTGGCGAATACAATTTAGATCCTTCAACTATATATGTTGCATTGGCAATCTCGAAGGATCTATAAGAGTATTCTATAGCTTCATTTGTTGATTTCACATAAAAAATGTTTATCGATTAAGTTACCAATAAATCTTCTTTTCCTGCCACACATGTTAGCTTCCCTTCAACAATGAAGTTAACTTTCTGATGTAATGAAGATGGGACAGCACCTGCCATATAGATTCATAATCTACCCAATAAATAACTATATGAAGGAGAGATGTCCATAACTTGAAATTTCACGTTGAAAATGCATGGGCCAATCTGTAATGGCACTTTTATATCTCTTAGCACCTCTCTTCGGTTCCATCAAAGGCTTTCATTATCATATGACTAGGTTTCATATAAGATCCATCAACAGGGAGTTTTACCAGAGTAGTTACAGGCATAACATTGATGGATGAGCCATTATCAATCAAAACCTTAGCCATTATATGACTTTTACATTTCACAGTAATGTGAAGAGCCTTGGTATTTTCTCTACCTTCAGGAAGAATCTCTTCATCATTAAAAGAGATATAGTTTGAAATCATCAGATTACCAACAAGCTATTCTACATATTCAACAGAAGCATTGTGAGACACATATGCTTGATTTAGCACCTTCAGTAAAACATTACAGTGTGACTCTGAACTAAGCAATAATGACAATAGCAAAATTCAAGCTGGCATCTTGTTAAGATGTTCTACCACGCTATACTCGCTATGTTTTATTAACTTCAAAAATTCACCTGCTTCACTCTCAGATACTAACTTCTGACATTCTTTTTCTGGGGTTATGTCAAGATCACTCTGACTTTCATTTTATTCTCCTACCTTGGCTTTCTCTTTTTTAGCTTTTTTTAGAGTCTCTGGGGTATAACACCTCCCACTTCGAGTTATGCCTCCTACACCCATTATGTTGGCAGTATCTGGGTTAACTACGACATCATAATCATTCTTCTAAGATACTGCTTTATCATTCTGATATGGAAAAAGACCAGAAACTTTAATTGTCACCACAGGTCGGGAGATAGGCTTTTCTAGCTTCGATGTTGGCTTCTCATCATAATAGATAGTTATCGGTCTACGCCCAAACTTATTCTTTGAATCAATGGTAGACACTTCCACCAACTCTTCTCTCTCTTGGTAAAACTCCATTCGACCCTCATCCATTAATTTTTGCACCTCTTGACGAAATTGGTGACAATTCTCAATAGAATGCCCCAGAACACCTCTGTGATAATTGTAGCTTTCAGTTAGGTTAATTACTTCAGAGTAATTTTGAGGTTCTATTGGCTTCAACATGTCAACTTTGACCAATACTTCGAACATCTTAACCATCGGAGTCTTAACTTCATTTATTTTCTTCTTCACGTGGCTTCTTTGCCCATTAATTAAGGCATTTATTGATGGTTTGGTATGATTTGGTAGAGGGTTCCCATTAACATTTGGAGTCCCTTATTGGTTGGTATCAAAATTTAATACTCCTTCATTGATTAACCCTTGCACTTTACGCTTTAACAGTTCTTGTATAATTCCATCTAGAAAATGATAATCACAATGTGCATTGGGGTATACCATTTAGAAAACGGAGGTTTCAAGGGTTCAACGATAACAAGGAGCAAGCAGATATTTCTCAATAAGTCGGGATAACAAATCTGTGTATGTCATGGAATG
>NW_019168004.1:8543425-8564719 GCF_002303985.1 Durio zibethinus
TAGGCAAACAATCTTCATTCTTTTGTTGAACTTCTTTCGGCCAAACATGTACTTCATTATATGATTCACATAGCACACTGATTGAGGATGAGCAAATTTGTAGTTCTATGGGATCCATGAAAACTTATTGGGAGAAATATGTCATAGAGCAAATATCTCGATGCAAAACTGTATGATATGATTAATGCAAAAAAGAAAATGAAATGAAATTGAGTTAGTGTGGCTCGAAAAAACATTTTTTTGTTTTTTAGTGTTTTTGAGATTTTTTTTTTTTTTGTTTTGTATTATACTATACACAACTTTTATTCTTAGGTACTTCCTACAAGAGGATGGACAAGGCTCTACATAAGGTTGGTTTCCTAAGCTTATTATATGCTGGGTTTGGATTGACAGGGTCTAAAGGTTCCCAAATTGTTCCTCACTATCGTCCATGTTGGACTAGTAAGGCACCCCGATCCTCACCCATTACAGGCTACGAACGGAAAGGGTTCAATTTGAGTAAAAGTATTTCGCTTGCCATTACGGAGGTTATCACCTCACGAGAGCATAGGTACTTTACTTCTTCCTATAAAGGACAGAGCCCGGGTATAGAGCTCATGTATGAGATGCATCGTGCCATTGTGTGCAAATATATCCTAATTTATTGAGAGCAATATATACAGAAAAATAAAACATAAGAGGCATAGTAAAAAAAGTGTGTGTGAATTTTTTTGCTTTTTATTTGTTTTGTTTTTTTTTTATTTATTTTTTTTGACCTTTTTTACTGAAAATGAAAAATAAAAATTTAAGAAATTGATTAAGACTTTTTAAATCAAAATTTGAGGATAACAAGTAGTTAATTTTGGCCTGACTCTCGAAAACAAAAGGCATCCCCAGCGGAGTCGCCAAGCTGTCGTAACGATTTTATGTCTGCCCGACGAATTTGGAAACGAAATAAAAAAATGGAGTCGCCACCAATCTTTTTTGGCTAGGTGCAATTGGCCACCTATTAAAACATATTTTTTTAATAAAATTTTAAAATTAATTAAAATTTATTAAAAAGATAATTTTAGGGTTTGCGTAACTGTCTGGGTTTGGGAGTCAGTTACGTGTGGGGAAGGATTAGCACCCCCACAGCGCCCGTTAAAAACGATACCAATTAACAACGTGTTATCCTTTGATTTTGATAAAAACAGTCTTATTTTAGTATTCGAAAAATAATTTCTTTGATTTTTTTTATTTTTTTTTTTAAAATTATTCTCGAGAAAAATAAATCAAAACCTTTTTATTGAAATAATTCTTAAAATGTTTCAGTACGTTGGTAACATTAAAAGAACTCTTTCTCACCTAGAGATTTCTTAAAGCATCTTTACTCGGAATACTTTTAGAATCTCATCTTTGGAGGCTCGAATTTATTTTTCGTAAGAAAATATCATGTTAAAAAAAATTTATTCTCGAGAAAAATAAATTAAAACCTTTTTATTGAAATAATTCTTAAAATGTTCCAGTACGTTGGTAACATTAAAAGAACTCTTTCTCACCTAGAGATTTCTTAAAGCATCTCTACTCGGAATACTTTTAGAATCTCATCTTTAGAGGCTCTAAATTTACTTTTCGTAAAAAATTATGTCATGTATGCAATGCAAATAATAACATGTTGATGCACATATTTTATTCTTTTTCAAAAATTTTATTAATTGTTTTATTAATTTTTTAATTTTAATTAAAATTTTGAAGAAAAAGGAATTTAATTATATTGATGATTTTCTATAAATATTCCGATACGCAGGTAATATTTTACAAAAAATCTTCTCACCTAGAGATTTCTTAAAGCATCTTTACTCGGAATACTTTTAGAATCCCATCATTGGATTAAATTTCTTTTCTTCCTATTTTTATTACATATATTTTTAATTTATTAACCAATTTTTTTATTACTTTTAAAAAAAAGAAAATCTTTACTGTATTGAAAATTTTTTATAAATACTCCAATACACTGGTAATATTTAAAAAAAAATCTTCTCACCTTGAGATTTCGTAGGCATCACTACTTGAAATACCTTTGAATCTCATCGTTGGATAAAAATTTCCTTTTCCTACATTTTTTATTACTTTAGTATTATTATTAAGTTTATTTTTATATTATTTTTTTAAGTTTATTCTAAAAATTAACATAATTATATAAAAAAAAATTAATCACAATTTTATCATTTAATCTAACAAATATAAATATTTTAATATGCATAAATATTAATAAAATAATATATAAAAAATAAGAAAAATTCAAAAAAAAAAATTTTTTTACCTGAACCGGACCAGTCAATGGTTCGGTCAACGCACGGTTCGGTTCAGTCTGGTTCGATCCGGTGGTTCGGTTTGATCTGGGTGAATCAGCGGTTCAAGGCCGGTTCGATTCGACCTGAGCGGTTCGGTTTCGGTTCAGTCGGACCGGTCAGAGGGCTGATGATGGAAGCGGGTCGCAGGTCGGGTGGGCAGACCACGGGTCGGGTTACGGGTTGATGCGCGGATCCTCCTTGGCCGAAACGGAATCGTTTTGGCCCTATGCTCAAAACGACGTCGTTTTGCTTTTAATGATTTCTATAAATAACTGAAATTTTTTTTTTGCTTATTCTTTCAATTTTTCAAAAAAGAAAAGGGGAAGAGAGCTTTGGGGTGAGCTCGCCTGCCAGTCGCCGGACCGCCGTGTCGGTCGCCGTCTGGGTCACCGTCGACAGTCGTTGTCGATTGTTTTCGATCATCGAAAAAGGTGAAAATTCTTTTGAAAGTTCTCTTCAACGCGATCTTTCCAGATTCAGTGTCCTTTTTACCGAAAACAGCCCCAATCGACGTAGATTACCGCTCAAAGTTTCGGTCTCTTTTTTTTTTCTGGACAGAATCGACTGATCTCTCTCTTTTTTTTAGGTGGCTTTTTGGCACTGGGTTCCCCGTTCCAAAGGACTGTTGTTTTTTTCTGTGTTTTTGCAAAAAAAAATTTTTTACAGAAGCTACCCTTCTTTTTTTTTGTCATTTTTTTTTGCTTTCGTTCTGCCCTCCGGTCCTTCATTTGCAAATAACAAGCTCTATTTATAGAGCTTGTTGGGATTCAAATCTCAGATCTTCTGGGATTCGAATCCCATTTTTCAACTGAAAAATCACGCCTGTCATTCGTGATTAACGGCTTGTCGGTCGACCGTTGACGACTAGCAGCAGTGATTTTGGACTTTAGGGATTGTGCATTTAATGCACTAGATTTGAATCGAATAAGGATGAAGAAGAAGGAAAAAGAAGACAAACACAGAAACGGGAAGAAAAGAAAGAGAAGAAGAAAAAAAAATCAAATAAATAATAATAATAATAATAATAATAATAATAATAATGGTGTTTACAAGTAATCGATCATGATTTTTTTTTCTGATCATATTCAAACTTTAATTTTCTATTATGAAGACAAAGTGCATGAATGTGAATAGATACAAACCAACTTAATTAAACCTCAAAACTCGATCTCCCAAGTCCCAACCCTATAATTTTCCATTTTTTTCTTTTCTTTGCTAAAAGTACACTATCTATATAGTTAAACATATAGCTGTTATCAGAAACAATCAATTTATTTATCTTAAGGGTAAGTTAAGGGCAATTATAGCTAGTATAATCAACTAGAAAAAAGTTCTGGCAAGAGAGAAATTTTAACTCTACAAGAAATTACCTTCAAATTGAAAGACGATATTAAGCTCAAGATTTCTCCAAATTTGGGGCAATCGATCAAGCTGCAACCAGTAGCTCCTTTGCTTGCCTCCGCTGTTTATTTCTAGTAGTTTATTATTTAACCCTTAAATTATTTAAAGAAACTTCATTGCCAAGAAATAGATAAAACCCTAACTATAGGATTTCAAAAATTATCACATGTACGTAAGAGTGAGAATTGAATCCCTAATGGGTTGGTCCCAATTATTCAAAAAATTACTGTGAAACTTAAAATTTATTCATAATAACTCACTCTTATTTTATTTGATTTGCTCATATTTGTAAAGGTAGATATATATTTTACAACGTCAAAAGTTGTGTGATATGTTACTATAGTACTGGATTTTTAATTTTAATGATCAAAATTTAATTCTAACAATCTCAAAAATAAAAAGAAAATATGTGTATTTCACAACTAGTCAAATTAACATGTCTTTGTGTTGTTATTTTTGTTAGTTTGCTCAAATGAAATTTGTTGTATTTGTCTTTGTGAGGTAAGATTTTTCATTACAAGATAATAAGTTTTTAGTGACTTTTTTTTTTTTAATATTTAGCGACGTTTACAAAAGTTGTTAAGTGATTCATGGTGTTTGTTAAAAATGTTGCTAAAAGCATCGCCTATACCTACATAAGGGAAGATAGCAGTGTTTTAAAAAAAATACCATTAACTTAGTGTCATTTTTTCATAAAAACGCTACCAAATTTAATGATGTTTTTGGACACCAATGCCATTATTTTTTGTAATTTAATGACGTTTATCTACAAAAACGTCATTAAATTTAGTAGCATTTTTGGGCATAAACGAGGCTAATTTTTGTAATTTAGTAACATTTTTCATAACAAATGCTACTAAATTAAGAAATTTACCTTTTATTTTTCAAATATTTATTATTATAATTAAATAAAAAATATTAAAAGAAATAAAAATAAATTTAAATTCATAAACTAAATATTTTAAATATTTAAACATTTAAATACATAATTTGTTCTAAATACATTTAATACAATAACATTTAAATTGTTTCAATACATTAACCAAAAATTTAAATATATGAAATTGATGATTTTTTAGATAAAGGCAAATAGCTTCACCAAGTACACCGGTCTTGATCAGAAGTCAATTGTCCCATAAATTTAGATCCGATTTCCCCGATAATGCATCGAGATTACTCTGCGGCCTAAGCTTCCTCTCATACTTTTCCTTTAGACATAAATATGCCAGTCAACTACTTTCTTCAATGTCTTTGACACAGCTTATGATTACTCCTTATAAAAAGCATTTTTGAAAAAGAAAGGATGGCTCTATTAATTTATAAACAGAGTTAGCTGGTAATGATATGACTTATGAGCCATGGAAGAAACTTCCCTTTGAAGAGAAGATAGGTTATAAGAGTCTCTGTCCAAAGCTATGTATGTCGAATGTATTTAAATTCTCCAAGGTGGAGCAACCCCACTAACAACATATTTTTAAGAAAATTCAAAGCAATAAATTATAAAAGAACAATAGCTCCAATTGCTTTGACTTCCCTTAAAATTCACAGCATTCTACCATTGACAACCACCAAGTAGTCCCCATTATTGTTTTGTGTAAGGCTAAAAGCACAAGAAAAGAACATTAAGAAAACATTCAAGTCCAATCAAAATGATTAATTTCTGAGATATGAAAGTCAAATATGAAAGAAAGATGAAAATTTGCATCAGAAAAAAGAAAAAAACAAAAATAAAAATAAAAACCATTTTTTTTTATCTTTTATCAGAGTAGGGATCAAAGAAAGCAACCTAAAACAACTTCAAGGATCATTGGACTAACCTTTAACACTCAGGTACTCCAAAATTTATCCCTTTTTTCCAACAAGCATCCCACTGTAGCTTAATCCTCAAACTTCTATTTTCTCTTTCTATTTTAATTCCAACCCAGATAATGCTTCTAAGAATCAGCAACAAACAACAACTTTCAAAAAGAAAAAAAAATTATTTTTTAACTCTAAATTGGAAACTTGCAATGTAATGATACTTTCAAAAACAACAGTCAGATTTAAAATACCTAGAACCCATTTTTTGTTTATTAATGAAGGGCTTTAGATTATGAAGACAAACACTAGCTCAAGTTTGAAAATCCAAAAAAAAAAAAATGAAAGACTCATTTTTTTAATGTATTTGAGCTTTTAACAACATGGCATAGAGGGAGAAAACAACCTGGATAGCAACATGGCAGGAGCATTGAAGGTCTCAAACATGATTTGGGTCATTTTCTCGAGCTTGGCTTTTAGGTTGATAGGTGCCTTAGCTTAAGAATGGCTGCAGATGAACAGCAGTAGATGAATGACAAATTGAAAAAAGAAATGCTTGGGTATGTAAAGAAGTAAAAAAGCTTGGGAAAGGAAAGCAAATTGGACACAAGTTCAAATTTTATGGGAAAATTAGCAGCATTTTCTTAGAAAACGCCACTAATTTCTTCCTTGAATAATCCTCTTAAGTTTTAATGAAGAGATTATTGAATATATTTTTGACCAAAATTACTTTTAATAATCCCTCCATTTTTTATAAAGGAATTATTGAAGGCGTTTCAGGCCAAAAATGCCTTCAATAATTCCCTATATTTTTTATGATGAGATTATTGAAAGCGTTTTCTACCAAAAAAGCCTTTAATAATCTCCTTCATTTCTAATAAAGGGATTATTCAAGACATTTTAACCTAAAAAATTCTTTGAATAATCCCTTATAAAAAATTGAATGGGGTTATTTAAGATGTTTGTAGCTAAAAACGCTTTGAACAATCCCTTTGAATTTTTTATAGAGGATTATTGAAGGCGTTTTTGGGTTATTGAAAGTATTTTTAGCCAAAAACGTCTTGAATAATCCCTTTCAATTTTTTATAAGAGATTATTGAAGGTGTTTTTGGTTTAAAACTACCTTCAATAATCCCCTCTATTTTTTATAAGGAGATTATTAAAGGTAATTTTTTTATCAAAAACGCCTTCAATAATCTTTTTCATTTTTAATGAGGGGATTATTCAAGAGTTTTTAGCCAAAAAAATGCCTTGAATAATTTTTTACAAAAAATTGAATGGGATTTCTTGTAGTGTTTGAACAAAATTATTCAATTCACACCTCTTAGATTCTCGTTTTAGTTTTTAATTGGTTTTTTTTCTACATGCATTAGATAGAGTTCCTTGCACGGTGCTCTTACGTTTATTCACCATCTTTTAACTTGACCATTACTTCAGATTCGATGGGAATGAGATAGGAAACTGAGCTTTGGGCTCATTTGAATACTAATTTACATTCAAAATTAGTATGTAAAATAGTTTTTATCCAACTTTCGTAATGACATTTAAGAGTTTTATTTAGTTTTATCTCTAAATTGATAGTATCAGACGCAAGCGATTTGCCCTTGTTTGCCCATACCTCCATGATTAGATTTGTCTTTCTTTATACTGTGATATCCCAAGCCACCACTAGGGTCGGAGCCAGAGGGTTAAAAGAGGCCATGACCTCTTACCTTTTGAAAATTAATACCATACATGTAGTATTTGTTAGAATTTTTTGTAAATAGACTACTATTAATTAATGATTTTAATTTAATAAAATCAATTGATAGATTTAGTCATAATACAAGAAAAGCATGAGAGCTCAATTAATTTAATATGATTATCTAAGTATGAGTTTTACACATCTTACTAGTTGGTGTCATATAGCAATTGTGTAGGCATTTAACTCGGTAAACTTTTAATAAGAAAATTACTAAGGTTATTTAATTAATAAAGTTAAAGTCTCCTCTTCACTTTTCATATACAGTAATTACCCATTGATAAACTATTAACGAGAGAAAAACAAAGAGAAAGACTATAGTCACTTCAAGAATTATTTTGCTTTCACGAATTCTTGATGATTACCCAAATAGATATTCTTGATCTCTCCAATTAATGTATGGTATTCTAATTTTCACACAATAATTTTTAGTTAGTGCTCACAGTATTAGTTTGTATTCAAGAAAATTACTTGTTTAAAGTCTTTTTTTACCCCTTTTGACTTTTCCTTCCAAGTTTTATATAAGTTTTTAGACCTTTAAATTTCGACAGTGTATTTTTTTTTTTCATTTTACCTTTGAATTTTAACCATTTTAACAATAGTCCATTGAATTGGATAAAACCCAATAACAAATAAATAACTCTAGAAAATTTTAGATATTTTAAACAAAAAATAAGATTATAAAAGAATTAATTAAGTAAAGAATCAGTTTAAATTTTTAATTAAGGCAATGAATAATAACATAAATTATTAACTGGTACCATTCTTGGACATGCATTATGAAGATACTAATATATTCCCTATATTTAATCATAGTCTCAAACTTAATTTTGAGAGGTAGCTTAAAAATATATATTCAATTAGATAACCAATTATATTTAATAAAAATATATTAGTGAAAACTTTTGTATGTCTAACCGACAAATCTCAAACTTACACATTATCACAATCGTACTTCATAGGGGGTGGTACATTCGGCATTAAAACCAACAAGAGGCCATTGGTTAAAAGATTTGAATCTAAAACCATTTATATCAAAGAAACCAACTTACCAGTACAACCAAATTTATTATTAATGACATAGTGATACATCGTCTCCGGCAACGCTTCTCCACCTTATAAAAAATCTCAGCATAGTAGAAATCTTTGGATGAGTAAGTACAATCACCAAGTTTGTTAAACATTTTGGCAACTGCTTCATCATCGCCTAAGCAATTATCAAAAATTCCTTTGTGACGGAGTAACTTCACATCCTTGCCTGAGTTGATGAGGTTATGCATGAACACCACATAATCACAAACGTAAGTTGGTTCAGAACTTGGGATGAATTGTTCGTAGGCAATGAAATTACGCAAGAGACGGTCTGTACAATGTTCAATGCTTAACTTTGGAATCTTCAGTTTCTTATTTTTAAATTTTATCTCGAACAAGCTATGTAGATTTTTCTCATTATTTTCCGAGAAACTGATTCCTGCCGCTTTCAGCTCCGTTGCACAGCGCATGTTCTTCCTTAGACGTCGGTCTTTTTCTTCCCGCTTTCTTGCGCAGCATATCCAAAAGCATCGGTCTGCTTTTGCTTTAAAATCCTTGTGTTGCTTTATTCCTTGAGATGAAGGAAGCCAATTATCATGTACTAAGCTCAGTAGATGCTTGGTATCTTTCGCAGAAATGGGACACTTTTTATCAGGACATATCTTTGGTCCTGGTATCACTTTTGAAAGGCCAGAAAGAGCCAATTCAGTAAACTTATCTCTTTCAACATTTGACTTGTTGATCATACCATACAACTCGGAAAGCACAAAGAAAGGAAGCTGATTTTCGAGTAGCAACAAATCATAATTTACCTCAGTTAGAAACCCGTTCAGGTTGAAAGGGTACTCACTTGGATAATTACCATTATCTTGAAAGTCAAATAGCTGAACAATAAAGCATCCATCAAGGATCATCATTTTCACAAATGTGCCAGAATCAATGTGATCTAAAGGTTCTTCATAGCACTCACGAACTTGCTTTTCTATTGATTTCATGGTCTCTACAAAATCTTTGGGCTCAAGATTCTTATCCTTAATCATTCTACTGAACAAACGCCTTTTGATAACTTCAGTTGCCTGCAAGTGTTGCTTACCATGGTGATAGGGACCGATTGAAATCACATTGGGTTCATAGGCTTTTTCATTTACTTGATGTAGTCTATGAGGCACTTTGTAAAGAGTAGTCCAAAGATTTGCGTCGGAGGACGGCTCAAAAAGTTGACGGAGATCCACCTCTAAACTTGTCGTTTGGGTTTCATGAAAAATATTACCTATTTCACTTGCAATCTCCTGTGTTCAAAGGGGCGTGAGATACTTTGTTAATAAATTTAAATAATAAAATATTATTTGCACATTTGACACACCTGTAACCGACTTTTTTATCATGCCTAAATTAACAAGCATAAGATGTACATGTGGAGTGTGCAAATAATATTATCCTTTAAATAATTACAATAAATTTGCATTGTGCGCGCACATGCTATGAAAGAAATATTTTTTATTTAATTAATGAAACACATTTTGTTTTGAACCTCATTATTTCTCGTACATGTTAAAATTTATGAACGGTACAATAAACTTAATATTTTAGTTTTAAGCCTCATTAGTACGTATTAATATTGCGCTTTACAGTAGTTTGAATTTTTCATGTTGTTGACTATTTGAGCTATTGAGAATAAATATTGATTTGCAATAGGAAGCTTCAGTTTTTTATAGTTGATTCGCAGTGATAATAGCAAGAAAGAACACCTACTTTCTTTCAAATTTTGTCTTTTATAAGTGGACTTCCAAATTATTGGCTATAAAATAGGCAAAGAGTTTAAGTAACTAGTTCAATTTTATGTCAACCTAAGTGATTTTGATTTTACCATACACTTTTATGTTTTTGAATAAATGTTTTTAGGTAATTATTTTCATCAATATTAATTAGCATTTTGCTGCTTTCAATATAATTTTAATAATTATTTATTGTATTTTTAACAATTATTATATTTTTAATAATTAATAGTAAAAAATTATTTATTGGATTTTTAATAATTAATTTGTATATTTGGCCAAAAAATAATTAATTTTATTAATTAATTATGATTAATTTTATTTTTGTTAACTAATTATGATTAATATTAATTTTTATTAATTATATTAAAAATGTTTCAAATTTATTTCAAATATATTCTTTAAAAACTAATCAAATATATTACTAAAAAATTCTATTATATCTTGTTTTAATGAATCAAACATCATAACAGTTATTTTATTTTATTTCTATTGCAAAATACTTATTTCATTTTCCTCTATTTTATTTCGGGAACCACACGTGCATAGGCGGACAATAAGAGTGGTTTGAGGCCCCCTCAAAATTTTTAAATTCTTCTAATATCTATCTTATGATAAAATTAAATGGCCCTCTCAAACTAAAATCATTAATTTTATTTATTTGTATGTGATTTCATAATTTAGTTTTATTCATTAAAATTAAGATGTATTAAAATCACATTATTTATTTATTTATCAACAAATCATTATCTATAAATTTTTAAAATTAAGAAATTTGTGATAAGGGTTAAACTATAGTAAAACAAATTTAACAAAAACTAAATTAACTTTATAGTTTCTCAAATAAGATTAAAGGTCTCCAATCAAGTATTAAACATAATTTTTCTATGCTTTTTAATTGATTACAATTCCATTTTTCATATAATTATTCACTTTTAACTCTATCTTAGATTTTTTTTTTTATTTGTAAGGTTAAAAAATTCCTAACTTCTAATCTGAAAATTTCAAACTTTATTCTTTTAATTATATATATTTTTGTTTTGATAAAAAAAATATTGTTCAACAATTAATTACTTATACTTTTTAAAAAGAAAATCACTCACAATTGGAAGAACGATTCACAATTTTAAATAAAGTCATTTATTTAATGTGTTATATCTTTTTATATATTAATTTATAATTTGGAAAACAAGTATATTTTGTTAATATATTACTTGCATGTATATATATTAATAATATAATAAAATGTATTCTATGAAAAAATTTTAAATTTAATATATATTAATTTACTCCCTCGAAATCGATTATTAACATCCGACACTGCATACATGAAGCTAATTTGGGTGAGCGTAATGAAAGTTATTTGTGGTTCGTATACAGCAGGGCATTTCAATTACCTTGCTGGGAAATGGATTACGCCGAGCCGAACAAGGCACTTGCCTAACCGTTGGAGCCGAACCTCCCTTTGGAGTTTTCTTGTTGTCTATTGTAATGCTGAAGTCAACGTCTGTAGCCATTACCTGCACAAAAACATAGGATACACATTACATTATTATATAAATTAATTGAAAAGAAATATAAGGTTTTTAGGCGATATTTAATATATAAAATTACAATATAATATAATAAAATAATATTATAAATATTATTTAATTAAATAATATTATCTTATTTTATATTTGATAAATGTAAAAATTAAAATAAAATAATTAATTTTTAATCAAAATTATTTTTTAACATTTATATAATTAAAATTATTAATTTAATTTTTAAAAATATAATAAAAATAAATTTAATCTCATAAATTAAAATTAATTATTTTTATTTTTAAAAAATTAAATTATTTTATACTAAAAAATATTATTTTCATTATAATTTTATTTTTTAAAATATAAATTAAATATAATTTAAAATAATCATTATCTTGCCTTATCTATTATCTTATAAATTACATGTAACGTTAAAATTTTTACCAACCCTAAAGATTTTTACCAGCCAAAGTGGAAAGCAGAATCGTTACTGCAAAGCTGTGCTCGTGAAATTTGGTGTTGTGTGATCACCTATAGATACCAGAGTGGACGACCCATACCCAGGCTATGTATAACGACATATGAATGACTGACATCAGATATATTACTTCACATCTTCAATAATTAAAACCTTTTATTGTCTGGTGCTTAGTATTTGCTGCTTTCTATTAAAATTTTGGCATTTAAAAACCTGGCCACCCAAGTCCCCGCCTCCGTTGCTTGAGTGGTAAGGAGCCCCAAACGGACATCAGGGCTCGGCTTCGAACCACCCCTCCCCGTCACTCCAAAAAAAAAAAAAAAGAACGGAACATTTGTCTTGTATACAATAAAAAATTAAAAAATAATTTATACTTATATATTTGAAAATGAATTATATTCGTATAAAATTAATTAAGCTTTGCGTCCTTCTGCACGAGGATAAAGTAAAAACAAAAATGTAGGGAGCATCGAGATAGAATATATGTATATGTTGTATATTATTTAAGAAAATATTTTTAAGCATATTAATATAAAATAAAGTTTTAAATTTACGTAATATGTAATTGTGTTTAAAAAATAAAGTTTGAAATATTTTATACATTGACATATTTTAATTTCACAAATAAAATTAAAATAATGACATTTTTTTATATATTTAAGAAATTTATTTAAAAAACAAATAAAACATATATCATTAAATTAATCTCGTTTGTAAAATTAAAATACTTAACTGTATCAAATAATTTTTTCAAATTTAATGAATTTCATTTTTTTCACCTAAATTTATCACAAACCAAGTAGGGTCAAAGCCACTAAAATACTACAAATATTCTTAAATTATTTTAAATTTTAAATAAAACTTATACTTTTATTACATTCAAATAACTTTTTACAATTGGAATTTTACCCAAATAAACCTTGCTTCACTTAATTTATACGATGCAGAGCAAAATGAAGGTTACTTATGGTTCATATACAGCATGGCCTTTCAATTACCTGTTCGAAAGATGGTCTACTCATACTCGAACTCATAATTGAATGCTCCAGCACAGGCGGCGGCGACATTTCAGTTTCATCTAAGTCGTCGTCTACTGTAATGCTGTCGTTATCTGTAGCCATTCATTACCTGCACAAAAACATGGGATATGCAATACATTATAATGAATTAATTGAAGAGAAAGATAATAATACCTCTTGAAGAATGAATTGTAATTTGTTTACTAAGAAAAGAATGAATGGTAATTTTGTTTAAGATTTACCAGCCAAAGTGGAAAGCAGAATCGAGGCTGTGCTTGTGAAATTTGGTGTTGAGTGATGTACCTCATCACCTATAAATACTAGAGTGGGTGACCCATACCCAGGCTATGCAAAACGACATATGAATGAATGACATCAGATATATTAGTTCACATTTTCAATAATTAAAACCTTTTATTGTCGGTGCTGGTATTCGCAGTTTTCAATCAAATTTTCACATTTAAAAACATAGCTACTAAAAAGCAAATAAAATTTGGATTATGACATAACAACTACCTTTCACATTTATCGCATTCTTCAGAGTCACGGATTTAAGCATTATTTTTATTAAGTAATTATTTAATTTTTTTAAGTGATGAGATTGTCAATATTTTAATTTTGTTTTTAAAAAAAGTCAAGATCCGAACAACCGAACATTTGTTTTCTTATGTTTTAAGGCCGCAGAAGTACAAAGGTTGCATGCGCGGAGTTGTCGGAGGAATGTTAATTTAATTCATATTTAATGATTTTTTTAATTTTTTATTTGAATAAAAATAAATACAAAAATAGATATTATATCATAAGGTAAAAAAAGTTATATGATTCTTTTATAAATATGAAATATAACAGGTAATATAACATGATATATCTAACCTTACATATATATTTAATATACTAATAATAGATTTTTTATTAAATAACAAAAAAATTAATGTCTAAATTAACTAAAATTAATAATTTTATAGTTTAATTATATATAATATATATATTATCAATTACGTAATATATTTATAATTAAAAAAATATTTAATTTTATTTAATCTTTAAAATTCTTATAATTATTTAACTCGTAATGATATAATAAAAATAAATTAAAAACTTTGGTATGTATATAAATTAATTATTTAAAAATTCAATAATGTAAAAAAAAGAATGTTTCACGCACCTTATATTTTACCCATTAATATCCTTACCCTGCTACATATATACTAGAATTCACCTTTCCGCATAGTTAATTAATTTTAATTTATTTATTAAGTAATTTTGGTTAAACTACTAGAGTTTGTGTATTAGATGAATGTTAAATTGTCATTGTCAGCTGTTCTTATTGCAATGTAAGTGCCATTTTTTTTTGGATTAAAAGTATATATTTTAAATTAAATGTTTTTTGAAAACATTTAAACAATATTCAAAGAAAAAAAAATACAACAATTAGAAGTTTTTGTTAAATATATAAGTTATAGATGATAAATATATTTTTTACTTCTTTATTTTCTTTATTTTGTTTTTATTTTATATCGATATGATTATTGAGAATTAATTTAATAATTTGGGTTTCAATCTTTGATAACTTGAAGAATTAGAAAATTAATTGATATTTTAAAAGTAATACCTAGAATCTTCCGAATACTTTTGATAAGTTTTTTTAGTAATTATGTGCTTTTTTTTTTCATTTTATCTATCAAAATATCTTCAATAATTAATTATATATATATATATTGTTGTAACGATTTTGAGACCGTCAGACGTAAATGGTGTTTTAAAATCGAAGTAAAATAAAATGGAGTCGCCACCAATCTTTGTTAGGGTGTGATTGGCCACCCAAAAGCTTATCCTTTTAATGAAACTATAAAAATGGGTTTAAAATTCATTGAAAAGATAAATTTTGGTCTACGTAAAATCAGGTTGGGTCCGGGAGTCGGTTACGCGTGGGGAAGGATTAGCACCCCACAACGCCCATAAATTGGTACTATTTAATTACGCGCTATTTTCGGTGTTGGATAAAAACTATTTTAATTTGAAATTTAACATTAATTCCCTTCATTTAAAAAAATAAAATTTTGTTAAAATATTTATTTAGAACTATTGAGAAAATCTTTAAGTTAAAGAATTATTTTAAAATTCTCCATCATCTAGGCAGAATTTAAAATAACTCTTTTCGCCTGAGATTTAACACAATAATCCTTAAAATGAAATAACAATCTTTATAGAAAATAATTGTTAGTGACTCTCCAACTTCTAGGCAGAGTACCAAGAATTATTTCTTTCGGAATGTTATTTTTAATTTATTTTATAATATCACAAAAAGTTTTTTTTTTTAGTATTATTCCCTTTTTTTTACTATAAATATTTTATCATCGAACAGCGAATTAAAGAGAGAATAATGCAATCAATTATCGATGATAACATGCTAACGTATGTATATTAATGAATGTCATTTACAATGAAATGCAATTTAAGAGTTAGATTCTTAAGTACAATGAGACCACCCCGACTCTCCAACATCTAGGTAGAGCTTAGGTGCGACTGTTTATATTTAAGAACCCAATTTTATTATACTTTTTATTTATTAATTTTATTATTAATGTGAATTAAGAACTCAGTGTGAAAAAACTTAATGAAATGGAATTTCCTAAATACCCCATCATTTAGGCAGCATTCGGGAACAAACCATCTCATGCAAGACTTCCACACGTGTCCTTAAAGTTTTGAAATAAATTAAGGGTAAAATTTTAGGGTTTAAGTTTAGGGTTTGGGGTTTAATTAAAACGCGAACATCTCTAAAAATCTCCATCATCTAGACGGACTTTCAGAGCAAGTTTAAAAATTTTTTATAACTTTGGAAAACTAGTTAAAATTTTCTTATATATATATATATTTTTATGAAAATTTAAATAATAATTCCCCAACATCTAGGCGAAATTGTTTGTTTGAAGATATATATATATATATTTATTCCCTCCAACATCTAGGCAGGGAAAATAAAAGGTTTATTTCATTATTATTACTATTTAAACATTTTTAAAATATATTATTTTCATTTTATTATTATTAATAACAATTAAATATTTATCCTGACAAATTTAAACATTTATGCATAAATAATACTTAAAATAACAAAAATATATTATATAAAAAAATAAAAAATTCGAAAAAGAAAAATAAAATAAAATTTACCTGAACCGGACCGGTCAACGGTCCGGTCAACGGCGGTTCGGCAGTTCGGTTCGGTCTGGGAGCGGTCTGGTTGGTTCGGCGGTTCAGGCCGCTCCAGATAGCGGTTCGGTTCGGTCTGATCAAACCGATCTAGAGCCGTTGAGAAGTCGGGTTAGCGGGTCGGTTGCGCGGACCCCGGGTCGGGTTCGGGTCAACGCGCGGATCCTCTTTGGTTTAAACGACGTCGTTTTGGGGCGTTTGTTGAAACGACGTCGTTTTGGCTATTGACAGTTTATATAAAAGTTAAAATTTTTTTTTTCTCATTCCTTTCACTTTTCAGAAAAAAAAACCCTTTTCTCTCTCGTTTTTTTTTCTTTTCGGCCAAACGCAGATGGTCGGCTGGCCGTTCTGCCGCTGCTGCTGCCGCCGTCGTCGGTCACCGGCCGCCGTTGACGGTGGTTAGAAAATTCCCAAAAAATACCAAAACGTTCCCTTCGACCTCCTGAGTTCAGATCTGGGGTCCCTTTCACCAAAAAACGTCCCCACTTCCCTAGGTCTGCTAGAGAAGTTTCGGTCAGATGCTTTTTCTTTTGTATTCTGGCTTTATTTTTTTTTTTAACTGACTTTGATTTTTTCTTTGTGCAAGGGCTCTCGGCACTGGGTTTCTCCCTACGGGGAGGATTGTTTGATTTTTTTTTTTTTTGTGATTTTTTTTTGTTTTTGACAGAATCTCTCCCTCTTTTCTTCTCTCTTTTCTTGGCTTCGCCAGGAGCTCTATTTATAGAGCTCCAGCCATACATGTTTGGAGGGAAGGGCATGGGGCTCGGTCACGGGATGTAAACACGAGTCCCGTGCCTCTTTTATTCATTTCTGTCTTATCTGACGTTTGTCAACGGAAGGAGTAATTAGAGATGGAGGGTAGGGTTTGATGGCAGTGGCGCCGGGGACGGCACCACTGCCATCCTTAATTTTTTTGTCTTCTGTTCTCTTTTTTTTTCTGGTATTTTTTTTTTGTATTTTTATTTTGTATTTTGTACTTTTTTTTTTTGGTATTTCATATTTTGTAATATTATTGTTTTTATTTAATATTTTGGGACGAAATTGATGTCTACATATATATATATATATATATTGAACAAGTACCATTCATATTAAGTGTCCAAAATACTATTATAGGATTCTTTTCATATATTGTTACAGATAGGCCATATGATCACCCAAAAGTATTTAATGCAAGGTCCACGTAATCAACAAGTCTACTAAATGTTAAAATCTATATTTAATGCATGATCCATGTAAGATCGCATCAAAATGAAAACGTAATTTAATTATTTTTAGGTCCAAATTATTTAGATTCGGAATCCCAACTTCAGATATGTTATTTATAGGTCATAAGGCTACCCAAGAATCTGTCCCAAAGGGTAAATGCAAACGTCTTTCACATGCACTTGCTGATACATTTAATGCATTATCAATTTATAATTCATATGCTTGGGTAAAATGTAACAAAAAAATCAAATTTAAATTGACCTTGCTCTCTATTCTCTATTTTTCATTTGTTAAAAAAACCCTCCATCGACGGGTTTCGATCCGATCCGATCTTATAAGATTAATTTTTTTTGTAAATTAAATTTTGGGTCAGGTTGAATCGAGTAATATTAAGAAAAAATCGAGATTGAGTTGAGTTCGGGTTTTAGACAAACCTAACCCGATATTATATAAAAATATTTTTTTAATTAATTAATTAATTATATATTTATATAATAATATATTTAAATATTTATATTTTTTAAAAATATTTTATATTTTAAAAAATAATATTTTATTAATTCAGGTCGAATACTATTTATATAATATCAAGTTCGAGTATTAAAAAAATTTTAAAAAAATTTCGGATCGAATTCAGATTTAATGAACATAAAATCGGGTTGGGTTTAAGGCGAGCAAAATCTCATTCCGACTTGGCCCATTGCCAAAATGCCTATCAAAGTATTTTCATTTAATGATGAAAAAACCCCGTTAGTTTCATTTTATTATAATTTTTACTACCATTGTAAAAAAATTGCAAAACGTAATTTGTAGTCAATGGATTCGGAATTAATTCCAAAACTATAATTTTTTTTTTTTAAGCAGGAGTAGGTGAGGCAGTGTTTTTTTTTTTTTTTTTTTTAAGTAGGGAAAGGGTAGTTCTATAATTTTTAAGAGGAATTATTTTAACCATTTTTTTATATCAATTACAAGATAATTTGAAGTTCAAGCATGCCACGACTGAGAACAATTCAAAGCAATTATTAGCTGCCCCTTCATGAATAGGCAATTGTTGTTTGTTCAGTTCTTTTAAACTTTATCGCGTTCCTCGGTAAAAGTGGGTAGAAAAGAAAATGAAAAATTGATAACTACAAAGTTGAAAATTGAAAAGAAAAGAAAATTTTATTTTGGTTAAAAAATAAAAAATACTATTAAATTATAATTTAATAATTATTTAAATTTTTAATATTGTATTACAATCAATCAAGTTCATAACATTTTATTTCGATTTAATTGAATCTTTAAATGAATGAAATCTAATCACATGACAAAATCAATTAATTCTCAAACTATAATCAATTAAATCTTTAAAGAATCTTAGAGAAAAACAAACAGAGAAAATAAAGAAGAAAAAAAAATTTTATTTAATTTTTATATATATTAATTACGTCACTTGATAAATTTTCATATATTTTATTAATACTATATAGAATTTTATCTTAGTTGATTAAAAAATTAACGGTATTAACTATTTCATCTAAATAAAATTTTAATTAGATTCAAATAAATATCGAAAGGATTAATTAATTGTAATAAAAAAAATAAAAACTTAGATGATTTTTTAATTATAATTTAGAAACTTTTTATACCCTTTGGACTTTTAATTTTATCTATTGTTTGGTAAAGTTCAAAAAATAAAAAAAATAAAAAATATATTATTTACCATTATATAATTTGTAATTTGAGATAAACAAAATTTTTTAAAAAAAATACTGATATTATGCACAATTACTCACATCTTTATATTTTTTTCTTTTATCATTTTAATTTGGAATGATTGATTTATGGGAACAAAAATAAAAAATTATATTTTTTTCTTTTTTCCTATTTTCTCACTTTTTTCTCCTGCCAACTATACACCCTATCCATTATTTTATTTTCATTTCATTTTTCTTTCCACCCTATCAGTTATTCTACTTTTTCACCCTTTTAATATTGTAACCACATGGTGTTAAAGGTGTCCATGAGCTGAGTTAAATCAGATTAGGCTCAATTGACTTTTCAAAATTATTTCTAAAACTCATTTTGTCCCAAAAGGCTCAAATTTTTCTAAAAAAGATATTAAAATAATTAATATATATAATTTTAATATTTTTAAATATATTTAAAAATTAAGTTAAAGTACTATTTAAATATTTTAAAATTAATATATTTTAATAAGATATTAAAATATTAAGATTAATTATTGTAAAATATATTATTTGCCACTCAACTATGATTGTGCTTTTTAAATATTCGCTTAACTTTTAATTTTTTTATTTAGTTATTTAAGTTTGAGCAAGTATTTTTTGTCAATCAATCATTAGTCTCTAATGACGTACTAACTAGTAATTCCACATTAGCTATCAAGTGCTACATGATACTTTCATATAATTTGGTAGGCATGTGGCATTGCTATCGTAACATTATAAGTTTTGAAAAAAATTTGGTAGTTTAAACATAAATATGAATTACATTTTGGTTGTAGACACCATATTATTATTATTATTATTATTTATTTTTCCTTTTTTTTCTTTTTTTGGCAGCGACTTTAACAGCCACTTATAGTTGCACTGCCAGTAGCCCTGACAACCATCGACAGCTCTTCTGACAGCCGATGGCTGCTCTAATCGTAGGCGATCAAAATCTTTGATTTTTTGAGATTTTGATCTTCCTTTTGCTCTATACATAGAGCTGCAAAAACACCATAAAAAAGGAGGGGACCCTGCCCAAAAAAAAAAGTTTCCAAAATAAAAAAAAAAATTTCTTTTTACCCCAGAAAAAGAAAAAAAACCAAAATAAAAAAGCATAGTCCTCCCTGTAAAGAGGAACCATCAGCGCCAAGCCCTTACAATAAAAAACCAAAGTCAGTTTCGATTTATAAAAAAAAAAAAAAGAGAGAAGGGAGACCAAAACTTTAAGCCCTAATCGACATCCCGGTGAAAAGGAGACTAGATCCAAAAAACGCGTGTCGAGGAAAATGTTTTGGCATTTTGTGAGATTTTCGACAACCGATCGACAACCGATCGAGGACCACTGACGGTGGCCGGTACGATGGACATGACCGATCAACGGATCTAGAGAGAGAGGGGGAGAAGAGAAAATGAAAGAAAATTTTTTTTTTCACTTTTATAGAAAACTAAAAGTCAAAACAACGCCGTTTCATTAAAAGAACAAAACGATGTTGTTTTAAGCCGAGGATCTGTGTGTCAACCCGTCGACCTGACCCAAGGTCCTCGCAATCGACCTAACAACCCGACTCATCCTTTGACCCTTGACCGGTCCAAATGAACCAGTTTAGATCAGGATCGAACCATGGGAACCGTCCAGATCAAGATCGAACCATGAGAACCACCCAGACCAAACCGAATTGCTGAATCTTGTGTTGACCAGACTATTGACCAGTCTGGTTCAAGTAAAAAATTTTTTTTTGAATTTTTTTATATATTATTTTTATAATATTTATGCATATTAAAATATTTAAATTTGTTAGAATAAATTTTTGTGCAGTTAAAATTTTTATAATTTTGTTATTTTTTTAAAATAAACTTTTAAAAAAATAAAAATAAACTTTACAAAATTAAATTAAAATGTAAGAAAAAGAAATTTTTTATCCAACAATGAGATTCAAAGGTACTCTGAGTAATGATACCTATGAAATCTTTAGGTGAGAAGATTTTTTTAAATACTACCAGTGTATTAGAGTATTTATAAAAATGTTTTCATATAATAAAATTTTCCTTTTTCTATTAATAAAAAAAAAC
>NW_019168004.1:8565719-8661475 GCF_002303985.1 Durio zibethinus
ATTTTTTATGTGAAAAATTTAGGTTGAATCAAAGTTGAGTTTTAGGTAAATCAATCTCGATCTAAACCGATATATATATATATTATTAGTTATTTAATTTTATATTTATATATATGTATTTAATTTTATTATATTAATAAAATTAGTAATTTTTCCTTTAATTTAAGATATGAATTTAATAAAAATACTATATTTATGTATAATTAAGATGTAAAATAATATTGATAGTACCTATGGAAGTGATGATCTGGATGACCAGGTGTTGGGATTTGGTGTTTATGATAAGCGGTCAACGGGGTTGGGATTTTTGGCTTAGTGTTCGGGTGCAGTGATAGTCTCCGCTTCCCCAAATATGACGGTGCACGGTGGTAGAAATGGCTAGATATTGAATATATTACCAAAATACATTTCTTTAAAGGTGTTTATTTAAGTGTTTTTTTATAAAATAATCGATAAAAATGCATATTTGCATTTGTGTTAAATAAATAAAGTTTAAAAATATAGAAATAGACTTTGAAATGAAACTAGCAAGAATAACTGGCAGTCAATTGCTTTTTTCACATTGTTTAAAATTTTGTTTAGGACAATCAGATGCCCTAAGATTGACAGTAGAATGCTCTGCAAGATTACGTGTTTTGCGAGAAATTTTGCTTTGTGAGAATATTTATTTGTGAGATTTGAAAACCATGGTTTTAGCTTTTGAATTCAATCGTTAAAAATAAAAAAAATTTTATTCCTTAGATATGATATTTTGTTTCAAAAATGATGATTTTTTAC
This sequence comes from Durio zibethinus, assembly GCF_002303985.1. The sequence continues at coordinate 8,566,497 of NW_019168004.1, forward strand.
CTAAATAATATATATTTAAAAAAAAAATTAACACCAATTGAGACTTATATATCTATTTATCTATTACACTACTTTATGTGATAATAGAAAGATAAATATGTGTTTATGTGATTGAATATTTAGGTGCATGTTAATGGTTTTGATAATTGTTTTTAAAATAACGTGGACTGAAGGTTTTCAAGAAAGTATATATTTTAATTGGATTATCATTTATAGTTAAGTTTTCAAATTTTATAATTTGTTTTTAATCATCAACATTTATTATGTTATTATTTTGATCACACATTCGTTAAAAAATAATTAGATTAGGATTTATTCCATGTCATTGTACTTTGTTCAAATGGTATATTTATGTCGTAGATAACCAAAACATTATTTTTCAAAATTAGATGAATAAAACAAACATTTTGAAAAGTTAACTTATAAAAAAAAAAAGGTAATTTACTTTAACTTCTATGGTTAAATATAAGTTGCATTCAGTTAAATTAATAATGAAGATTTTCATTTTGACGTCTTGGTTGTCTCCTCCATTTTTTTAAAAAATGAGTTTTGATTTTTAATTTTTTTATTTCTTACCAAACCATTTAAATAATCGTATATTTGGTAGACATTATAAACCAAGTTTTACAAATTCTCTTTTAGCTAAAAACTTATTTAAAAATTATTTATCATATATTATGATTAAAAAAAATTCACATAAATATCATGTAATTACAAAATATTTGCAAAATTCCATAAACATGTCACATCATTAAGCTCAACATCAATTACCGTTTTCAACGGTCATGTCACTGTCATAAATTAAAAATCCTGTTAGTGATTGGATAGGATTTTACAATTTATAAAAGTTGAGGGATTCAATTTGTAAAAATAAATTTATAGCATTAAATCCTCTTCTTCACTTATTTACAAGAACCAATAGTATAATCTGAGCTTTAATTTATTTAATAGTTAGCATTTAATGCAGGAAAAGATGTAAAATGTTCTGTTCCTAGTCACTTGATAAACGTCAAGATTCAACGAGTTTTCTTCGACCGAAAAGGAAGAACACCTCTACTTGTGCGTATATATATACATTATACTTGTGTATACATATATATATATATATACACATTAATTTTTTTGTGAAAAAATTAATCCTATCTTTACAGACTATATTGGTGATTTTTATGGAAAACGTGCTTTAGCTACCTACCAGGATGTTGGTTCATTGGACAATCTTATATACAGCAGTACCTTTTATCTTTTGATCCAAATTTGCAATGCCCTTAAGATTCTAAGTTTTAAAAAGGAACGATCCAGCAAACGATGACTCGGAAAATGATGATGATGATGATGATTTGGAGCTTGGGTCCAAGGAAGGGTTTATCTCCGAGGTCCCCAAGAACATTCGTCAAGGAAATGAAAAAATCTATACTCCTCAATTAATTTCAATAGGCCCTCTTCGTTTCAGAAAAACAATTTCGGCTAAAATGGCAAAGTATAAATTGAGCTATCAAAAGAAATTTTGTGAAAGGACTTCGACTAAGACAATGGAAAATTTTTGGAGCTTTGGTGAGCACAAGGAAAAAGCAATTCTCAACTGTAATGAAGCAACTCTTTTGTAGGGATGATATTTTATGTTGCACTCTTCATCGTCGAGCTCTTATTGAGGAACTGTGAGAAGGAAAATGCAAAAGAGTTGGGAATTAAAGACTTCTTATTAAAAGGAACGTGGTCAGCTGGTCTTTGGAAGGGACTTGCTCTTACTTGAAAATCAGATCCCTTTGTTTGTGCTTGAAGAACTGTATAAGTTATACTGTAACTTCCCTCGTGAAGACAAATTTGATTCTTGTGCTGCCTCTGCCTCAGCTTTTCCCTTTCTTTATCATGCTTGCCTCTACTTTGATCTTCCATGGGATAAAAGGTTCGAGGATAAAGAATTCCTACACTTCACCGATTTGTTAAGATGCCATCTGGTCAAAAATTCCGCCTCAAATTCAGATCCATCCATGGCCCCAAAACGAAAAACTGAAACAGTGTATAGTGCGACAATGTTGCATGACGCTGGTGTTGAGCTTAAAGCTGTAGATGATCAAAGTGCAGGCTGGCTAGATATAGAATTTGAAGGGAAAAAGAGCTTAAAATCTCCAAATTGAAGTGCACTCCAACACTGGAACCTTACATTCGTAACGTGATGGCCTTGGAGATGTGCCACTATCCAGATGAAACCTATGTTTGTGCTTACATAGAACTAATGAATTATCTCATTAGAACTGACAAAGATGTAGATTTGTTAATGGAAACGGCGGTTTTAGGCAAAGATGGTAAAAACGAGGGAATTATCGTTAGCAGAATAAATCCCAGTGAAGCATTGGCAGGTATGATTAAGAAACTTATGCAGGGAGTTGGCGAGCCCGCTGCTTGCTACCGGCAAACAGGGAATGGACTAAACAAGTATTACAAAAATGCTCGGAAGCACATAATAGCAACATTCTGCAAGGAGAATCTAGCAATTCTGAAGCGTGTGTTTTTCACCAATCTTTGGCGAGGAACTGGAACTGTCGCTGCTTTTATGGTGGTCGCGCTTACTCTCATTCGAACCTTGTTGGCATTTCTTAAATGAATTTTTTTTTTAACCACATGTAACGAGTTAAAAAAATTATTTTGAAAAAAATATTTAAAAATAATCTTTTAGAATTTTTAAAAAATATTAATTATTATTTAATTAAAATAAAATATGATAATTTTTAGATTCTCAACATGCAAACTCATCACCAAAATATTACACCAACAAATTAAAGGCAAAATCTTGACATTTTTATCAAGAAAAATTATTCCATGCACTTTTAGACTCTAGCAATGGGAATAACGGTTGTCACATGCACTTTTAGGTATATTAAAAAGTAAAAAAAAAAAAAAATCATATAATAAAAAATTATTAATATGGTCATTATTAATACTGTTTGTAAATTTTAAAATCTTCACCAACTATATATAGAAAAAGAATTCTTGTTATCAATTGTTCTTAAATCAATATTTAATAAAAATGTTAGGACCAAATTTAAGAAATTTGGAGTAAAAGGACTAAAACAACAAAATTGAAATAATAAAGAGGATCAAATTAAAACTTTAACTAAATTTTATTGCACAATTAATATACTAATTACGAATAATCACACCTTACCAGATATATCAAATTAAGAAGTATATATATACACAAACCATAAGAAATTACTAATTACAAGCATAAGACATTAATTATATCTTACAGGGAAGCCAAAATCTTTTTTAGTTTTCAGTACTTGATAGATCACTTGGCTTCACTTCACAGCACCCTTCCTTCAGTCTGCAAATTAAGCAAAAGAAACATTGCACTTACTGATGTACATAAGAAAGAACTGAAAATATAGCTTGTAGCACTGCAAGTAGGAGCAAGACAAGTGCAGAGAGAAAGGAAATGGGCGACTAGGGCGAGTTGAAATAATCTTTCTTCAATGATGCCTTCCATTTGTTCCATCTCTTCTGGCAATATTGCTCGTTCACCTTAATTACCAATTATCTTCTCATAGTAGAAGTCATTTGACGAGTAAGTAAAGTCGAGAATTTTGTTAAACGTTTGGGGCAACTGCTTCATCAAATTATCAATAATTCCATGTTTGCGGAGTATTTGTATGTCCTTGCCTGAGTTGATGAGCTTACCCATGAACTCCACGTAATCAAAAGCGTACGTAAGTTGGTTCCGAACTTGGGATAAATGGTTCATAGGCCAAGAAATTACGCTAGATACGCTCTGTATCATCGTCAAGGTTGGAATCTTCAGCTTCGCATCTTTTGTAAAGTCTACATCGAACAAGCTTTTAACTTGCTCCTCTTCCCCGTTCTTAACTTTCCCCTCCTTACCTTTCTTTACGAAGTTGATTCCTGCCTCTTCCAGCTGTGTTGCACAGCGTATGAATTTCCATGAGCCTTTTTCCTCCAGCTCTGTTGCACTCCACAGCGTTTGAGTCACGCGAATATTAATATCTTTGCTTTTGCTTCTGCTTCTGCTGCTTTAATAAAAGCCTTGAGCTGTTCTTTTGCGTTTGAATAAGTATTGCTTCTGCTTCTACTTGTAATTTTGGATAACCCAAGAATGTCAAAAGAAACTCATTTGGCAAAGGAAAACGGAGAAGGAAAAGAATCCTAATTTTTTGGAAGAGGATTAAAGGATTTTTTTTCCTTTCAATTGTGAAATTTTGGAAGATTTTTTTATTTTGTTGGAATGACTTGTCATTTACTTATGATGATGTGGATTACATGTGTACAAAGTAATTTATTTTGAGAATTAAATTTAAAATTACTCTAGTTTTGGAAATAAGATTAAAGAGCAACTGCACATAGGAAAAAACTGTTTAAACTTTCCTAAGTTTTTTTTTTTTTTTAATGAAATTGTAAGTGTAAAAAAGTTAAAGTTATAATTAGTCTATGAAATTAATACTAAAATAATATATTGACCAAGTCTTCAACAACTTTCAAATGTGCTTAGTCCAACATTATTTGATAAGACCCAAATATCTTTTGCCACTTAATAAAAATCTTTCAACATTGAGAGATGTGTACAATTGGAAGAAAATTTGCCAATATGACATTGATTGTCCAAAACATAAAAAATTGGGGTAAAGTCAATGCTCACAATTTCAAGGGAAAAACCTATGAAAACGATTGATAGCAATAATATTTGGGTTGAAAGATAAAAGGGCGTTGCATATTCATCAATCCCTTGAGAAAATATCAGAGTGATCATGGCAACAGAAAGCGCTGTAATTAAAACATGTGATTTTTGACAGCACAAGTAAAACAAATTCTATTGCTAGGAAACCCAGAGAATAAGCATTAATCCATCGAAGCAATTACACAATTAATTAATACACGTGCAAACAGCTATCTAATTAATACACGTACATGGATGTTGGCAGCAGTCAAGTATTTATTTTATTATATGAAATAGCTCATTAACATGAGCTTTTAGTACTTCCCCTGCCTCCTATCAACCATGGAAACTTAAGAAAACTTAGACTTACTGATGAACATAAGAAAGAACCGAAAATAAAGTTTGTATCGTGGTAAATAGGAGCAAGACAACCGCAGCAAGAAAGGAAATGATCGACCAGGGCGAGTTAAAATAATCTCTCTTTAATGTTGCCTTCCATTTGTTCCATTTTCTCTGGCAATGCTCGTTCACCTTACCAAATACCTCCGCATAGTAGAAGTCCTCGGACGAGTAAATGTTTTTGCCAAGTTTGTTAAACATTTGGGCAACTGCTTCATCATCTCCTAACCAATTATCAATAACTCCACAGTTACAGAGTAATTGCACATCCTTGCCTGTGTTGATGAGGTTATCCATGAACGTCACATAATCACAAACGTAAGTTGGTTCCGAACTTGGGATGGATTGTTCGTAGGCCATTAAATTTCGCAAGATACGCTCCGTATTATCGTCAACGCGGAAGGTTGGAATCTTCAGCACTTTTGTATCATTTGTAAATTTTATATCGAACAAGCTCTCCACCCCTAATTTATTGCTCTTATCTTGCAACTTCTCACCAAAGAAATTGATTCCTGCTTCTTCCAGCTCTGTTGCACTGCGTATGAATTTCCATGAGCGTTGGGATTTTGGATCTTTTCCTTCCGCTTCGGCTTTTTGTTTAAAATCCCTGTGGAGATCTCTTCCTCGAAGTGAAGGAAGGCAACTATCATGTACTAAGCCCAGAAGATGCTTGATATCTTTCGTGGCAGTGGGACAGTACTTTTCAGACCACATCTCCGGTCCGTGATCCGGACCTTTTGTGAATAAGGAAAGAGCCAAACGACCGAACTCGTCGAGAGCATCTTCACCCTTTGACGTTATTATGCGATATATCTTGAAGAGCACGAAGAAAGGAAGCTGATTTTCGAACAGTAACAAATCATACAGAATGTCAGTTTGAATCCGTCCCAGTTGGCAAAAATCCTCTTCTGGGTACTCCCCCAGCATTAGCTGAACAATAAAGCATCCATCAAGGACCAGCATTTCTGCAAAGTCATCAGAGTCAAAGCTATCAAAGTCACCAGAGTCAAATCTATCCAAGTCATAGACATCAGAGTCAACGCCATCAGAGTCATCTTTATAGCATTTTTTAACTCGTTCTGCTATTGATTTCATGGCCCCTACAAGTACGCTGGGATCAAGCTTGGTTTTCTCAATAAGCCTACTGAAGCAATTCTTTTTAACAACTTTCATTGCCTTCGAGTTTTCCATATAACGGAAACGGAAATTGGGACCAACTGAAATCACATATGGTTCATAGGCTTCTGCATTTACTTCACGTAATCGATCAGGCACTCTCCTAGTACTCCAACTATTTGCGTCTACAATTTTAGTACTCAATTCACCTCCTTTCCTCTGTTAAAAAGGTGGCACATTCAGTGAATTTTAATCAGCAACAATGTTATGAAGTGCATTTTTCAAGATTTGAAATTATTAGAATAATTGTTTTAAAATTTAAGTAAACAAAAAGTTTCTTTTTTCTTGAAAATAAATTAAGCAAGCTTCTATTCACATCCCAACAATTATTGTTTATACCCTAATTTTTTGTTTACACAAATATTCTTATATCTAATTACTTAATTAACCTTTGACATAGTACTTTTCGATCTTACACCCATTTCTACTCCTTTTTTTCTTCCTCTTCTTTTTTACTCTTTTTTTTTCGTTTTTCTTTTTTTTTTCCCTATATAAACATCCCCTTTCATCTAAAGATTTTTTCGAAATTCATTATATTTTAAATTTTAATTTGATTGTAACTTTTAATACAAAAAATGAATTTTGGATCCAAGAGTTAAAAGCCCAAATTTTAGTTTTAATTTTGTTTTAGATTTAGATCTTGATTTTAATTTTTTTTTTAGTTTTAATTTGGTCATAAAAAAAAAAGTCAGAAAAGCCAAAACAGAAAAAGTGGGATTCTTTGTGAAGATCTTGATTTTTCTTAAGATTTTGAATTAATGACAGAGACATCTTCAGAAAGAAATCTAGAGTTAAACCAAGATCAAATCTGTCAAAAGCAAACAATCGGCAGAAAATCAAGCAAAACACAGATCACGAGCAAGGACCAGAAATAGAAATCAATGGAAGAAGCAATTCAAGCCAGAAGCAAGAATCAACAAAAAAGAAGCATTCAAGCCAACCAGCAATTCGACAGAAGCAGAGTATCACATTCGGGCAATATAGCCAACAGAAGCAGACCAAGACAAGCAAAATCAAGTCTGCAAATCAGGCATCAGGCAACAAGCAAGAAGCAATAATCAAGAGCAATTCGACGCAGATAGAAATTTGGCATTCAAGTTTGATTTTCTAGTCAACAGCAGTTTAACAAAGGCAACATAGAGCCAACAGGCAATTCTACCGAGAAGCCTCTACCCAGAAGCAAAGAATTGAAACAAGTCGACCCAGAACCGAACCCTTCCACAAACCGAGCAGGAAATCATCAACAAGCAGAAATAGAATCGGCACCCAAACAGAATCAATACATACAGCCTCAATGATAAAAAAAAAAAAAAAAAATCAGCAACAACGAACAGCCCCAGCACAGCAAACAATTGTCAAAATAAAAAATAAGGACCCAACCCAGAAGTTAAAGCCGCAAACTCGACAACCCAAAAAAAATTGATTTTCACAGCAAAACCAGTCCACCCAAAGACCTTCGATCGACAACCACAATCCACGATACACAATTATCTGAAAATAGCACAATCAAACACAAACAGTAAAAAGGAAAAGGAAATTTCCGGGCGGGGAATTCTTCTTTGAGGTCTCGACTTGGGTTTTACTTTTTTGGATATTGTTAGAGGACAGGAAGAAGGTCGTCTGGGATAGCGAAGGCAGGCGGCTAATTCAGGCAATTGCGGAGAGTCTCTTGAAAATCTACCAAAGGAAAGAGGCGGTGGTCTTCAATCAGTTTCAAGTTTTGTTCTCGGTGTTTTAAACAGAGTTATTTATTTAATGTATTATATTTTTTTATATATTGATTTATAATTGATAAAATTTATAATTTGGAAAACATGTATATTTTGTTAATATATTACTTGCATATATATATATATATTAATAATATAATAAAATGTATTCTATGAAAAAATTTTAAATTTAATATATATTAATTTACTCCCTCCAAATCAATTATTAATATCCGTCACTACATACATGAAGCTAATTTAGGTGAGCGAAAATAAAGTTATTTGTGGTTCGTATACAGCAGGGCATTTCAATTACCTCGATGGGAAATTTCAGAGTCCGAGCCTTCTCCGGCGACGGCCGACCCTTCGGCGGCGGCAGCGACATTTCAGTTTCATCTAAGTCGTTGTCTATTGGAATGCTGACGTTATATCTGTAGCCATTACCTGGACAAAAACATGGGATATACAATACATTAATACGTAATTGTGTTTAAAAAATAAAGTGTGAAATATTTTATACATTGACATTTTAATTTCACAAACAAAATTAAAATAATGACATATTTTTTTATATATTTAAAAAATTTATTGAAAAAATAAATAAAATATGTATCATTAAATTAATATCGTTTGTAGAATTAAAATACTCAAATGTTAATGTATCAAAAATTTCTTTAAATTTAATTAATTTCATTTTTTACACTTAAAATTATGATAAACCAAATAGGGTCAAAGCCACAAAAATACCAAAAATATTCTTAAATTATTTTAAATTTTAAATAAATCTTATACTTTTATTATATCCAAATAATCTTTTGTAATGGGAATATTACCCAAATAAACCGTGCTTCACTTAATTAATTAATTTATACGATGCAGAGCAAACTCGTGAATTAAATTCAAGAGTTGATTACATACAAAAAAGATTTTAGCAACCCATTGCGCCTAAAATTAATATCAAATTAATCACATGTTGTCTTACCTAAACTTAATCAAAGATAGTTTTTATTTTTTTTATTAATTTTAATATTTAAATATTAAAAAAAATCTTTAGACTTTCACAAAAAAAAAAAATTTCTCACATCAAAAGTATTCAAGAAACACTTGCCATTCATTTAAAGAAGTTCTATCGTTTGATTCATTAAATATCTTATGGAAAATCACATTCTTTTTATTTATTTACAAATATTGTTATACAAAGATTCTATCAAGATATCATGCAATAATATTATAATTAAAACATGCAAAATAAATCATACAAATATAATAAATCACACCAAAATCATGCAAAGATCATAATAGAAATATCATGTAATAAATCATAAATCATACAAAAATAATCATGCAAGAACATCATGCAAATATTATAAATCTTGCAAATAATAAATCATACAAGAACATCATGCAAATATAATAAATCATAAAAATAGATTAACAATCATACAAAAATAAATTTATAATCATGCAAAAATATAAAAAAGTGCCAACATACAAATTATAAATATCTTACCAAAGTTTTTTTTTTCTTTTTTTCTTTTCCTTATCACTTTTTAATTCAATCAACAATTGAAAATAAGTAATAATAAAAACAAAAAAAAAAAGAAATAAAATAGGAAAAGAAAAGAAAAGGAAAAGGAAAAGGAAAATAAAAAAACTTGCGATTTGAGTTAGGTTAGAATAGGTTGGTGCATGGATTTGCTTTGGATCACACATGAATCCTAGCCTTTTCAAACAATGTCATCTAGCTCTTACATAAAAGTAAAAATATCAAAGCTTTCCTCAAATCTCTTGTTCCCCTTCTTTCTCTAGTTTTTAAATCCTCTGCCTTTTATCTAAAACCAACTACAAAACTCAACAAATCCTAGAAATTAGGCAAGAAACCTAGATTTTGGCATAAAAAAATTCAAATGGCGCAAAAAAACTCAAACGGTGCAAAAAAACCCATATTCCAGCCATTGTGCAAACTTCTAACCATTATGAAATTCAACAGAAAAACTTAAACCCATTAGAAATTTCAAGCTTAAACTCAAAAAAACAAGAAACTCAACCCAAATTCCAAAACAATCATAGAAATTTAAACAAACCCAGAATTCCTTTAAAAAAAAAAACAAAATCTAAAATCAAATCAAAACCCAAAAATAAAAACCAAATTCAAGAAAAATCCTAGAATCAGAAATCCAAACTCATATTAATTTTTAGAAACCATTAGAAAATTGAACCAAAACTTATAATCCAAAATTGAAAACTAAAGGAATTTTTTAGTGCTCTAATTGCTGAAATTTTCTAACTTTTTGCTTAATTACTTCTTGTTTATTGCTTCATGCTTTTGATCACATATTAGAGTTCTTTATATAAGGATTAAACCCCTTTCATATTGGAAAACTTTAAGTCCTACTGAATCTAGGATTTCACTTGGGATCTTATTCCTTTTGCAATATTGCCTTTTTCAATGACTTAGGGACCAAGAATTTCTATAAGCAAACAACTATTAAATTTCAAAATCTAAAACCAAGGACTGGTGAATATGCCAATTTCCCTTTGCAAACAATCCCACTTTTTTTTTAGCTTTTTTGACCTCTTTTTTTTTTACTTTGTTGACTCTGAAGAAACTAAAATTAGACTAAAAATAAAAATAACATTTATTTTTAGACTTTCAAATGTCTACAATTATCCCTCTTTGTACGTTTTTTACAAAACAAGAAATGTACGAAGATAAAAAAATAACTATTTTATTTGAATCAAGAAAAATCAAAAAAGAAAATCACAAAGGCTCCTCTTCCACAAAGGCTTTAAAACTTTCAAAAGATGAAATGCTCTCCCTCACCAAAAGCTTTGAAACTTTCAAAAAATAAAATGCTTCCCCCCTCCACCAAAGGCTTGAAACTTTCGAAAAGTAAAATATTTCCCCACCGAAGGCCTTGAAACTTTGGAAAAATAAATGAGATAATTGTGGTTTTCAAGATCATGCTCTGAGGTAATCATTATCCTCTTTGGAAAAAAAACTTTTTCTTAACATAGGCATTAAAACTTAAAAAAAAAAATCTTATCTTAAAGTGAATCCTTTGATCTCATCTAGTTCACCATTGACCATCTTCCAATGTCTCTTCTCAAAATTATTTCAACATCTACTTTCTTCTTTTTTTCCAAGCATACACAATGAATGAAAAAAATTTTCAAGACTCTTCTTTATGTCTTCTCTCCTTTTCAATTTTCTATTATACTCTTTTTTATCTTCTTTAGAATTGGCCCGCAAATGTATCAACCAACTTATGACTCAAAATTTCCTTTCACTAATTTCATCATTTGATTTCAATATTTGAATTTTTTTTTCATTTGTAAGTTAAAGGATCCACATCCTTTTAAACTTGTTTCATCATTGACATTTCATTTTTGATCTATCCTAATCACTTTTAATTTTTTTGAAATAATGCAAAGATATTTCATATAAGTCATTTATTTATTCATCATCATTCCAATTTAATGACAAATGAAATCCATCACATTTCCTTAAGGAATAAATGGTGAAGAACAAGAAAAAAAATTAAAGAAAGGATATTCATTATAAAAACAAGTCTGGCAAAGAATAAACAAACAAAGAAATCATTAAATTACCAAGATAAGTGCTTGGAAAGGTTCACCACATATAAGATAATGAACATTCGGACAATTCTAAAGAAATTAATTCTGAATTCTTTTTTAAAAACTCATTCTACTAATATTTTTTATCTTTAAGCTCTTCAATCCAAGTATTATCTATACCCTATGAAATCCTCAATTAAAGCTATTTTTTAAGTCTTCATCTCAAATATATCCCTTTTTACTTAAATCACCCTTTTTAGATTTTCAATTTAATTAATATTTTACCAAAATCAAACAAAATTACATGCCATTTATCTTTAAATTGAAGTTTAATGGCTTGATTAACTTCAGAACTTGTGATTTTAGATTTTGGATTAAAGTTTTTAGGATGATTTTTAGGGTTAGGTTTTGAAGGTTATGGTTGAAGAAAAATGGAAAAGTAAAAGGAAAAATGGGTGTGAGGGGTATTTAGGGAAAATTAGAAATGTGGTTAAAGGTGGAATTAGTAAAAAAAAAAAAATAGATTTTAAATTTGGAGTATAAATAGTAATTGAATGTAGAGAATAATTTTTGAGGTATGAATAAAAGCTCCCATCATATAATTTCTTGTCTAAATAATCATATAAGAATGTCAAATTTCAAATACGATCTTAATTTACATAAAATTTGGTAACACTTTTAGTTTTAAAGTTCACCATTTCTTGAATATGCTAAAACGAGAAAATAATTATTTTACTTTTTTTATGTAAGCTCTCATAATTTGTATTCAAAATTTTTTTTATTTTTTTATTTGTACTCAAATAAAATTTTATTTTTATGTTATTAATCAATTAAAAATATTCATTTAAAATAATTATTAGTTATCTAAATCTCTATTATACTTTAGATCAAGTATTGATTTAATTTTATAATTCACAAATTAAAGAATCTAAAAAGTTAAATATTTTAAATTTGATAAAAGTGAACAATCAAATTCAAAATTAAATCACGAAATAAAAATTTCAAACTTTAAAATCCCAAAAAGATATTTTTATCTTAATAAATTTCTTCATAATTTTTTTATTTGTTAAACTTCTTTAAAATTTAAAATCACAATATCACTTACTATTTTTTTAATTTGAAAGATATTTATCAATTTGAATTAAATAAAATTTATTTCAAAACTCACTCTTTTTAAATTATAAAAAAATATAATTTTTAAATTATAAAAAAATAATAATAAAAAATCTTGTACATCGGTTAAAAAAGCTAGCATAGAATAATAAACCAGCAACAGCCCGCAATCACTTATCACAACCCAGAGACAATGGACCCAGTAGACACTGTCGAAATAAGCAACAGACAAGTTGGTGGTATTAGTGAAATGTAATTACCATTTATCTTTACGATCGTATAAAACTATATCAAAGTTAAATCCATTAGCCCAATTTGGTGGTATTAGTGAATATCTTGAGTACTTGAGGTTGAGGTTCACTTATGAGATTCTTGAGAATCTTTCCTCTAGCTTGTCTTTTTTCAGATATTTTCAGTTAAGGAAAGTCTCTTTAAACATTATTGTTTGCATGAGATATGAGTTAACTTATCATACTAGGAAATCCCCTATTCCATCCTGCCTCAATTCAAGAGATGGAGTAGAATAAGGACTTCACTTTTCCTTGATATAGAATTAGTGAACGAGGAATAGGACATAAATTAGCTTTAGAGATTCGATATATCATATCGTTTTTTTATTTTATAATCGATTCCTAGATTATAATTATTTTTAATAGAAACATATGTTTTACAGTTTTAGTTTATCAAGTTCCATTGAGAGAGGGGTGTGATCCATTTATGGTCCTATTAGTCTATGTGATTACTGTGCTTTTGGTACAACACAAAGTTCTTGCGCTTATGTGTTACATTTTGTTGAGAATTTGTTTTGAATTTTTTAGTCCCACATATGAAATTTTATTACTCCTGTCTTTATCTATACATTGTTGGATTCTTTATATCAAGCAAATGGGTGAAGAAAATAAAAGGATCAAGAGAAAGAAAATTAAATTTCATAAAACTTTATTTTCAAAAAATTTATTATGGATCAAGGTAATGATTTTTTTTAATAAAAAATTACGAAAATTATCTTGTTTTAAAACTTTGAAAATTAAGATTATGCAAAATTAAAATTCAATTTGAATAATTAAGAAAATCTATTGTTGTTTTCAATTTCTCCACTTCAATTTTTTTCTTGCTCACTTGCCGATATCTCATTTTGGTATCAAGAAAAAAAAAATCAATACAAGTACTACGATTGAACTATCAAAACAAGTACCACTTGCAAAGTCCTCTTCCAAAATTCTCCCTAAACTTCAGAAAATCAAGTGGAAATTTTCAAAAATGAAATGTTACGTCCATTTCATAAAAAAAAAAAATCATTATTTAGATTGTAATGTATACAACCAAAATCATAAGGATGCAAAACTGATTTTATCCATAGAAATAAAAACAAAATATCGATAATAATGTATAAAAAAACATTGATAATAACAATTCAGTTAGTATAATCACTAACCCAAAATTATTGTGTGAAAATTAGAACATCATATTTTAATTAAAGAGATTTGACATATCTATTTGAGTAGTCGTTGCGAATTCGTAGAAGCAAAACAATTTATAGAGTGGCTAGTTCTTTCTATTCGCTCTTCTCTTATCGATAACATTTAATAGGCAGTTACTGTATCTTATAAAAGTGAATAGGGGACCTTAGTCTAATTAATTAATAACCCTATCAGCTTCCCCATCAAAGGTTTACTGGACCAAAAGCCTACATAATTGCCAAATCACACTATTCTATAAGATATGCAAAGCTCATATTTAGGTGATCACATTCAATTAATTAGGTTCTTATGCTCGTCTCATATTAAGACTATATTCATCAGCTAGTTTTATTAAATTATTAAAATTACTAATTAATAATAGCTCACTTATGAAAAATTTTGATATTCTCCCACTTAAACGATATTAATTAGATTGTTCAATTTTAAAAAACTTGACTTGAAAACAAGACTCTAGGTGGATTTACTTTACTTTGATGTGGTTATAATTTTAAAAATCAATTTAACCCTTGAGACAATTTTTCATTAATTTTATTTTAATTAAAAATAAAATTAATAAAAAATTAAATCAATTAAAAATATGAATATGAAATAATATAATTTTTTATAATTTTATGAATGGTTGAATAGTAAAATAAAAATGTAAAAAAAAATTATTAGCACTTAAATTTTGGTTTACAACTTTGTTTAAAAACTTAAATGAGTTTTAAGCCAGTAGGAAAGTGTTCAACTTTTACATTTAAGTTCTAACATTTTTATCCAAAATTTATTTAAAGAACTCTGCCAAAGTTTTGATTAATATATTTGAAATATTGAAATTTTAATTGACTCATTTTCTCTATTCTCTAAATATTATTCATATTCTGATTGCTCGAGGATAAATTAATGTCGGGGCCTGTGAATTAGATTTTTTTTTTTTTGTCTGTTTTCTAAGGTACTCCTTATGGTGTCATATGTTTTTTAATTTGTTCCTTGTTCTACTAACATATGGAAAGTAATTTGAATTCATTTTTTTAAAAAGGAAAAAAAAGGCAAAACTTTAATCAGAACTGGATTTGGAATGCGAGTAAGAGCGTAAGAATGAGACTAAGAAATACGAGATCGATGAAGTAGGATATCATTACTCATAATTCAATGCCTCTGCTGTATTTCAGATAAGATATGCAAACTTTATGTCCTTTTCACATCAAAATATGGCATTGACTTGGTTAAAGCAGTGAATGCCAATCCAAAAGCTATTTGCTGCTTTCAGTCAATTTTTTCATATTTAAAAAACTAACTACCAAAAAGCAAATAAAACATTATAAGAACCCAAAATTTTTCTTCGTTTGTAGCTTTAGCTATAACGGGACCATGCCAACCCAAAACACTACATCCAAATAAATGCAAAAAGCAAATGAAACATTGTAACAACCCAAAATTTTTCTTCGTTTGTAGCTTAGCTATAACGGGACCATGCCAACCCAAAACACTACATCCAAATAAGTGCACATAGTTTTATCCATAATAGGCCGGCTGTCAAAGACTCCATTGTCCCTCTCAACCTTTTTATATTTGCGAAATTATTTAATCCGGACTAAATAAAGTATTCGGATTTTGTAAGTGAGGTTAGTAAAGTTCAAATGATATTTCAAAATCCCTGTCCAAGGTTTGGCTTGGCTTGGGAAGCCTAAAATTTTTTTAAAAATATTGAAATATTAAAATATATAAAAAAATATTTTTAATATTTTAAAATATACTTTAAAAATAAATTAATATTTAAATCTTTTAAATTAACATATTTAATAACTATATTAATATACTAAAATTAATTAAATAATAATTCGAATTGGATTGGATTAAACTAAAACTTAAAAATTCTTATACATAATTGTGTTGAAATAAAATTGAACCCAACAAATCAAACAAACCCAATCCTTTAACAAATCTACTAACTACTTTCAATCAATATTTTCACATTTAAGAAACCAGTTAGCAAAAGGCAAATAAAACATAGTACAATCCAATGTTTAGCTTCATTTATAACTTTGGCAACTATAATCGAGCAAGAAGAGGAAAATAAGGCGCAGGTAAGGGCCATGGCCCCCCAAAACTTTTTTTTTTACCTCATTATATTATAGAAATTTGGTTCATCTAACAATAATTTTGATTAAAGATGTCAAATATATCCGAATTTGTTAAGTTTCAATTCGATTAGAGTTTATAAAATTGATTTTTTTTTTAAAATTGGATTTCATATCGGATCAGATTTTTATTGTAAGTCTAGGTTGGGTCAAAATTGAGTTTTAGGTAAATCAGTTTCGATCTGAATTGATATATATTTTATTAGTTATTTAATTTTATATTTATATATATATATGTATTATATTAATAAAATTATTAATTTTTACTTTAATTTAAGATATGAATTTAATAAAAATGTTATTTTTTGTATAATTAAGATGTAAAATGATATTTTATAAATATTATATTAAATTAAAATTATTAAATTAATTTAGATCGAATCAATTATAATTATATATATATACAAATTAAATCGAATTGAGCATAAAAAAATATTTTTTATCAAATTGAATTGAAATAAAAAATTGAATTAAAATCGAAGCGAATAAAAATCTTCATCCGTTACCATTGTTAGTCTCAACTCCTTTTCTCATTTACTTCATTGTTTGGCACTTCTTAACCTGATATACGGCTTCGTCCCATCGCACAAGTGACAGGTCAATCAAAACACTATTTGCAAACAGGATGAACATAGGACACACAACCACCCAAATTTCTGTACAATTTTGTATTAAATGTTAATGTCTTATTTAAGATTCATATTTAATGTATGGTTGATGCATGAATCATATGCATTCATTAATAAGAATGTCATATCATGCAAATGTCATATATGTAGGAAATGTCCTCACTTAAATTTATGTTTAATGTGTTATCTATGCATTGACAAGAATTGATAAAATAATAAACTTCAAGCAATGTCATATAAAGGCCAATGAGCACACAAGAATGCATTTGTAAATATCTTTCATACTTAAATTCATATTTAATGTATCATCTTTACATGACAAAAATTGTAAAATAATCTCAATTTCAAATATGTTGTATATGTAAGTATCTGTCACACTTAAATTTATATTTTATGTATCGTTTATTTGTTGGGGATCCAGAATTTTGAGTTAGGAAGCGGGGTGGGGGGAATTAAAATTAAGGCAACAACATCCAAAATCGAGTTAATATTGCTACGATAACATGGTCATGGTATGGTGATAAGAAAGTTACTAAATTTATAATGTATAAAGGACATACTAAAAATATACACTAGGTTGCACATATACTATGTTTATATTTTTATATGCAGAAATACATAAAATGTAATAGAATAAAATGAATAGAAAATAGTATATAATTGCTTTTATTTATATTATGTTCTAAATATTTTAAGAATTATCTATATTATTTTTTATTAACTGTCGTAATGATTTTGTCTGAAACTTTGAAAAATGAACTCCACCATTTCTGTCGCTACCTCCGATGCCGTCAACTGTGGCTTTTCTAAGCTTTGTTTCTTCCTCAATTCCCTCCTCTCTCAATACCTGAATAAAACTTTCCTAAAATTTTTCGGAACCTGAAAATTGCCTCAAACTCGAAAACCCTTCTCTTTTTTGTTGTTTCTTTTTTCTTTTTTGTAGGTTTTTTGTGTTGTGAGTGTTGGCTGAATTTTCCCTTAGATTGATAGTACCTATGGAAGCGATGATCTGAATGACCAGGTGTTGGGATTTGGTGTTGATGATGAGTGGTCAAAGGGGTTGGGATTTTTGGCTGAGGGTTCGGGTGCAGTGATAGTCTTCGCATACCCAAATATGATGGTGCACGGTCGTAGATATGGCTAGATATTGAATATATTACCAAAATACATTTTTTTAAAGGTGTTTATTTAGTGTTTTTTATAAAGTAATCGATAAAAATACATATAATTTGCATTTGTGTTAAATAAATAAAGTTTAAAAATATAGAAATAGACTTTGAAATGAAACTAGCAAGAATAACTGGCAGTCAATTGCATCTTTCGCATTGTTTAAAATTTTGTTCAGGACAATCAAATGCCTTGAGGTTGACAGTAGAATGCTCAGAAAGATTACATGTTTTGTGAGAAATTTTGCTTTGTGAGAATATTTATTTGTGACATTTGAATATCATGGTTTTAGCTTTTGAATTCAATTGTTAAAAATAAAAAAAAAAATTATTCCTTGGATATGATATTTTATTTCAAAAGTGATGATTTTTTTACCTAAATAATATATATTTATAAAAAAAATTTTAAACACCAATTGAGACTTATATATCTATTTATCTATTACACTACTTTATGTGATAATAGAAAGATAAATATGTGTTTATGTGATTGAATGTTTAGTTGCATGTTAATGGTTTTAATAATTGTTTTTAACAATAATGTGGACTGAAGTTTTTCAAGAAAGTATATATCTTTATTGGATTATCATTGATAGATTTAATTTTCAAATTTTTAATTTGTTTTTAATCATTAACATTTATAATGTTATTATTTTGATCACGCATCCACTAAAAAATAATTAGATTAGGATTTATTCCATGTCATTGTACTTTGTTCGAATGGTATATTCATGTCATAGATGACCAAAACATTATTTTTCAAAGTTAGATGAATAAAACAAAAATTTTGAAAAGTTAAATTATAAAAAAAAGGTAATTTACTCTAAGTTCTATAGTTAAATATAAGTTGCATTCAATTAAATTAATAATGAAGATTTTCATTTTGAAGTCTTGGTTGTCTCCTCTATTTTTTAAAAAATGAGTTTTAATTTTTTATTTGTTACCAAACCATTTAAATAATCGTATATTTGGTAGACATTATAAACCAAGTTTTACAAATTCTTTTTTAGCTAAAAACTTATTTAAAAATTATTGATCATGTATTGTGGTTAAAAAAATTCACATAAATATCATGTAATTAAAAAATATTTACAAAATTCGATAAACATGTCACATTATTAAACTTAACATCAATTATCATTTTCAATGATCATGTCACTGTCATAAATTAGAAATTCTGTTAGTGATTGGATTTAATTTTACAATTTATAAAAGTTGAGGGATTCAGTTTGTAAAAATAAATTTATAGCATTAAATCCTCCTCCTCACCTAAGTACAAGAGCCAATAGTATAATTTGAGCTTTTATTTATTTAGCACTATTAGTATTTAATGCAGGAAAAGCATGATTTATTTTGTCTCATGTAAAATGTTCCGTTCCTAGTCACTTGATAAACGTCGAGATTCAAAGATTTCTCTTCGACTGAAAAGGAAGAACACCTATACTTGTGTATATATATATACATTATACTTGTTTATATATAGACAATAATTTTTTGGTGAAAAAATTAATCCTATCTTTACAAACTGTATTGGTGATTTTTATGGAAAACGTGCTTTTAGCTGCCTACCAGGATGATGGTTCATTGGACAATCATATATACAGCAGCACCTTTTATCTTTTGATCGAAATTTACAATGCCCTTAAGATTCTAAGTATTAAGTAGTAATACCATAATTTTTGTGGTTGTTCGAATGCTGGCCAAGAACCAAATATTACAAACAAGAACTCATATCAGAGCAACTAGGCCTAGGAGAGAAAATGAGAATATTCAGGATTTGATTCCGTTTCTAACTAGTCAGTTTGACTTTTGTTTACATGAAAATGAGATCGAACAAATGCCACCGAGGTCGGATTCATACGCGCTATCGACGCTCCATCATTTGGGAAAAAGAAAGATCCAGCAAACGATGACTTGGAAGATGATGATGATGATTTGGAGCCTGGGTCCGAGGAAGGGTTTTTCTAAGAGGCCCCCAAGAACATTCGTCTAGGAAATGAAAAAGCCTATACTCAATTAATTTCAATAGGCCCTCTTCATTACAGAAAAACAATTTTGGCTAAAATGGCAAAGTATAAATTGAGCTATCAAAAGAAATTTTGTGAAGGACTTCGACTACGACATTGGAAGATTTTTGGAACTTCGTTGGAGACAAGGACAAAGCAATTCTCAACTGTTATGAAGCATCATCCATCATTGGCGATGACATTGCAGTGATGAAATTTTATGATGCACTCTTTATCGTGGAGCTCTTATTGAGGAACTATGAGAAGGGAAATGCAAAAGAGTTGGGAATTAAAGAGTTCTTATTAAAAGGAACGTGGTCAGCTGGTCTTCGGAGGGACTTGCTCTTACTTGAAAAACAGATCCCCTTGTTTGTGCTTGGAGAACTGTATAAGTTATACTGTCACTTCCCTCGTGAAGACAAATTTGATTCTTGTGCTGCCCCTGCCTCTGCTTTTCCCTTTCTTTATCATGCTGGCCTCTACTTTGATATTCCATGGGATAAAAGGTTCGAGGATACAGAATTCCTACACTTCACCGGTTTGTTAAGATGCCATCTGGTCAAAAATTACGCCTCAAATTCGGATCCATCCATGGCCCCAAAAGGAAAATTTTAAACAGTGTACAGTGCGACAATGTTGCATGACGCTGGTTGAGCTTAAAGCTGTGCAGACTGGCTAGATATAGAATTTGAAGGGAAAGAGCTTAAAATCCCCAAATTGAATGTGCAGTCCAACACTGAACCTTACATTCGCAACGTGATGGTCCGGAAGACGCTTGATATCTTTCGTGTCAGTGGGACAGTACTTTTCAGACCACATCTCTGGTCCTTGCGCCTCTTTCATGTACAGCTCAAAGAGCACAAAGAAAGGAAGCTGGTTTTCGAACAGTAACAAATCATATCGAATGTCAGTTTGAATACGTCCCAATTAGCAAAAATCCTCTTGTGGGTACTTCCCCAGGATTAGCTGAACAATAAAGCATCCACCATGGACCAGTCTTTCGGCAAAAATATCAGAGTCGATGCAAGTTTGGTGATCTTTATAGCATTTGTTAACTCGTTTTGTGATTGATTTCATGGCCATTACAAATACGCGTGGATCAAGCTTGGTTTTCTCAATATGCCTTCAGAAGAAATTCCTTTTGACAACTTCCATTGCCTGCGAGTGTTCCGTATAATGAAAACAGCCATAAGACCAATAGGAATCACATTTGGTTCAAAGGCTTTCGCATTTACTTCACGTAGTTGACTAGGCACTCTACTAATACTCCAACTACTGGCGTCTATAATTTCAGTACGTAATCCACTTATGTTCGGCTGTTAAAAAGGTGGCACATGCAGTGAATTTTAATCAGCAATAATGTTATAAAATGCATTTTTGAAGATTTGATATTGTTAAAATAATTATATTAAAATTTAAGTAAACAAAAAGCATTTTTTTCTTGAAAATAAATCATATAATTTATTGTCTAAATAATCATATAAGAATATAAAGTTTGAAAAACTATTTTCTTAATTCACATAAAATGCAGTGGAAATTAATCAGCATGCATTAAATTTTTCTTTATGCATAAAGTGGTAGGTTATAAATGGCAATCAGTAGATTATAAGTAACACGAAGAGCTTTTGGGCATAAATAGATAAAGAAGTGGAGAACTTGAATCAGAAAAGAAACACATTAATCAGCCATGTTTTGAATCAAGCACAAACAACTCCATCATTTACTTAAAATCTATTCCTACACTTTTATAACTTTTATAGGCTTCTAATTGCATCAAATCAATTCGGAATACTTTTTATTATGGTATTTAAGGGACATCTTTCACACTGGGAGATTTCCATTTTCCTTGGAATCACTCTTGAAATGATATTCAAAAGTTATCCTAAGGGAAAACAATCAAGGATTCACCATCTCAAACCTTGAAAATATACATAAATTTTCACAGTGTAACTTAAATGACGAGTATGCATACATCCTAAAGTTTGTTTCCACAACAACATATCCTTGAGGCAAAATATAGCAAAAGAATTGCATGACTAAAAGTAACACAACTACAAAAAGCCCGGACAACAACTACTATAATCAGAAGCCCAGAGAATTTACCTGCAGGAATGGACTGGTTACGATGATGAGGGAGTGACAATGAACGAGCAAGAGTGATAATCAATCGATATTTCGTAGATAAATTTAAAATTAAATTTGTATTTTAATTTGTTAATGATTTATTGATATTTACTAACGGGAATATTTTGTCGGTAGATCTTTGTTAGTGTTACATTAATTTTTGGTAGTGTCTAAATGTTGATGTTAAATTCAAACTAGAGGGTAAGAATCTGAAATGATAAGTACAAGGTTGGTTAGAAGAAAAAATTGAAATTATCCTCAATGTTTGTAATCTTATACTCAAATCAGTGAGATAAAGAAGGAAAGAAGGGGTAAGAAAGCAAATTAAGAAACACAAAAATTCAAAGAAAAATGAGTGACCTTCTCACCTAAAGAGAAAAAAGAAGATATTTATATACGAGAGAATGGCGGTCGATCAACCTAGCATTGATGAGTTGTGCTTCGAAAATAAAGTCGATTTTTCACGTTAGTTTAGTTCATATAATTAAAATACCCTTACTATTCTTCTTAAGTCATTCTATACAGTGAAAAGACATTTCATCCTTTAGACGATGAAGTACTTTCATCACTAACCGATTTTTTTCCTTACCATTTGTAGTTCGTTAGAAACATCTATCCCGCTTGGTCTGAGAGGGATAGACATTTTGTTAGTTGTATATATATGATCCAACGAATCATTTGTAAATTCTGGTTTTCCCAATTTTCTTGGGAATCCTTATGCCCTTTCAGCCGCATTACAAATATGAGATCCTATGAAAGAAAAATCAAGAGAAGAGATCGAGAGGGGACTTTACAGTTTCTAAAAACTATGCTTGACTTCAATACCTTTCGTAGTGATTAGAAGCAGGCCTCATCCTTAAGGAAAAGCAGAAAACCAGATATTTGGCATAATAGGGAAATGCATCCCCATCGTATGAATGTCTGTAGATAGCAGTACCTATTGGAGGGAGTAATAGATTCAAATCCAAGATCTATTTTTCTGATAATAATGACAAGGCTGAAGGCATATCTTGATCAACTTAAGTTTACATATCCTTCTATGTAAGTTACTTGTACTTTGAAATTTATACTTATTAAGATAGTGTAATTCTTGTACTATAATTAAATATATATATATATATATATATATTAATGAGAACAATGGCAGCAAGCCTTTTACACCAAATAAGATTCTATTTCCTAAACTATGATACAGTATCAAAGTTCTGTTAGCTCTGACGAGCGGTTTTTTATCCCATTCTTTTCATTTCTTTCCTCATTTCTTTTATCTTCCACGCAAAATCATATAAAAGCTCGTCACTATTCCACTACTGATATTGTCAATCTCTACTTCTAAGTCGGATACGCTATTCACCATTTTCCACCTTTAATGAATTTAACCATTATATTCTTTTAAAATGTCAATTTAAAGGTGTTAATTGATATTTTCGTTAAACTTTTGCAACTAAATTCGATTGCATTTATCCAAACTTCTTAATATTTGCAGCCTTTGTAAGACTTTTAGGATTTTATTCTCCCTCTTTACAAGTTAAAAAAATTAAAAAAGACTATTAACTTGAATTATGAACATGGTGGAAGTGCCTCATCTCGCATTAGCAGAACTTTTATGAGCTAAGGATTTTCTCATTTTTCCTCAATTCTTTATCATTTCTCTTTGATTTACAGTTAAATTTTTGTTGATACTGAGAATAACAGTATTAATTGATTGAGTTGTTGGAATTGATATGAACAAATTGGGGAATTCTTTCGGTTTGACTCTGGATTTGATAGCAAAAGCTTCGATTCGGGGATCTGGGAGCTGATTCACAAGGAGAATACAATGGATTGGAGGAAGTTGTTTGCAGCTTCATCAGATCAAACGTTAGAGTATTATCCCCCACAGCAGATAGTTGGTAGATTAACTGTCACGCTGTTAGAGGAGGCTTTTGAGGAAGGGGTTCATCAATGGCAAAGCTCTTTGGTAACTCAATTCATTGGGAAAATGCCAAACTTCAGTTTCTTTCAGAATATGTTTAACGTTCTATGAGGTAAGAATAGTGAGATGCAGATTAAGCATGCTGGATTTAACTTCTTCGTGATTCAATTCCCAAAAAAGAAGGTAGGGATTGGGTGATTGAGCATGGACCATGGCATATCTAGAATAAGCCATTGATAGTGCGAAAATGGGAACCAGGAATGCAATCTTTGGAGTTCAATATGAAAATGTTGCCAGTTTGGGTGCAATTAGGGAAGATTCCATTGGAGCTATGTTCAAAGAAAGGGTTGAGCTATATAGCCAGTGCATTGGAGAATCCACCGTATATGGACTCAATCACAGCCAATATGCAGCGGTTGGCTTATGCCAATATTTGTGTTGAGTTGAAGGCAAGTATGGCAGTTCCTCGGTTTATTGATATGGTGCAAAAAGATGGATCTTTTACATCTGTTTCAGTTGAAATTACATGGTTGCCACAGAGATGTATGCATTATTGTATTTTTTGGCATAATGATAAGACATGTCCATAGAAAACAATCAAGGTCCTTAGAAAAGTGTAGGCGCCAAAGGATAAAGGTAATAAGCGAATACACGAGATCAAGAAAGATGATGAAGCAGGGATGAAACAAGACAACAATGGAGGAGAAAGGAAAGAGAAGGCACCTATTCAATTGTCTCCAACGGCCAGAGCAAGTTTTGTTAACAGGTTTGCACTTCTTGAATCAATTAAGGAATCTGAGCTGACATTGGAAGAGGACAGTGCAAATAGAATTGAAAAGCTAATTCAACCATCACCAAAGAAGCAAAGAGCAGCAGTTGCGAGAGTAGCAGATTTGATGAAAACCTTGAAAATCAAGAAGAAATGACCTATTGACAAGGGTAAGAAATTTAAGGCAAATTCTTCTGCCTCTAGAGCTAAACATACTTCTTCTTCATCATGCAATTGATAGTATGGAATACTAGAGGATTTAATGATCCTAAAAAACAAAAAGAAGTTGTAGATAGAATAAGAAGAATAAAGGTAGATATTGTTTGTTTGATAGAAACTAGAATAAAGTAGCACAAGATGCAACTTATAGTAGATCAACACTTTAAAGGTTGAGGTATGTTGGACAATCATTTAGAAGCTCCTAATGAAAGAATCTGGAAGCTATGGCGAGATCATATGAATGTGGATTTGCTAGAGTTATCTGATCAGAGTGTTACCTGTTGTATTCTACATGAACCCAAAAAGTTCTATTTCTTTCCCATCGATGGGAGTAATGATGGTATTCAAAAAAGGCAGCTGTGGGCACACTTGTCTCATCTTAAAGGTATTGTAAGGGATAATCCCTAGATATTAGCTAGAGATTACAATGTTATAGTTCACCTTGCTGAAAGCTCAGATTACACGGAAGCACAAACTCTAAATTCTGGGATGAGAGAATTTCATAATTGCTCAACACAAGTAGCATTGTTTGAAAATGCTTACGTTGGACCTCAATTTACTTGGTCCAACCGTCAGTCTAAAAGTCATCTAGCAAGGAAAGTGGATAGAGTTTTGATAAATGAGTCATGGCTTTCGGCTTACCCACAGTCGTATGTGGAGTATTTAGGCCCTGAGGTTTCAAACCACTGTACAGCATTCATCAGGCTTAATATGGCAACCCAATCTCCTCCCAAGCCATTCAAGTTCTTTAATTATTGGAATAGGCATCTAGAGGTCAAGTTAATTGTGGAGAACTCCTGCCAAATTCCTATTGCAGGAAACCCTATGCCTATATTGCATAAATAATTGAAGAGATTAAAGTTGGAGCTTAGGAAGTTCAATCTTTCATGCTATGGTGATCTGTCTGGCAGGTTGCAAGCAAAAATAATGAAATTGGAATCGATTCAAAAAGCCATTCTGTCCACATCAGGTTTAATCTCTTCATCTTTAGTGAAGGAAGAAAGAAGAATATATGAAGATCTTACAGAATTGTTGAAAGCTGAGGAGAGTTATTTTAGACAAAAATCTAGAATCAGATGTTTGCAGGAATGAGACCAAAACACGAGGTTCTTTTACAAGATGGTAACAGCTAACCAGAAGAAGAAAAGTATTAGAGTATCAGTCAATGTAGAGGGGAATACGTTGGATTCATTTTCCTAGATTTCATAAGAAGCAATCCCGTATTTTCAAAAGCTAATTGGAAAAGTGGATCATAATGTCACAGGCTGCACACAGGAATTATTGACTGATCTATTACAGGGAGACTTGTCCAATGAAGCACAAGATATGATGATTAAACCAGTAACCAAGGAGGTGATAAAGGAGACAATGTTTTCACTCAATAGTGAGAAATCACCAAGGCCTAATGGCTTTACAGCCAATATTTTAAAAAAGACTTGGAATATGTTTGGAGAGGATGTCTCTAATGCTATTGTGCATTTTTTTTCAAACAGGGAATATGTTGCCTGCGTTTAATTCAACAATCATTGCACTGGTGCCTAAGTGCACAAATCCCAGTAACATCAAAAAATATAGGCCAATCTCTTGTTGCACCACAGTTTACAAATGCATCATAAGGACATCGGTGAAGAGGTTTAAGGAATTTCTGCCAGGGATCATTGCTACAGTCAAAGTGCAGTCATAAAGGGGAGAAGTATCACTGATAATGTCCTTATGGCTCAAGACATGGTTCGAGGGTATGGTCAATCTACCTTATCTCCGAGCTGTGCAATCAAGATAGGTCTTCAAAAGGCATTTGATTTAGTGGACTGGGCTTTATTTATTCTGTCTTGAAACAATAAAAGTGCCAGATCAATTCATTAGATAGATAAAGAGCTGTATTACAACCCCTTTATTGTCTGTATCCTTAATTGATTTGGCAATCAATGTTTTATTACGATTGCTTGATGCAGCTGCCAAACAAGGAGTCTTTGCTTTCCATCCGAAGTGCCAGAAAATAAGTTTGACACGTTTATGATTTTTGCAAAGGGCACTTGATTCTGTGTTGGGAAAAAAAAGGTGGTGGAAATTGTCTACACCATTTATGGCCTGCAGCTGAATTGTGGGAAAAGTGAACTATATCACATAGGGATTAGCAGAGATGAACAAAACGCGATCTAGCACACTACAAGATTTCAGATTGGTGTTCTGCCAGTTAGATACTTAGGCGTTCCTTTGGTCACTAGAAGACTTACAAAAAGAGATTGTTTGCCTTTATTAGAGTAGATCACATCAAGGATCAAAAGCTAGGCTGGTCGGCACTTACCATATACGGGTAGACTGCAATTAATTCAGTCTGTGTTGTTTAATGTCCAAAACTACTGGTGCAAACATTTTATTCTTCCCAAGCATGCCCTAAAAAAAATAAACCAATTATGTTTAGCTTTTTTTGAAATGAAGAGAAGGAACAACATCAAGTAAGTTGGCAGGCAATATGTTTTCCAAAATCTGAAGGACTAGGAGTCAAGAACATAGTTTGCTGAGCTTGTATTATGAAGAATCATTGATCTATATTTACTAAAGCAGGGTAAATATAGATAGCACGGTTAGAAGCTTATGTGTCGAAAGTACAAAGCATTTGGCAAGTGACAGGCCAACAAAATAGTAGCTGGAGTCGAAGGAAATTACTTCAACTAATACAAATTGCCCATCAATTCATTAACAAGGAGAATGGTTTTGCGGTATGGACATTTTCATATGGTTGCTATTAAACTATAATGGTGTGGAATAGGATTAGGCCTAAGCAGGAAAGGTCGGATGGCATAGGCTTATATGGTTCAAATTTCATGTTCCAAAGCATTCATTGATAGCTTGGATGGTCATCTTGAACAGACTCCCAATGAAGGATAGACTAAGGTCTTGAGGAATGGAGATAGACAACAGGTGTTGCTTGTGTCAAAGAGCGAATGAATCTAAAGATCATATGTAATTCGACTGTGCTTACACTAAAGAAGTTTGGCATATGGTACTCCAGTTATGCAGGATTCACAAAAGAACAGGGAATTGGGAAGTTGAGCTAAGGTGGGCAATGAACAGGCTAAAGGGAAAAGCTTTGATTTCCATCATATTATGTATAGCTTTGAATGCTTGCAATTTTTTGCTATGGGGGGAAAGAAATCAACAGCTGTTCAAGCATATAGAAGAGACAACAAGACAGTTGGTGGGAAGGATCAAGGAAGTTGTCAGATACAAGTTACATGATTTAAGGCAAATTACAATAGATATAGTGAACAAGCAATTGTGTGATGGCTGGAAGCTTTCTATAGTTATTCTAGAATAAGCTGCTAACATAATATCATTGTTTTGTAAACTGGAATAGTAGTGCTGCAGCAAATTTTTGTAAGCTTTGGGTAAATAAAATTCAACTTAACTAAATTTTATTGCACAATTAATATACTAATTGCAAATAATCACACCTTACCAGATATATCAAATGAAGAAGTATATATATGCACAAACCATAAGAAATTACTAATTACAAACATAAGACATTAATTATATCTTACAGGGAAGCCAAAAACTTATTTAGGTTACAGTACTTGATAGATCACTTGGCTTCACTTCACAGCACCCTGCCTCCAGTCTGCAAATTAAGCAAAAGAAACATTGCACTCACTGATGTACATAAGAAAGAACTGAAAATATAGCTTGTAGCACTGCAAGTAGGAGCAAGACAAGTGCAGTGAGAAAGGAAATGGGCGAATAGGGCGAGTTGAAATAATCTTTCTTCAATGATGCGTTCCATTTGTTTCACATCTTGTGGCAATATTGCTTGTTCACGTTAATTACCAATTATCTTCTCATAGTAGAAGTCATTTGACGAGTAAAGTCGAGAATTTTGTTAAACGTTTGGGGCAACTGCTTCATCAAATTATCAATAATTCCATGTTTGCGTCTATTTGTATGTCCTTGCCTCAGTTGATGAGCTTATCCATGAACTCCACGTAATCAAAAGCGTACGTAAGTTGGTTCCGAACTTGGGACGAATGGTTTATAGGCCAAGATACGCTCTGTATTATCGTCAAGGTTGGAATCTTCAGTTTCGCATCTTTTGTAAAGTCTACATCGAACAAGCTTTTAACTTGCTCCTTCTCCCCGTTCTTAATATTCCCCTCCTTACCTATCTTTACGAAGTTGATTCCTGCCTCTTCCAGCTGTGTTGCACAGCGTATGAATTTCCATGAGCCTTTTTTCTCCAGCTCTGTTGCACTCCACAGCGTTTGAGTCACGTGAATATTAATCCCTTTGCTTTTGCTTTTGCTTCTGCTTCTGCTGCTTTAATGAAAGTCTTGAGCTGTTCTTTTGCGTTTGAATAAGTATTGCTTCTGCTTTTGCTTTTAATTTTGGATAACCCAAGAATGTCAAGAGAAACTCATTTGGCAAAGGAGAACGGAGTAGGAAAAGAATCCTAATTTTTTGGAAGAGGATTAAAGGAGTTTTTTTTTTTTTTTTCCTTTCAATTGTGAATTTTTGGAAGATTTTTTATTTTGTTGGTATGACTTGTCATTTATTTATGATGATGTGGATTACATTTGTACAAAGTAATTTTTTTTGAGAATTAAATTTAAAATTACTCTAGTTTGGGAAATAAGATTAAAGAGCACCTGCACATATATAGGAAAAAACTGTTCAAACTTTCCTAAGCTATTTTTTTTTTTTAATGAAATTGTAAGTATAAAAGAGTTATAATTATAAATAGTCTATGAAATTGATACTAAAATAATATAGTGACTAAGTCTTCAACAACTTTCAAATGTGCTTTGTCCAAAATTATTTGATAACACCCAAATATCTTTTGCCACTTTAATAAAAATCTTTCAACATTGAGAGATGTGTACAATTGGAAGAAAATTCGCCAATATAACTTGAATTGTCCAAAAACATAAATAATTTGGTTAAAGTCAATACTAACAATTTCAAGGGAAAAACCTATGAAAACGATTGATAGCAATAAGATTTGGGTTGAAAGATAAAAGGGAGTTACATATTCATCAATCCCTTGAGAAGATATCAGAGTGATCATGGCGACAGAAAGCGCGGTAATTAAAACATGTCATTTTTGGCACACAAGTTAAACAAATTCTATTGTTAGAAAACCCAGAGAATAAGCATTAATCCATCGAAGCAATTACACAATTAATTAATACACGTACAAACAGCTATCTAATTAATACACGTACATGGCTGTTGGCAGCACTCAAGTATTTATTTTATTATATGTAATAGCTCATTAACATGAGCTTTTAGTAGTTCCCCTGCCTCCCATCAACCATGGGAACTTAAGAAAACTTAGACTTACTGATGTACATAAGAAAGAACCGAAAATAAAGTTTGTATCGCGGTAAATAGGAGTAAGACAACCGCAGCAAGGAAGGAAATAAGCGACCAGGGCGAGTTAAAATAATCTCTCTTCAATGTTGCCTTCCATTTGTTCCATTTTCTCTGGCAATGCTCGTTCACCTTACCAAATATCTCCGCATAGTAGAAGTCATCGGACGAGTAAATGTTGTTGCGAAGTTTGTTAACCATTTGGGCAACTGCTTCATCATCCCCTAACCAATTATCAACAACTCCACAGTTACAGAGTAATTGCACATCCTTGCCTGTGTTGATGAGGTTATCCATGAACGTCACATAATCACTAACGTAAGTTGGTTCCGAACTTGGGATGGATTGTTCGTAGGCCATTAAATTTCGCAAGATACGCTCCGTATTATCGTCAACGTGGAAGGTGGGAATCTTCAGTACTTTTGTATCATCTGTAAATTCTATATCGAACAAGCTCTCTACCCCTGATTTATTCTTCTTATCTTGCACCTGCTCACCAAAGAACTTGATTCCTGCCTCTTCCAGCTCTGTTGCACTGCGTATGAATTTCCATGAGCGTTGGGATTTTGGTTCTTTTGCTTCTGCTTTTCGTTTAAAATCAAAGTGGCGTTTTCTTCCTTGAGCTGAAGGAAGGCAAGTAGCATGTACCAAGCCCAGAAGATGCTTGAAATCATTCGGGTTTCTGCCTGTGGGATAGTACTTTTCAGACCACATCGCTGGTCGTCGCGCCTCTTTTCGGAAAAGAGAAAGAGCTAAACGAGCGAACGTATCATCTTCAACCTCTGGCGTTATTATGCTAGCATCTTCATCTTCACCCTCTGACGTTATTATGCGATCATCTTCACCTTCTGACGTTGTTATGCGAGCATCTTCATCTTCACCCTCTGACGTTATTATGCAAGCATCTTCATCTTCACCCTCTGACATAATTATGCGTATTATGCAAGCATCTTCATCTTCACCCTCTGACGTTGTTATGCAAGCATCTTCATCTTCACCCTCTGACGTTATTATGCGATCTAGATGGCAAAGCACAAAGAAAGGAAGCTGATTTTCGAACAGTAACAAATCATACCGAATGTCAGTTTGAATCCGTCCAAGTTGGTAAAAATTTTCTTTTGGGTACTTCCCCCGTATTAGCGAAACAATAAAAAATCCATCACGGACCAGCTTGTCTACTTGAACATAAGTGCCACGGTAATCTTGGTAGCATTTGTTAACTCGTTCTGCTATTGATTTCATGGCCTCTTCAAATTCGCTGCGATCACGCTTGGTTTCCTTAATGAAGCTACTGAAGAAATTCTCTTTGACAACTTCCATTGCACGTGTGCGTTCCTCATAACGACCATAGGGACCGATTGAAACCACATTTGGTTTATAGGCTTCTGGATTTACTTCACGTAATCGAGGAGGCACTCTACTAATAGTCCAACTATTTGGGTCTATCTTCTGTTAAAAAGGTCGCACACGCAGTGATTTTTAATCAGCAATCATTTTATAAAATGCATTTTTCACGATTTGAAATTGTTAAAATAATTGCATTGAAATTTAAGTAAACAACACTTTTTTTCTCGAAAATAAATTATATAAGGAAGCTTCTATTCTTTATTATTATTTATACCCTAATTTTTTATTACAAAAGTATTCTTATATATAATTACTTAACCTCTGACAAAGTACTTTTCAATCTCACACCCATTTCTACTCATTTTTATTCTTCATCTTATTTCCTACACTTTTTTCTTTTCGTTTTTCTTTTTATTCATATTTAAACATCCATTTCAACTAAAGATTTTTTCAAAATTAGTTATATTTCAAATTTTAATTTGATTATATAATTGAGCTTTAATACAAAGGATGAATTTTGGATCCAAGAGATAGAAGCCCAAATTTTAATTTTGCTTTTTGTTTTAGATTTCGACTTTAATTTTGTTTTTAGTTTTAATTTGGTCATGAAAAAAAAAAAAAAGTTAGAAAAGCCAAAACAGAAAAAGTGGGATTCTTTGTGAAGGCCTTGATTTTTTTTAAGATTTTGAATTAATGACTGAGACATCCTCGGGAAGAAATCTAGAGTTAAACCAAGATCGAATCTGTCAAAAGCAAACAATCGGCAGAAAATCAAGCAAAACAGAGAGTCACGAGCAAAGGCCAGGGATAGAAATCAATCGAAGAAGCAATTCAAGCCAGAAGCAAGAATCAACAAAAAATAAGCATTCAAACCAACCAGCAATTCAAAAGAAGCAGACAAGCACATTCAGGCAATATAGCCAACAGAAGCAGACCAAGACAAGCAAAATCAAGTCTGCAAATCAGGCATCAAGCAACAAGCAAGAAGCAATAATCAAGAGCAATTCGACGCAAAGAGAAATTTGGCATTCAAGTTTGATTTTCTAGTCAACAGCAATTTAACAAAGGCAACATAGAGTCAACAAGCAATTCTACGGAGAAGCCTGTACCCAGAAGCAAAGAATTGAATCAAGTCGACCCAGAACCGAACCCATCCACAAACCGAGCAGCAAATCATCAACAAGCCGAAATAGAATCGGCACCGAAACAGAGTCAATACATACAACCTCAAAGATAAAAAAATTTCAGCAACAACAAACAGCTCCAGCAATTATTATCTAGAATATTTAAAAAGTGTATAACCACACTGAAAAAAAAATGAGATTAAAAGATTGAGATTTAGAGTTTAAGGTTTACAAATTTCGAATTTACATTTCTAAAATTTGTAAAAACATTTAAATTTGTATTTTTAAAAACTTTTAAAAGCTTTTGCTTATTGAAATGTAAATCCAAAATTAACGATTTCACCCAAAAGTAATTCAATATTAGATTTCAATTTAATCAACATTTTCTCAAAGTCAAACAAAATTACATGTCATTTATCTCTAAATTGAAGTTTAGTGGCTTGATTACCTTCAACACTTATGATTTTAGAGTTAAGATTAATGTTTTTAGGATGACTTTTAAGGTTAAGGTTTGAAGGTTTAAGTTGAATAAAAATAGAAAAGGAAATATAAAAATGGCTGTTAGGGGTATTAAGGGAAAATAAAAAATATGGTTAGTTGTGTAATTAAACAAAAAAATTTAAATTTGAAAAGTAAAAGGTAATTGAATTTACAGAATACTTATGAGATATGAATAAAAGCTCCCATCATATAATTTATTGTCTAAATAATCATATAAGAATATCAAAATTTAAGGAATATGTTAAAATTTGTGTAAGGAAGATAATATAATTATTTTACTTTTTTTAATTAAGCGCTCATAATTAGTATTCAAATAAACTTTTAATTCAAATAAAATATTGATTTAAACTAAAATTTTATTTGATGCGAATTAAATATTAAAAAGTATATTTTTTTTGGTTTGGGGGAAAAAATATCCCTTACAAAGAGGAAAGAAGAGAAGATCTTAACTTGAAACTAGGTCTTTTACATCTTTATAAAATTTTTTTAGCCACTAAATTAAGAGTTGGACTTAAAAAATGTATTTTGATAAAATAAAGATCGAAGATATAAAACTTCCTTAAATAAAGTGATAAAATTCATAAAGTTTTTTTGTTATTTTAACTGTTAAAAAGCAAAAACAAAAAAAGAAAAAAATAAACACAAAACAAAAGGTAAGTATAAATAATATTATATTATAGGATACATGGTTACATAAACATTTAGGGGGATAATCTATTTATTTGAATGTAAAACAATTCTTATTTTATGTTATTTATCAATTGAATAAATTCATTTAAAATAATTATTAGTTATCAAAATCTTTATTATATTTTAAATCAAGTATTGATTTAATTTTATAATTTACAAATTAAAGAATCTGAAAAATAAATATTTTAAATTTGATAAAAATGAAGAATAAAATTCAAAATTAAATCACGAAATAAAATTTTAAAACTTCAAAATATCAAAAAGATTCTTTTTTCTTAATAAATTTCCTCATAATTTCTTTTATTTTTTAAACTTCTTTAAAATTTAAAATCATAATATCACATACTATGCATTTAAAATTGAAATATATTTATCGATTTAAATAAAATAAAATTTATCTCAAAACTCACTCTTTTAAAATTATAAAAAAATATAAATTATAAATTACAAAAAATATAATAAAAAATCTTGTGTATCGTGGGTTCAAAAAGTTAGTATAGTTATATACCGTACAAAGCCAATAAGAACCCAGCATCAGCCACAATCTCTTATAACAACCCAGAGACAATAGACCCAGTAGACATGGTCGAAATGACCAATAGGCAAGAAAGAATACAAGAAACCACAATTAAGCAACACGGACACAATACCAAACAGGAAATCAACAACTTATCGGAAACAGGAAACAAGAAACATAGAAACACACAATCGGAAAAAAAAAAAAAACAAAACACAATTAGATCTTGATCTCCTGCGTAAAAAAAGAAAAGGAAAAAAAAAGGCATATATTTAATTGAAAAAGGCAAAGCTAACCACGAAATTCATATATATATATATATATATATATAGCAACGCTTTTCAATTACCTCTGGAGAAAACACCTCTTTCGGTGCCTTCTTATAATCGCCTTCTTCCATCTTTACTGGAATGCTGATGTCACCATATGTAGCTATTACCTGCACAGAAACACGGGACATACACTACATTATTATGAATTAATTGAAGAGAAATATAATACCACCTCTTGAAGAATGAATTGTTATTTTACTGAGAAACGAATCAATGATAATTTGTCAAAGTGGAAAGCAGAATCGTGCCTGTGCAGCTGTGAAAATTGGTGTTGATTGATGTAACTGATCCCCTATAGATATTGGACTGGGCGACCAATACCCAAGCTATGTATATATAATAATTACACGTCTTCGCATTTCGTGATTACTGTGTTGCTCAGATTCACGTGATGTACTATTATCTATTATGACATAACAACTACCCTTACAGAACAGATAACACAACTAACACATTTTCTACAGTCGTATATCTAAATGGTAATTACACATCTTCACATTTCATGACTACCGTAATGCTCGGAATCACGTGATGTACTATTGTCAGTAATGACACAACAACTACCTTTAAAGAAAAGGTGACAAAATTTTTTGTTTTAAATAATTTTTGATAATTTTAAACATAATCATTGTAAACACCATTTTTTTATATTATTATTATTTATTTAATTTTTTTCCTTTTTTTTTTCTCTTTTTCTTCTTCTCTTTCTTTCCTTCCCGTTTCTTCTCTTTCTTTTCTTCCCGTTTCTGCATTTGTCTTCTTCTTCCTTTCTTTTTCCTTTTTCTTCATCCTTATCCGATTCAAATCTAGTGCATTAGATGCACGATCCCTAAAGTCCAAAATCACTGCCGCTAATCGTCAACGGCCGACCGACAAGCCGCCAATCACGACCGGCGAGCTTGATTTTTTAGTTGAAAAATGAGATTCGAATCCCAGAAGATCTGGGATTTGAATCCCAACAAGCTCTATAAATAGAGCTTGTTATTTGCAAATGGAGGGGGAGAACCGGAAAAAGAACGGCAAAGAAAAAAGAAACAGAGAGTTTCTGCAAAAAAAAAAAATACAAAAAAAATCAACACAGTCCTCCTCGTAGGGAGGAACCCAGCGCCAAGCTTCCTGCACGAAGAAGAAAAAGAAAGGTCAGCTTCAACAAAAAAAAAAGGGAAAGAACACAAAAAAAAATTTTCACCGAAACTTCGCCAGCAGATCTAGGAATTTTGAGACTCTTTCTAGTGAAAAGGAGGCCAGATCTGCGTTCAGGGGTTCGAGAAGAGTTTGTGGGAGAATTTTGGGATTTTTCGACCACCGGAGACGGCGGTCGGTGACAGGCGAACGGCGGCGGTCGGCCACGAGTGGCTGAGGAAGAATGCGAAAAAAAAAAAGAGAACGTTTTTTTTCTTCCTGGAATGAAAAACTGACGAAAAAAAAATTTTAACCTTTTATATAAACTGCCAAAATCAAAACGACGTCGTTTCATTAAAGGCCCAAAACGACGTCGTTTTAAGTCTGAGGATCCGCGCTTCAACCTGCGACCCGACCCGGGGTCCGTGCACCCGACTCTCGACCCGCTTCCTTCATCAGCTCGACCGGTCTGAATGGACCGGAACCGAACCGCCCAAACCAAACCGAACCGGTACCGAACCGCTGAACTAACCAGACCGAACCGAACGGTCTGACCGAACCATACGTTGACTGGACCGTTGACCGGTCCGGTTCAGGCAAAAAAAAATTTTGAATTTTTCTTATTTTTTATATATTATTTTATTAATATTTATGCATATTAAAATATCTATATTTGTTAGACTAATTGATGAAATTGTGGTTAAATTTTTTTTTTATAATTATGTTAATAAACTTTAAAAATAATAATATAAAAATAAAATTTAATAATAATACTAACTAATAAAAAATAAGAGAAAAGGAAATTTTTATCCGACGATGAGATTTAAATGTATTCCGAGTAGTGATGCCTACGAAATCTTTAGGTGAGAAGATTTTTTTTAAGTACTACCAGCGTATTGGAGTATTTATAAAAAATTTTCAATACAGTAAAGATTTTTTTAAAATAATAAATAAAAATTGATTAATAAATTAAAAATATAAGTAATAAAAATATGAAGAAAATAAATTTAATCTAATGATGGGATTCTAAAAGTATTTCGAGTAGAGATGTTTTAAGAAATCTTTAGGTGAGAAGATTTTTTATAAAATATTACCAGCGTATTAAAATATTTATAGAAAATCTTCAATATAATTAAATTCATTTTTCTTCAAAGTTATTAATAAAATATTTAATAAAATTTTTTGAATGAGAATAAAATGTGTACATAAACATGAAAATAGTTCACATGGCATGCATGACATAATTTCTTACGAAAAGTAAATTTAGACCTCTGATGATGAGATTCTAAGGTATTCCGAGAAGCGATGCCTAAGAAATCTTTAAGTGAGAAAAAGTTCTTCTAATGTTACCAACGTACTGGAACATTTTAAGAATTATTTCAATAAAAAGATTTTAATTTATTTTTTTCGAGAATAATTTTTTTCAACATAACATTTTCTTATGAAAAATAAATTCGAGCCTCCAAAGATGAGATTCTAAAAGTATTCCGAGTAGAGATGCTTTAAGAAATCTCTAGGTGAGAAAGAGTTCTTTTAATGTTACCAACGTACTAGAATATTTTAAGAATTATTTCAATAAAAAGGTTTTAATTTATTTTTCTCGAGAATAAATTTTTTTAATAAATAAAAAATCAAAGAAATTATTTTTCGAACACCGAAAATTAAACTATTTTTATCAAAATTAAAGGATAACATGTTGTTAATTGGTACCGTTTTTAACGGGCGCTGTGGAGGTGCTAATCATTCCCCACACGTAACCGACTCTCAAACTCAGACTGTTGCGTAGACCCTAAAATTATCTTTTTAATAAATTTTAATTAATTTTAAGATTTCATTAAAAAGATATGTTTTAATAGGTAGTCAATCGCACCTAACCAAAAAAGATTGATGGCGATTTTGTTATTTTTTTTTGTTTCCAAATTCGTCGGACGGACACAAAACCATTTCGACAATCATGTTTAATTTTGAAATGAAATAAATAAGACCAACCGATTGCTCCATCAGTTGTTAAGCAAAAACAATCAATTGTTCTAACAACTGCTCATCAACAAATAGTATCAATTGTCCTAACGTCGTGCATCTTCTTCATCGTAATGCTGATGTCATCATCTGTAGCCATTACCTGCACAAAAACATGAGATATACACTACATTATTATGAATTAATTGAAGAGAAAGATAATACTACTTCTTGAAGAATGAATTGTTATTCTACTAAGAAAAGCATGAATGATAATTTCTTTTAAGATAAGTGGAAAGCAGAATGGTGCCTGTGCAGTTGTGAAATTTGGTGTTGATTGATGTTCAATATTGGACTGGGCGACCCATACCCAAGCTATGTATACATAATAATTACACATATTATCGACTATGACATAACAAAATTTTTTGTTTTAAATAATTTTTGATAATTTTAAACATCGTCATATTTAATTTTGAAATGAAATAAATAAGAGCAATCGATTGCTCCCTTCAGTTGTTAAGCAAAAGCAATCAATTGTCCTGCTCATCAACAAATAGTATCAATTTTTACTTTCGAGTGATTTTTTTGCAAAATACATACATGAGAAGTGGATTGCATTTTAAGGTAACCAATTTGTTTTGAGGGGCAATCGACCACTCGTCAGGTAACAGTTCAATGCTCGGGTTATTCATACATTTTGTTTGAACTTTTGTCAAGAGCAGTCGAATATTCGAAAAGATAATGGACTTCTCTGATTAAAATTTACATTTTGCGTGAAAATTTGTCTAAAACAATCAAATGCTCTAAGGAAAAAGTCGAATGCTTGTCATTATTTTATATTTTATTGAGAATTTGTTTAAAGCAATTGAATATCATTATTAGGTATCGCCATTATTGAAAATTAAAAAAAGTCCGCTCGACATGATGTTTCATTCCAAAATAATGATCCTTCTCTCTCTCTCTCTCTCTCTCTCTCTCTCTCTCTCTCTCTCTCTCTCTCTCTCTCTCTCTCTCTCTCTCTCTCTCTCTCTCTCATTACATATATATATATATATATATATATACACACGCGTGTATATATATATACATCAATTCATAAAAAATTATTTCAAACATTGTTTGAGTCTTATAAATAATTTCATTAACATATATTGTGCCTAACTTTTTATCATAATATTTAATTTTAAGAATTTATTCATTTATACAAAAAATATGAAATTATTACTAATCACTTTTATATAAATGTGATTGGTATAATCTACCATTTTAAAAATTATCCTAAACTTAAACTAAAAATCCCTAAAAAAATAAATTTTAATTTACATTAATAGAATTAAATTTAAGAATTCATTATATGTAAAAAAGATTTTAGTACTCTATTGCGCCTAAAATAAATATCAAATTAATCACATATTATCTTATCTAAAGCTTAATCAAAGATAGTTTTTATTCCTTATTTTTATTAATTTTGATATTTAAATATTAAAAAAAAATTTTAAGCTTTCACTAAAAAATTTTTTTTTTCACCTCAAAAATATTTAAAATAAATTTGTTATTCACTGAGAGATTTCATCGTTGGATTCATTAAATATCTTATGAAAAATCACATCCTTTTATTTATTTACAAATATTGTTACACAGATTCTATCAAGATATCATGCAATAATACTATAATTAAAACATGTAAAATAAATCATGCAAATGTAATAAATCACACCAAAATCATGCAAAGATCATAATAGAAATATCATGTAATAAATCATAAATCATGTAAAAAATACAAGAACATCATGCAAATATTATTAATCATGCAAATAATAAATCATACAAGAACATCATACAAATATTATAAATCATGCAAATAATAAATCATACAAGAACATTATGCAAGTGTATTAGATCATGCAAATGGATTAATAATCATAAAAAAACAACTGAAAAACTCAACAAATCCTAGAAACTAGCCGAGAAACCTAGATTTTGACATAAAAACATTCAAACAATGCAGAAAAATTCAAACTTTTCTCAAAAACCCATATTCCGGCCACCATGCAAACCACTAACCATTATGAAATTCAACCAAAAAACTTAAACACATCAAAAAATTCAAGCCTAAACTCAGAAAAATTTCAAAAAAACAAGAAACTCAACCCAAATTCAAAAACAATCCTAGAAATTTAAACAAACCCAGAATTCCCAAAAAAAAAAAAAAGAAAAACCCAAAATCTAAGAACAAATCAAAACCTATAAATAAAAACCAAATTCAAGAAAAATTCCAGAATAAAAAATCCAAACTCAAAATAATTTCTAGAAACGACCAAAAAATTGAACCAGAACTTAGAATCAAAAATCAAAACCCACAAGAATTTTTTTATGCTCTAATTGCTGGAATTTTCTAACTTTTTGCTTAATTTCCGTTTGTTTATTGTTTCATGTTTTTGATTAAAGATTAGAGTTCTTTATATAAGGATTAAAACCCTTTTAATTTGAAAAACTTTAAGTCCTATCGAATCTAGGATTTCACTTGAGATCTTATTCCCTTTGCAATCTTTCCTTTTTCAATGCTTAAGGACCAAGAATTTCTATAAGCAAACAACTATTAAATTTCAAAATCTAAAACCAAGGGCTGGTGAATCTGCGAATTTCCATTTGCAAACAATCCCACTTTCTTTATGGCTTTTTTGACTTTTTTTTTTTACTTTGTTGACTTTGACAAAACTAAAATTAGACTAAAACTAAAAATAACATTTATTTTTGGGCTTTCAATTTTTGCACCTAAAATTCAATTTCATCAATTGAGGCCCAATTAAAACTTGAAGCCAATTTTGATCTTGAAAAATTTTTTAAACAAAATAAGATGTCTACAATTACCTTTTTTTGTACATTTTTTTGTAAAACAAGAAGTGTACAAAAGATAAAAGACATCCATTTTTTTCAGGTTAAAAAAAATCAAAAAGAAAAATCATAGAAGGTCCCCCTTAATAACGGTTTTGAAACTTTCGAAAATTGAAAAGCTCTTCTTCAATAGAGGCTTTGAAACTTTTAAAAAATAAAATGCTTCACCCTATCAAGGCTTGAAACTTTCAAAAAGTAAAATGTTTCCCCACTGAAAGCTTTGAAACTTCTGAAAAATAAAATGAGATACCTGGGATTTTCAAGATCATGCTCTAAGGTATTATAGATTATTATCATCTTTGAAAAAAAAACCCCTCCTTAACAGAGGCATTAAAATTTTAAAATAAAAAATTCATACCTTAAAATGATTCCTTTGATCTCATCCAATTCAGCATTGACTATATTCCAATGTCTATTTTCAAAATTATTTCAACATCTACTTTTTCCTTTCTTTCCAAGCATATGCAATAAATGCATACAATGAATGAAAAAAATTTTCAAAATTTCCAAATTCAATTTCAAAACTCAAACTTTAATTTTTCCTTTTTTTTCAAATATGCATGATGCATAGAATGAATGAATATAATGAATGCCATGTTCTCAACTTGATACAATCAAAATGTAATGGATGCAATGAATGCAATGCATGAAATGCAAAAATCAATGTCATCTATCTCTAATTGGGATAAAGGGTTCTCAAAACTCTTTTTTATGTGTTCTCTTCTATTCAACTTCCCATTATGTTCTTTATCTTCTTTAGAACTAGCCAACAAATATATCAACCGACTTATGACCCAAAATTTCCTTTCATTTGATCTCAACATTTGGATTTTTTTTTTCATTTGTAAGTCACAAGGATGCACATCATTTTAAACTTTTTTTTATCACTCACATTTCATTTTTTATCTGCCCTAATCACTTTTAATTTTTTTGAAATAATGCAAAAATCATTCATATTAATCATTTATTTATTCATCATCATTCTAGTTTGATGACAAATGGAATCCATCACATTTCCTTAAGGAATAAATGGTGAAGAACAAGAAAAAAAATTAAAGAAAAGATATTCATTATAAAAACAAGTTTGGCAAAAAATAAACAAGCAAAGAAATCATTATATTACCAAGTGCTTGGAAGGTTCAAAACATCTAAAATAACAAACATTCAGACAATTCTAAACAAATTAATTCTAAATTTTTTTTCAAAAACTCATTCCATTAATATTCTTGATCTTTAAGCTCTTCAATCCAGACATTATCCATACCCCATGAGATCCTCCATTGAAGCTATTTTTTAAATCTTCATTTCAAATATATCCCTTTTTACTTATATCAACCATTCAGATTTTCAATTTAATCAATATTTTACCAAAATAAAAAAAAATTTACATGCCATTTATCTCTAAATTGAAGTTTAATGGCTTGATTAACTTCAAAGCTTGTGATTTTAGAGTTTGGATTAAAGTTTTTAGGATGGTTTTTAGGGTTAGGGTTTGAAGGTTATGGTTGAAGAAAAATGGAAAAGGAAATGGAAAAATGGGTGTAAGGGTATTTAGGAAAAATTAGAAATGTGGTTAAGGGTGTAATTAGTAAAAAAAAAAAACATTAGACTTTAGATTTGGAGTATAAAAAGTAATTGAATGTAGAGAATAATTTTTGAGGTAAGAATAAAAGCACCCATCATATAATTTCTTATCTAAATAATCATATAAGAATATCAAATTTCAAATACTATCTTCCTAATTTACATAAAATTTGGTAACACTTTTAGTTTTAAACTTCAGTATTTTTGGAATATGTTAAAACAAGAAAATAATTATTTTACTTTTTTTAAGTAAGCTCTTATAATTTGTATTCAAAAATTTTTTTACTTTTTATTTGTACTCAAATAAAATTTTATTTCAAATGAAAGATTGATTTATATTAAAATTTTATTTGGATGCAAATTAAATATTAAAAATATATTTTGATACAATAAAGATATAAAAACTTCCTTAAAATAAAGTGATAAAATTTATAAAATTTTTTGTTGTTCTAACTTAAAAAAAAAAAGATAATCACAAAGCAAAGGGCAATAATATATAATATTATATTACAAAATATATAATTACAATAAAATTTGTTTACATGAAGTGGATATTTTATTTATTTGACCCGTAATATGGTTTTTATTTTTATGTTATTAATCAATTAAATAAATTCATTTAAAATAATTATTAGTTATCTAAATCTCTATTATATTTTAAATCAAGTATTGATTTAATTTTATAATTCACAAAATAAAGAATCTGAAAAGTTAGACATTTTAAATTTGATAAAAGTGAACAATCAAATTCAAAATTAAATCACGAAATAAAATTTTCAAACTTTAAAATCTCATAAAGACAGTTTTTTCTTAATAAATTTCTTCATAATTTTTATATTTGTTAAACTTCTTCAAAATTTAAAATCACAATATCACTTACTATTTTTTTAATTTGAAAGATATTTATTGATTTGAATTAAATAAAATTTATTTCAAAACTCACTATTTTCAAATTATAGAAAAAATAAAAAATCTTGTACATCGGTTAAAAAAGCTCGCATAGAATAAGAACCCAGCATCAGCCCACAATCACTTATCACAACCCAGAGACAATAGACCCAGTAGACATAGTCGAAATAACCAACAGGCAAGAAAGAATACGAGAAACCACAACTAAGCAACACAAAGATGCAATACCGAACAACACAATCAACAACAAGTGATTGGAAACAAGAAACCCAGAAACACACAATCGCCCACAATTAGATCTTGATTTCCTACGTACGAGAAAAAAAAAAAGATAGTATATTTCTCCGATGTCGTGTATTAAATTGAAAACGGCAAAGCTAACCACGCAATTCATATACATACGGCAGGGCTTTTCAATTACCTCTCTGAAAAATTGACTAGTCTCTGTCGAACATGGCACAAACTCCATCTTGTTCATTGTAATGCTGATGTCACCACCTATTACCTGGACAAAAGCATGGGATATACACTACATTATTATGATTTAACTGAAGAGAAAGATTATACTACCTCTTGAAGAATGAATTGTACTTCTACTAAGAAAAGAAAGAATGATAATTTTGTTTAAGATTTACCAGCCAAAG
Source organism: Durio zibethinus (assembly GCF_002303985.1). The sequence goes on from NW_019168004.1 coordinate 8,610,568, forward strand.
TGGAAAGCAGAATCACGCCTGTGCTTGTGAAATTTGGTGGTGATAAAAGAGTGATAAATCTGATCACCTAAAAGCATTGGAGTGGGCGACCCATACCCAGGTTATGTACAATGGACACATGAATGAATGACATCAGATATATTACTTGACATTTTCAATAATTGTACGTTTATGATAATTAGAATCATCACTTTCCATGACTATCGCGTAGCTCAAATTCACTTTCCATGTCATTTTTATTTCATGAATTTAAAATAATTAGACTCAAATAAATAATTAGACAAGGACAGAACTGCTACCTTGAGAGAAAAAGACAACAATTTTCTGTTTTGAAGATGATATATATTTATTAGGATTGACTTAAATTTTATAAAAAAATTAAATAGAAATTTATTTCAGATAAAATTAATTAGAAATTATTTGATAAATAAAAATATTTATAAAAAAAATTTTATTAATAAATTTGTATATTTATAAATAAATAAATAAGTGAAATCCGATATAAAAATACACCAGAGAGAAAGAGTCAAAGAGAGAGCTAGAAAGAAAGGGTGGAATAAAATAGCCATGGAACAGCCACAGTGGAGAGCCGGACATGACAAAGATAGATAAGGAGAAAGCTACTATCTGTTTTCGTGGACAACATTCACCTTATGGGTAGAGAAGCAGAACTGAGAGATCTAATAATGCAATATGGAAGGGTCCTAGTTTACTACATATTCATAAACAAGAAATGGACAACGCGCAGTAAGTTTGGTTTTTTCAGGTTCAAAGATCTGAGAGAAGCACCGGCAGTATTCAGGGCACTAAATGGGACCTTTTGGCAGGGATGGAGGCTGACGATGAACTAACAAAGTATGAAAGGGATGCAAAAAAAACAGTGCAGTCACCAAAACAGAAATCAGACAAGACAAAAGAAAAGTTGTTGCACTAAACCATACTAGTACAGAGAAACGCAAGCCAACTTGTACTGAAATAATAAGGGGCAACAACTGCAGAAACAATGAGATAGAAAGTAATAGAGGAAGAGAAGGTAGAAAAGATGATGATGACAAAAAAGATCGTGATAAAGAGACAGAACCACAGAAGTCAGTTATGTTTGAGTGGAAACAGGAAAACCTTGATTTGGAATGGCTTGAACAGTGTGCAGTAACGGCGGTAAAAAATCAGCAGGCAATAAACTTCCTATAGCAACAAATATTCAGTCAAGGGGTTATGCACTTCTTAGTTACCTTCATGGGGGGGTAGTATGGTGTAACTACAGTTTGAGCCGAGAGGAAATGTTGGGGATGCTTGAAGATGGAAAGGTGTTGTTAAGTGACTGGTTCTTCTGGACTAGGCCGTGGAATCCAGAGATACAGCCAAGTGACAAGTTTGTTTGGATTAAACTTGAAAATATCCCACTGCATGCATGGAATTATGGCCTATTTAGTAGAATTGGAAGCACTCGGGGAACTTTTATTACCGTCGATAATAGTATGATGAGAAAACGAAGATTGGACGTAGCAAGAGTTTTAGCTCTCATCAGAACAGATACTTAACTCCCAAGTTACTTGCAGATAGTAATAAACGGGAAATCATATCATGTTAAAGTAACGCTGGAAGAGGGGTCAGGTTTCTTATGGAATACTGGGATAAAACAAATCAAAAAGAGTCAATCAACACCATCGTCCTCGTCAAGTTCAGCTTCCTCAAGCACAGAAATGGAACTCCAACTGTGCAGTAATGGATAGTGCAACGATGAAGGAGGTGAAAAGTCGGATCTGGGAAACATTGACAGACGAGCAAGTAGTGAGATATTGGAAAAGGGTTATACGGCTGGAGGAGAGTTAAGTCAGCCGCAAATTTCAAACAGCGTGCAGTCGCAAGATGACAGTGGTATTAATTTTGGAAAACAGGGAAAAAAACCCGAGTCACAACACATGAAGACAAGCACTGACTGATGATATTTGGGCTTTAGAGGAAAATTGGGCTGAAAAAGAGATGGAATTGGGCGTTGAACTAAGCCCAAACTGCACAAGCAAGATGAGTGCTCAATACAAAGTTGAAAGGCCGAGGACCCAATGGAAAGATGAAAATAACGACGAGAGACTGGACAAGAATTATGGGGACCAAAAATTGCAAAGCTTCAGACAGAGTTGTCGATGGCGGAAAATATTATTCTTCATAGTCAGAAAGGGGAGCTAATACATGGCAGAAAGGACAGAAAAAATACTGGTAGAAGAAGAAATGATACAAAGCCGAGGGAAAAAGGGCAAACGAAGCAAGAAGGTATTAAAACGAAGAGAGGGCTGTGGGCAAGATACAGCCATAGGGAAGAAAGCCTTGAAGACACAGTATTGGGAGGAGGCTGATTTAACTGATGAAGATATTCGAAGCAGGAATAGGGTCCTTAGAAGATAATCAGAGAAAACACTTGAAGTGGTCAAGCTGCTAGGCCTATCAGTAAGAGGAGACGAAGAAGTACTGTAAAAGCTAATAGAGATAGAGGCGGCAGAGGAGGAATGGGAAGGTAATTCTTAATTACTTATTCTCAGTAGGAAAAATGGTAGAATCATGGGGTTTTTATTTCTCACAATGAAGATTATTTCTGTAAATATTACAGGAATTGGAAGGAGTGAAAAAATGAGACCTTTAGGACGATAATGTCAAAAGAAAAACCAAAGTATTTTTACATAAGAAACCAAGACCCATAAAGTGACTGACAAAACAATTAGACAACTATGGGAAAGAAAAGGAGTAAAGTTTACCCAAAATGAACCAAATGGAGTTGCGGGGGGATTGATATGTATGTGGGCAGAGGAGGATTCACATTCATATCCTCCACTTGTAGAGAGAGGTTCATTTGGATCAGTGGTAGTTTCACAAATAAATCTGGCACTTTTAATTTATGCAATGTGTATGCCCCCTAATGATGTATACGAAAGCAAAGTATTTTGGTAAGAACTAGCTGAAGTAAAAGCAAGTAGCCCAAAATTGTGGTGCTTTGCAGACGACTTTAATGCAGTGCTAAATGAGGAGGAAAGAGTTGGGATAGCAGATATTGCCAGATCATCAACAGACTTTGCAAACTTCATACAAGAAGCAGAGTTAATTGATCTTCCCCTAGCTGGTAAAAAATTCACGTGGTATAGGAGGGGAAAGAATCGCAATGAGCAGACTGGATTATTCCTTATCATACAGAACTGGTTATCGCTCTTCTCAACGATCAATCAATGGTGCTTAGAATGCTCTATATCTGACCATATTCCTATCTGTCTGGGAATTGAAGCACAGGATTGGGGACCAAAACCGTTTAAAATTTTTAATCACTGGCTTAAGAATGAGGAGTTCCATTGGCTGGTAGAAAATAAATGGAGCTTATACGAGGTGGAGGGATACACAGGTAACAGGGCGATGCAAAAGCTCAAACTTCTGAAGAAGGACATCAGACAATGGAACGATCATGGGAAAGGAGATATGGAAGCCTCAATAGACTCACTAGAGAAGGAGATAGCATTGTGGGAGAGAGAGCATGAAGTCAAACCAATGGAGAAAAGCATCAACTTGGCTATAGTAACAAAAAAAGAAATGTTATGGGGATTACAAAGAAAGGAAGAACAAACATGGGGGCAGAAGGCAAGAGTAAAGTGGATACAAGAGGGAGATAAGAACACAAAATATTTTCACTGTATTGCCAACAACAGATGGAGAAATAATTTCCTCAGCTACATATCCCACAGAGGCAAAAGATTTAACAACCCAAAGTAGATTGGAGCAGGGGCAGAGAATCATTTCCAAAATATGTTCAGAAAATTTTCAAAGCAATTGCTCTTCATGGAGGAATTGGAAACAAAGAAGTTAACTGTGATGGAACCCCGGAGGCTAGAGGTACCATTCACAGAAGAGGAAGTATGGAATGCAGTTGAAGGATGTGATGGAGATAACGTGCCTGAACCGGATATATTCAACTTCAACTTTATAAAAGGGAAATGGAGCTTACTAAAGTCTGATATACCGGATTTTTTGGAAGAGTTTGAAAAAACTGAAAAATTGGCAAAAGGTATAAATTGCTCCTTCATTATGTTATCAACTAAAAAACAGTGCTACAAGTCCCTAAACGGACTTTCGTCCATTATCTCTAATCAGTAGCTTATACAAGATAGGAGCAAGAGTATTAGCTAATAGATTGAAGCAAGTCATCTGCCTTTGTGGAGGGAAAACATATTATGGACGGTGTTCTTATTGAAAATGAGGTGATAAATAGTATGAAAAATCGTCAGAGGGGGGTATGATTTTCAAGCTTGATTTTGAGAAGGCTTTTGACATTGTTGACTGGAACTTCTTAATATCAATAATGGTAAAAATGGGTTTCAACAGAAAATGGATTTCATGGATATGGGGGTGCATATCAACAGCATCAGTGGCTCGCTCACCAGACTAATACTGATGCAAAAGAGACTTGACAAGCTGATCCGCTCTCTCCACTGTCATTTCTGATAGTAGCAGAAGGATTAAGTATGATGCTAAGAAGGGTGGTTGATCTGAATTTGTTTAATGGAATAAAGGATGGGCATGGAAACCTTCATATCTCACACCTACAGTTCACAAATGTTATGATTATCTTCTGCAAAGGTGATGTGTGACAGCTAAGGCAAATAAAAAGAATCTTAAAATGCTGCCAGCTAACCTCTGGTCTAAAAGTGAACTTCTTTAAGAGTGCACTATATAAGATGAAGGTGGAGCATCAATTAATGCTTAATTGTGTAGAGATCCTTAGGTGCAAAATTGAAACTCTTCCACCAAAATATCTAGGTCTTCCTCTTGGAGCAAACCCAAGATTGGTATCAACATGGAAGCGGGTGATTAATTCTTTTAAGAATAGACTGAGCAAATGGAAAGGCAAACTTCTGTCAATATGAGGTAGAATTGCTTTGATAAAATCTATTCTCATAAACCTTTTGATCTACTATATGTCCATTTTCAAAATGCCTGCAGGTGTCAGAATAGAGTTGGAAAAAACCCAGAGACAATTGCTAAGGGGAGACACATATGAAAAAAGAGAAATGAAGATGGTTTTATTGGGATACGGTCTGTAGAAGTAAGAAATTTGGTGGTCTGGGAATAATAAGCCTTGAATCGGGTAATCAGGCACTGCTGTTGAAATGGCCATTGAGATTTGGCAATGAAAATCAAGCTCTTTGGAGAGAGGTTATCTGTGACAATTGTAACATGCCCCATGCGACTGTTTGGCCGGATCCCTGTTCTATTTGTTTCCTCTCTATGTGGAGTGACATTCAAAAATAGTTAGAATGTGGGAGATTTTCCAACCTCATAAAATCCAGTTTTTTTCCTTGTGCAGGTAACGATTCCAGAATCCTATTTTGGAGTGATAAATGGCTCAACAGTCTCATATTGAAAGATGTCTATGCAAGAATTTATGCAATATCAGGAAATAAGGTTTGGATGATTAACAAATTTGGAGAATGGAGAGGGAACAATTGGGTTGGGCACATTCCTTTGAGACAAAAAGTTTTTGACTGGGAGAAGGAATCGTGGTGGCAGCTTATGAATCTTCTCGGTAAAGTCACACTTTCAAAACATGGTCAGGATAGATTGATATGGGCGCATGCGATAAATGGTGAATACAGTCCAAAAGCTTTCAGAACAGAGTTCATGGAGCTTGTCAACAAAGAGATACCAAGAGAGAGCCAAATTTGGCAAGGAATTGCCTCACTGAAAGTGGAACTTTTCTGCTGGAATGTGCTGACAGGAAGTATTGCAGTTATGGAAGTATTACAAGCAAGGGGGTGTTTGAGAGGAGTAGAAAACAAATGTGTCATCTGTTATAAGGCCAAATCGATAGAGCATTTCTTCCTCTACTGTCAGATGGCATGGAAATTTTGGTGTAGTTTTTGTCAGAGACGGAACACCTATTGGTCAATGCCAAACTCTTTAAAAACTCTATTTTACGCTGTTGTTTGGTCCATATGGCTAGCTTGAAATGAAAAGATTTTCAACAAGAAAGAGACGACGGCTGATGAATTGATGAATTTAATCTGTACCAGGCTTGGTTGGTGGATGAAGGCTAAATTCCCCAACATTCACCTTAGTGTGCTGAATTTCATGGAAAATCTTGAATGCCTTATGATTCCAACTCAGAAGAAAACTAAGAGACAACTAACAGTTTGGTCTCTTCCACCTGCAGATTCGTGGAAGATTAACGTTTTGGATCAGTTTTTGGGAAACCTGGACTGGGAGGTATTGGTGGAGTAATAAGAGATTGTAACGGAAATGTCAGGCTCATGTTCTCTAAAAGCATAGGAGTGGTTGACTATAACTTAGCAGAACTTCTAGCAATTCAGGAGATGCTCTCAATCATGGTGAAAGCTAACAGTTCAATACCAGAGACTTTGGTTGAAAGTGATTCAAAAGTGGTAATATCATGGATCAACAAAGCGGAGCAAAGGCCATGGAACTATGACGTCTTCAACAAAATCACCAAATCTGGTAGCTTCAATCAAGAAGATTTCTCTGTCATGTGCTTGGAGAAGCTAACAATTTTGCTGATAATCTTGCTAAACTGGGTGTTTTTAGAAATGCTGATTTCGTAGCTAGGATTTTGTAACAATTAAGCGTCTTCCTTTAAAATTTTTAACGATTTTTTTAAAAAAAGTGGAGTTTGGTATAATAAAAAGATGTAAGAAAGTTGCACGGTATTATTGGCATAAACACCCTATAGGACTAAAGTAGATTAAGAGCGTTTTTATGGTTATGTATATTTAAAAGGACTAAAGGAGAATGAAAAGGTCCACATAAGTATGATGGATGAGTACATATGAGTATTTATTTGTTTAGGTTTACAATACTCTATAGGATTAGAGAAAATTAAAAACGTTTATGTGCATTGATTGTTGAATGAATGATTGAGATTATAGTTTATAATTCTCTATAAGTAGTGAACTTTTTCTCTCATCTGTGGATATAAGTGAATTGGACTGAATTACGTTAAATTGTTGTCTTCAATGACAGAACCTTTAAAAAACATGGCCCCCAAAAATTTTAAATTTTTTTATACAAATATTATTTTTATAATAATTTTGAAATTTTTTTTATAAAAACATTAGTTTCGCCCTTTCAACCTTAATGTTATTGTGTTGATATATACTATTCTTTATTCTATATATTTATAATTGATATATAGTTACAAAAGTTATTTGTATCTAAATATTACAACTCTTAATTTAAAAAAAAAATTGCTTTAATTTGTGTTTACTTATTATAAATAATTTTCAATTTAAAATGAATAATAAATTTGTCAACATTATATTATCATAAACATGTAAATTTAAGTTTAATAGATATGCAAGTATTATAATAACTAAAACTGACTTGACAAATATCCAATTGTGATTCTTTTTTTAAATCAATATTTTTACTGCATGCTCATTTTATTTGAAAATCGTTACATGTCAAAATAATTAATATGATTAATTTAATCACATTTTCATTTTTTATAATGTAAAAATATCATGTAAAAAATTAGAAGATTTTAATTTATTGTATTAAAGTCTTTACTTTATTCTTTTCAAATTTAATTTATTTAAAAATATATTTTTTTATGATTTTTCATTTTAATACTTTAAATATTAAATATGATAAAATAATGTGTTAATATTGTAAAAAATATAATGATTTTATTTTTATAAAGAAATTATTAGTGATTCATAATTAGAAATCATGAGACCAATTGTTTAATATATTCATTTTGTTTTATATATATATATATATATATAGCATACTTATAATTATAAGTTTTGTTATTATTTATTTGTATTTATTTTTTATTATTAATAGATTTGATATATTTTGAAAAAAATTATTATAAAATATTATTTTGGCCCTCACAAAATTAAAGATCAAGATCTGTCACTGACTGTCTCTTGTGTGATTAATTGATCATTTGATTTTACTTCCACTAATTTTGATGTTTGATTGTATTAGGGCTTTTTTAGCCTAACAATTAGTAATGTAGCTAAAGGTTCGAAGTATAGGAAGAGACAAACTTAAAAAAAATCGATTTAAGAGAAAAGTTCGAGTTCGTATTTTGAAGATCGATTTGTATGAAGTGTGAACCCACACAGAGAAGATTGTTACAAGACTTCCATTGTGACTGGAATCAAGCATGTCTAGCATGAAAATTAAGAGTGATGAAATTTGAATCAATGTGAAGATTGTTGGGATTGACTCAAATAATATAAAAGATTTAAATAGAGATTTATTCAAAATGAGATTGGTTATATATTATTTGATGGATAAAAAAACTTGCAAAAGAAAAATTCTAAGAGGAAAGAAATTCCTGATAAATAAGTTTATATGCTTATAAATAAGTGGAGTTTCAATAGGGTTAAGTATAATAAAAAAATGTAAGAGAATTGTAGGATTTTATTCGCATAAACACCCCATAAGACTAAAAGAGATTGAGAGTGTCTTTATGGATATATATGTTTGAGTGAACTAGAGAAAAATTAGAGCATTTACATAGATATAATGCATGGATGCACATGGGTATATATTTGTTTGGATTTAAAATACTCCATAGGTTTAAAGGAGATTGAAATAGGATTAGAAGATAGTGAGAGGGTCTATGAGTATTGATTGTTGAATGATTGATTGAAATTGCATGTTTGTAATTCTTTACAACTAGTAAATCTTTTCTCTTATCTGTGGACGTAAACCGGTTAAGTTGAATCACATTAAATTACAATCTTTTGTACGATTGATTAATCGTTTGGTTTTGCTTTCACTGATTTAGATGTTTGATTAGATCGAGCATTTTTTAACCTAACAATATTCATATTTTGAAATTTGACTCAAAAATTCTTTTTTTTTTTTTTAAAAAAAAGGCACTTAAAACTTGGGATTTTGGTAAACTTCCTGTTTGCCATTTGAAGATATCATCAATAAACTAATGGAGTTGGAATAGGAGAATTTCATGAAAATTAATGAAATTGAATCAGTTCGATTAATGAATTCGATAAAAACCTTAAATATCCTATTTATTGCATTGTCCATTTAAGATCACATTAAAATGAAAACATAATTTAATTTTTATAAGCTACAAGCTATGCTTTTGATTCGCAATCCTAACTTCAGATATGTTGTCAATGTATAAATTATACGCATAGATAAAAATTTGATAAAGTAATATTTTCACATTAAAATGAGAGAAATTATTAAATACATTTGTAGTGTAATTTAAATAGAGTAATACATTTTTTTAACGTATATTTAAAATAAAAAAAATATGACATGCGTTGCCATATTCATCTCACTTGTAAAAAAATTTCACTAAAAATATATTAAATAATTTCTTTTAAAATGAATACATAACTAAATTATTTATAATATTTTGTTCTAAAATCATATATAATATTATATTACAACATACATAAAAATCTGATAAGGTTCGTTAATATGGACTCTTATTGGACAATTTATTTGAATGACATGTAAGATAATACTAATTAAATATTATTCAAAACAATCAAATATAAAAAAATTTCAAATTAAATCATTGAATCATATTAAATATTCAAAATATATAAATATTGATTTGAATTTAAATCCATTTTTATCTAGACATATCTAAATCTAATTATAAATTATTCAAAATAATAAAAAATCAACATGTAAGATAGTTTCTAATTTTATACTATTTATCAAATAAATAGATTTAAAAAATTATTTAATTATTGAAATCTTTTAAAATTTAACTTAAACAGAATCATATGTATATTTAATTATTTATGTTTTGGTCTAAGTTATAGTTAAAATATAATAAAAATCAAATCAATCATTATTAATTCAAATTCAAAAATAAAAAATTATACTTTTAATTCAAAATTTTCTTACCAAATATTTTCTTAGAATTTAAGTATGATAATATTATTTCTTATATATGGATTTAAAATAAATTTAGATTATATAAACCTTAGAAAATTGGCTAAATAAACTTAATTCAGTTAATCTATTTAAACTAAATTAAAAAAATAAATATTTCTTAAATTATTGTTATGTGATATGATTTTTTTTAAAGATTTTAAAAATAAATCATTAGAGAAAAATCACTCTTAAAACTCTTTCATAAATCGGGAAGCATAAAAAAAAAAAAAGGGAAGAGTTAGTATAAACTTAGAAAGTTAAAAATGAAGTGAGCCATTATAAAAAGAATTCTATGAAGAAGGATTTTACAGTTTCAACCAAAGAAAAAAAGGAAAGGGAGATCCTGGAGAAGTAAGTGGTAGATTTGAGCTTGAGCAAGAAAGAAGAAAAGCTTCAAACCTACAACAATCTACAAGCTATGAAGCTAAAAGCCTTTGAAATTTTGGCTTTCACATGAAAGCTCTCTTACAATTGCATAATCAAGTAATCTTGCTTCCTTTTCCATTCCATTAAGTCATAATGATCAATCAAAGGTAGTATAAAAAGAAGTCACATGTGAGTTCTACTACTATTACATTGTATTTACTTTTGTTTATTTAGTGGTAATGTTTGTAACAAATCAGCAAATGCTTATAAAATTTCAAAATTTTTATTCATGTGTTCTCTTTAGGTATTCATTTTTTTTATTTTATTTTGATCTAATCTTTAATTAGAGGTTTTTATTTAATGAAGTAATTAACAATTAAATTTTATTAAAGTTAATTTTGATGGGCAACTAGCAAGAAAGGAAGTGGAAAGTAGAAAAAGGAGAAACAAGCTGCACAGCAAAGCTGCATGAGTCTTTCACACATTAAACATAGTCTACTCTAATATTTAATTAGAGGTTTTTACTTAATGAAGTAATTAATAGTTAAATTTTATTAAAGTCAATTTTGATGGAACTATTTGTATGACAAATGCAATTATAGTGATAATGGACTTGCCATATATAGGGATAGGATAGTCGTTGCTCTTCAGTCTTGCAAGAATGGCAGAACTTACAACAGTGGAGGTTTTTATTGCTAAAGACCAGGGTATACATAGTGCTTGAAAGGGATGCGTTAGGCATAATAAACCTAATCCAACTAGTTTCAACATACCTTTCAATGATAGGTAACTTTGTAGATGATGCAAGGCTTGGGAGAAGAGATTCTATTTCTTGTTCTGTAGAGCATGTTAGGCTAGAAGCAAATTAGGTTAGGCAATGTATTAGTACGATTTGAACTTTACATTACTGATGATCTAATTTAAAAAGAAGAATACTAGAGAATTATAAAAGATATTATCATTGCTAATTGTAACTCAAGTTATTAGCAATGAAAGTTTCTTATTTGATTCAAAATAAAAGTTCAATTTTATTTAATTGGAGTAGATAAAATCTCATATTTTTATTTTGATAAAAAACTGCATAATATAATTTAATACTTTTTAAAATAAACATAACTTATTTTTATTAATGATATAAACATATAGCTATAGATGCAAAATTTTATTTATTTTTTTATCGCGTATTTTTATTTTATGATTTTAATACTGTTTATCACATTTATTTTTAAATAAGTTTATTTTTCCTGATATATCATTTCAATATTTAAATTTTAAGCACGTTGCAATTTTTAAAGTTTAAACATAGGTGTCTATAAAATATTATTTTTTTATGTATTTACAAATATTTAAGTAGACAACTAACTTATGAATTACCCAGATCACAGGCCAGTATATATTATATAATCGTACTATTCTTTTTTGGATAGAATATAATTATACTGGTAATGATAGATTTTAGGTGTTTATTTTCTTTGGGTTCTTTATATAATTTTCTAAAGTTTTGTATGCTTTTTTAGGGATAAACAGCACTACAACCATGATTTTTGTGTGATTTTGTTTCCACCCATATCTTTTAAAAGTCAATTTTTTCATTTACGACTTTTTAAAAAGTATAATAAATATAAAATAAAATATGCCACATATATATTTATATGACAAATTTTAACTTAAAAGTCAACAAAGCCTGTATTTTTTTTTTTTTTTCATTTGGACATCCACATGAACATACGTATGGTTGAGATACCACATTTTTTCAAATTTTAACTAAGAATAATTTAATAGATGAATTTGGATCATTTTAAAAGCTTATGGATAAAAAATTATGTTTTAAAGGTCGTGGTTGAAAATAAAACATTACACACAGATCATGATGAATATATGATGTAATTTACTAGTTCTCTTGGTGTTTGTTCGTTTAATGAGAGTGACTAATTAAATTTGATATCATGAAACTATATCAGTAAGTAAAATTGCACTCTAAAAAATGTTTGAACTCTCCTAATATATAATTAATAGATGTATTTTACATGTTTCTGCTTGGGAATTTTAAAGGTCTTAATCTTAATGCTTGGTTGAGCTGGTTATTGGTACTAAACCAAATAATTGAGCCAAGATTTTATGATCAGGTCCTAGGTTGACAAATTTGATAACAAGTTGCTCAACAGTCAACAGAAGTTGGTGAACCAAATGGAAAAAGATGGTGTGGTACCTAATAAGAGGTTCTTCCTCGAGGCTCTAGAAGTTTTTGGGTCTTTACCAGCTAATCCAGGTTCTGTTAGTGCCATAAGGAGTGTCAGGCCAGAGAATAATGCAAAAACTGAGAGGGAAGTAATCAGTTGATTGGTTTATATATTCTTCTAATCGAGGGTGATTCAAAGCAAGGTTTATATTGCATAGGCTTGGTTATCAAGTTCGGCTATAGTGCAGCATTGATTGAATGTGGTATGTGTCTCCAATTTTCTGCTATTTTCTTTTTGCATTTCTAGACCTATGCTTTTTTCATGCTTGCTTTTTTTTATTTCAAAATATAATATTATTTGTTAAAGTCTCTTCAAAATTCACACCTTTAATCATATTGTTATGAATTCAATCTGCATTTCCTTGCAGCAGTAGTCAACAAGATGTTAAGCGTGATTTTTTCAAGCATCTGTATGCCACAAACCACCTTTCAGAAGCGAAAGCAAGTTTTTTGCCGAGGTAAAAAACCATTAAAAACTTCTATCACTGCATGTCTTCCTCATACAAGTCATTTCATTATGGGAAAACAGAGTTGTTTCATATTATTTTAATTGTTCAACGTTTTATTTTATTTCATTATCATTTTAAATGTTTTTACATTTTTACAGATTAATTTAATCAAATGCTAATAATATACCTGGAGTGAAGCCCGGGCATCGTTCTAGTTATATATAATATAGATTATTTTATATATTATGTTATAGTTTTATTAGATGGACTTTAAGTGCTCTGGAGTAATAAAATTAAGACAAAGAGGTAGTTTAGCTTATTTAGGCAATGTTGCATTAGCTGTGGAACTGTTTTTTCCCGTGTTTTCTATTATCTTATCTTTCAAAAGCCTTCTCATGATCTTCACCGATGAGGATTTTGGAATTGTGTCCACAAATTGCATAAACCTCACTTTCTTGTAGTATGCAACATCGGAGGCTGCAAAGTCCATTATGTCTATTTGGCTTTCTTTGGCATTTGGGCTCATGACAACACATGCAGCTAGGATTTCACCCACCTCTTCATCAGGCAGCCTGCAGTTACATAACATTTGGTGAAATACAATAAAAAAGAAGCTTTTATGTTATGAAATTGTAATGAAGCAAACTGCTTACTTACCACTGCTTCATCTTCAACAGAGGGAGAAGTTTATATGTTGATGAGTCAGGAATCACCCCCATGTCATGTACATTATCAAAAAGCCTATCGACCTCCATAGGTAGACCATTTATGCAGTAAACTTCAAGCATGGCATTTCGGGTTGACACTTTCATCTCCTTCCCAGAGTCATCAGTCCCATCAAATATATCCCTAGCCCAAGAAACAGAGTCACAAAAGCCATACATCATTACAAGACGTCATAAGTGATGAAACTTGGTGCCTCTTGCATTATTCCCAAGCCCTTGACTTAGTGGCTAAAAGTGTTTGAGGGAACATTAAGGGCCTGATTTTAAGTCAGGCCTCTCTCTTCTCTTTTACTTGTAATAAGATTTTATCCTTTTGATGTAACAAAAAAAAATTACATTGACTTGATTAAAGCAGTCAATGCCAATCAAAATATTTACATTTAGGGTGGAAAACCCCACTAATTTCATTTTATTGTAATTTTTACTAGCATTATCCAAAAAAAAATAAAAATTGCAAAACGTGATTTGCACTCCTATGGATTTGGCACTAATCCTAACAAACTAGATTTTACTTTTTTAAGCAGGAGTAGGTGAGAGTTTTTTTTTTTTATTTAAAAGATGGATAAGGTTGTTATATAAATTTTAAGAGGATTTATTATAATCATTTTTTTATGAAGGACAATTCAAAGCAATTGACAGCTGCACCGTCATGAATAGGCCGTTCTTGTTTGTTCTAAGTACCGTTGTTTTCAACTTTAACGCGTTGTTAGGTAAGGTGAATAAACAATTTTCAAAAATGAAAAAAAAAAATGTGAAAAGATAAAAAAAGATTTTTTTTCTTTTCATTTTTTATTTGGTAAAAATGAAATAATGAAAAGTAAAAGTAATTTTATTTTCATTTATTATTTGATGAAGTTAAAAAATATAATAAAAATGAAAATTATATTATATTATAATTATATCATTTGTTAGTTGAGATAAAAAGAAACTTTAAAAAATGAATATTATGCACACTTAACTCGCATCTCTTTCATTTTCTATCTTCTTATCTTTCTAGTTTGGAGGAATCATAGGTTTTTATGAATAAGGGTGGAAAATGATCAGTTTTTTATTTCCTTTTCCTTACATTTTTTTTATCAACTATAGTCAAAATTTATTTTCTTTTTACTTTTCTATCCACTTTTATCCATTGTTTTATTTTTTCACTCTACCAAACAAACTTTATCGTTGGTGTTGTTATCACCTATCATTATCATTAGAAGTGCTCATGAGTAGAATAAAAATGAGCCAAGTTCAAATGATTTTTCAAAATCCCTATCCAAAGTTTGGCTTGGCTTGGGAAGCCTAAAATTTTTTAAAAAATATTGAAATATTAAAATATATATATAAATATTTTTTAATATTTTAAAATATATTTTAAAAATAAACTAATATTTAAATCTTTTAAATTAACATATTTAAGAACTATATTCATATATTAAAATTAATTAAATAATAATTCGGATTGAATCAAACTAAACTCAAACTTAAAAAATTTTATACATAATTATGCTTAAATAAAATCGAATCCAACAAATCAAACGAATCCAATCCTTGAATAAATCTACTTAATACTTTCAATCAATATCTTAACATTTAAGAAACCAGTTAGCAAAAGGCAAATAAAACATAGTAACAATCCAATGTTTGGCTTCATTTATAACTTTGGCAACTATAATCGAACAAGCAGAGGTGAATGAGGCGCAGGTAAGGGCCATGTCCCTCCAAAACTTTTTTTTTACCCTATTATATTATAGTAATTCGTTTCATCTAACATTAGTTTTGATTAAGGATGGCAAATCTATCCGAATCTGTTGAATTATGATTCGATCCAATTTTATAGAGTTGAATTTTTTAATTAGATTTCACATTGGATCAATTTTTTTTTCTTTTGAAGTTTGAGTCAAATCAAAGTTGAGTTTTAGGTAAACTAATCTCGATCTGAACCGACATATATATGTTTATTAGTTATTTAATTATATATATTATATTAATAAAATTATTAATTTTTACTTTAATTTAAGATATGAATTTAATAAAAATATTATATTTATATATAATTAAGTTGTAGAATAATATTTTATGAATATTATATTAAATTAATTTTAGATTGAATTGATTATAATTTTATATATATAAATTAGAAGAATTGAGCACAACATAATATTTTTTATCAAATTGAATCAAAATCAAATATAATTTTTATAAAATTGAATTAAAATCGAAAGGAACAAAAATTCGTCTGATTCCATCCGATACCATTGTTAGTCTCGACACCTTATTTAATTTACTTCATTGTTTGGCATTTCTTAACCTCATATATGGCTTCGTCCCATCGCACAAGTGGCATGTCAATCAAAACAGTATTTTCAAACAGGGTGAACATAGGACATACGATCACCCAAATTTTTGTACATATTTGTATTAAATGTTAATGTCTTATTTAAGATTCATATTTAATGTATGGGCGATGCATGAATCATATGCATTAATTAATAAGAATGTAATATCATGCAAATGTCATATATGTAGGAAATGTCCTTCACTTAAATTTATATTTAATGTGTTATCTATGCATAGACAAGAACTGATAAAATAATAAACTTCAAGTAATGTCGTATAAAGGCTGATGACCACTCAAGAATGCATTTGCAAATATCTTTCATACTTAAATTCAAATTTAATGTATTATCTTTTGTCGTAACGGTTTTGGGACCGCCGACGTAAATGAGTTTTTTAAAAAATTAAAGTAAATGGAGTCGCACCATCTTTGTTAGGTGTTATTGGCACCCCAAAGTTTATTTTTCAATAAAACTATAAGCGGGTTTTAATTTTACGATAAAGATGAATTTGTCTAATGAAATGTTGGTGTTCGAAGTCGGTTACGTTTGGAAAATTAGCTACCCACAACGCCTATTCGTACCATTTAATTATGACCATTTTCTTTGGATTTAAAAATGATTATTATTTGAATTTAAATTAACTTCTTTATTTTGCAAAAATAAATTTTACTAAAGTCTTTTAGGAATTGAGAAAATTGAAGTTGAAAGAATTATTTAAAATTCTCCAACATCTAGGCAGAATTTAATAAACTTTTTCACTTAGATTTAACACGATAATCTTTAAAATGAAATACAGTCTTTATAGAAGATAATTGTTAGTGACTCTTCAACATCTAGGCAAAGTACTAAGAATTATTTCTTTCGAAATGTTATTTTTATTTTATTTTATTATATCAAAAAAATTTCTTTTTTTAAAGTATTATTCTTTTTTATTATAAAATATTTTATCATCGAATAGTAAATTGAAGAGAGAATAATGCAGACAATTATCGATGATAACATGCTAACGTATGTATGCTAATGAATGTTTTGTAGGATGAGATGCAATTTAAAAGTTGGACTCTTAAGCATAATGAGACCACCCCGACTCTCCAACATCTAGGCAGAGCTTAGATGTAACTGTTTATATTTAAGATCCCAATTTACTATTATACTTTTTATTTATTAATCTTGTTATTAATGTGAATTAAGAACTCATGAGAAAAACTTAATGAAATAGAGTTTCCTAAATACCCCATCATTTAGGCAGCATTCGGGAACAAACCATTTCATGTGAGATTTTCACATGTATCTTTAAAGTTTTAAAAATATTTTGAGTAAGGGCTTAAGTAGAGGTTGTGAAGGTTTGGTTTTAAGGTTTTGAGGGTTTTAAAGTTTGAATTTTAGGATATGGAAGGTTTAGGGCTTTGATTTTAGAGTTTAGAGATTTTAGAGTTTTTGTGGTTTGGGGTTTTGATTTTAAGGTTTGAATTTTATGGATTTTGGATTTTAGGGATTTGGATTTTAGGGTTTGGATTTTGGGGGTTTGGATATAGGGGTTTTGGATTTTAAGGGTTTTAGATTTTAGAGGTTTGAATTTTAAGAGGTTTTAGAAACCTAAGATTTTAAAAATCAAGAATTAGTGTTTAAAATTTTGTTTTTAAGAAAATATGAAAAATTTTCAACATCTAGGTGGATTTTCGAAGCAAGTTCGATTTTAATAATTTTTTAAAATTAATTAAAAATTTCTTATATATTTATTTTTATAAAAATTTATTAATAATAATTCTCCAACATCTAGGCGGAATTATTTCTTTAGAAAAATATTTTTTTATTCCCTCTAACATCTAGGCAGAAAAAATAATAATAATTATTCTATTACTATTATTATTATTATTTTAAGCATTTTTAATATATATGTTTAATTATTATCCTATATTGTTTTCATTTTATTATTATTAAAAATAATTAGATATTTATTCTAATAAAATTAAACATTTATCATGCATAAATATATATAAAAAATACTTAAAATAAAAATATATAAATATATAAAAAAATTAGAAAATTCAAAAAAAAATTTTTTTACCTGAACTGGACCGGTCAACGACGGTTCGATTGAACCGAAAAGTGTTTGGTTCGTCACGCGGTTCGGTTGGGGAACGGTTCGGACCGGTTTGAGCGGTTCGCTGGCGGTTCGTATAAACCGACTGGAGGTTGGCTGAGGCAGGTCGACGAGTTAGTTTGCACGGATCTCGAGTCGGGTTCAATCTACGCGCAAATCGTCTTATGCTTGAAACGATGTTGTTTTGGCCCTAAGCTCAAAACGACGTCATTTTTGTTTTTATATTTTCTATAAAAGTCAGGTTTTTTTTTCAGCTCATTTCACCATTTCTTCCAAAAAAAATCTCCTCAGAGCTCTGCGTTCTCTCCGGCCATCTCGTCGTCCGACCTCCGGAAGCATCGCGCCAGTCGCCGCCTGGTCCACCGTCGTCGGTGGTCGAAAACCTCAAAAGTTACCAGGAAGCTGCTTTCGACGTGATCTATCCAGATCTGATCTCCTCTTCGTCGAAAATGACCACAATCGATGTAGATCAAGGTTCAAAATTTTCTGTTCTTCTCTTTTTTCTTTTTTTTTTTTTAAACTCAAACTAATATCCTTTCTTTTTGTTACAGATGGCTCAGCGCTGGGTTCTTCCCTGTGGGGATGACTGTGTTTTTTTTATGGTTTTGTTTTTTTTATTTTTTTTGTGTTGATTTTCGTAGATCTGTTTGGGTATTTGAGGGGGTGAGTTTTTTTGTTTGAGAGATTTTTGGTAGGGGTGCATGTTTTTGCCGTTCTGGTGAGGGGATCCAAGAGTTTTTTTTTTAGCTTCGTCTGAAATAAGGGAGAAGCTAGTATTTTATATGGTTGAAACGATGGTTGCGTGTGTTGATGGAGTGTCTGAAATAAGGGAGAAGCTAGTATTTTATATGGTTGAAACGATGGTTGCGTGTGTTGATGGAGTGAAAAAACTGAACGATGGGGTGTTATGATGGCTGGGGTGGTGGCAGGCGTGGGTGGCCAACGGTGTCGTGCATGGTACTCGCTGGCACCAGCCCTTAGTTTGTTTCTTCTTCTATTTGGCTTTTTCTGTTTGTCTTCTTTCTTTTTTTCTCTTTTTTTTTTAAATTTTGATTTAAAACTTTAATTTTTAATTAATTAATTAATTTTTTTAGATTATAAAAATGTAGACCCGGACAAAATCCGGTGTCTACATCTTTGCATCGATAAAAATTGTAAGGTAATCTCAATTTCAAATATGTTGTATATGTAAGTATCTTTAACACTTAAATTTATATTTTATGCATCATCTATTTGTTAGGGATCCATAATTTTGAGTTAGGAGGCGGGGTTAGGGGAATTAAAATTAGGGCAACAACATCCAAAATCGACTTAATATTTGCTACGATAACATGGTCATGATATGGTGATAAGAAGGTTATTTTTGGGCTTTCAATTTTTATACCTTAAATTCAATTTCATCAATTAAGGCCAAATTAAAACTCAAAGCTCATTTTGATTCGAAAAATGTTTTGGACAAAATAAAATGTTTACAATTGTCTCTTTTTGTACATTTTTTATAAAATGGAAAGTGTATGAAAATAAAAGACATCTATTTTGTTCGGGTAAACAAACATCAAAAAATAAAATTGCAAAGGCTTCTCCTTAACTGAGGCTTTAAAACTTTCAAAAATTGAAATGCTCTCCCTTATCAAAGGCTTTGAAATTTTTGAAAAATAAAATGCTTTCCCCCAACCGAAGGCTTGAAACTTTCAAAAAGTAAAATGTTTTCCCATCGAAGGCTTTGAAACTTTCAAAAAATAAAATGAAATACCTGGGATTTTCAAGATCATGCTCTAAGGTGTTATAGATCATTATCATCTTTGGAAAAAAAAAACTCCTCCTTAACAAAGGCATTAAAATTTTTTAAAAAATTCTTCCCTTAAAGTGATTCCTTTGATCTCATCCAATTCACCATTGACCATCTTCCAATGTCTCTTCTCAAAATTATTTCAACATCTATTTTCTCCTTTTTTTCCAAGCATATGCAATGAATGCATACAATAAATGAAAAGATTTTTCAAATTTTTCGATTCAATTTCAAAACTCAAACTTTAAATTTTCCTATTTTTTCAAATATGCATGATCATGGAATGAATGAATATGATGAATGCCATGTCTTTAACTTGATACATGTACAATGTAATGGATGCAATGAATGCGATGCATGAAATGCAAAAATCAATGTCATGTATCTCTAATTATGGTAAAGGGTTCTTAAGTCTCTTTTTTATGTCTTCTCTCTTTTTCAACTTTCTATTATGTTCTTCTTTATCTTCTTTAGAACTAGCCAACAATTGTATCAACCAATTTATGACCCAAAATTTCCTTTCACTAATTTCATTATTGGATCTCAACATTTGGATTTTTTTTTCATTTGTAAGTCTCAAGGATCCACATCCTTTTAAACTTCTTTCATCACTCACATTTCATTTTTGATATGCCCTAATCACTTTTTATTTTTTTGAAATAATGTAAATATCTTTCATATCAGTCATTTATTTATTCATCATCATTTCAATTTGATGATAAATGGAATCCATCACATTTTCTTAAGAAATAAATGGTGAAGAACAAGAAGAAAAAAAGTAAAGAAATGATATTCATTATAAAAATAAGTCTGGCAAAGAAAAAACAAGCAAAGAAATCATCAAATTACCAAGATAAGTGCTTAGAAATGTTCACAACATTTAATATAATAAATATTTAGACAATTCTAAATAAATTAATTCAAAATTCTTTTTCAAAGACTCATTTCATTAATATTCTTGATCTTTAAGCTCTTCAATCCAAGCATTATCCATACTCCATGGGATCCTCAATTGAAGCTATTTTTTAAGTCCATCTCAAATATATCCCTTTTTACTTAAATCACCTTTTTGGATTTTTAATTTAATCAATATTTTACCAAAATAAAAAAAAATTACATGCCATTTATCTCTAAATTGAAGTTTAATGGCTTGATAAACCTAGAACTTGTGATTTTTTAGTTTGGATTAAAATTTTGGGGATGATTTTTAGGGTTCGGGTTTGAAGGTTATGGTTGAAGAAAATTGGAAAAGGAATTGGAAAAATGGGTGTGAGGGGTATTTAGGGAAAATTAGAAGTGTGGGTAGGGGTGTAATCAGTAAAAAAAAAATAGATTTTAAATTTGGGGTATAAAAAGTAATTGAATGTAGAGAATAATTTTTGAGGTATGAATAAAAGCTCCCATCATATAATTTCTTGTCTAAATAATCATATAAGAATATCAAATTTCAAATACTATCTTCTTAATTTACATAAAATTTGGTAACACTTTTAGTTAGAAACTTCACTATTTTGGAATATGTTAAAACAAGAAAATAATTATTTTACTTTAAGTAAGCTCTTATAATTTGTATTCAAAAAATTTTTTTTATTTGAACTCAAATAAAATTTTATTTCAAATGAAAGATTGATTTATATTAAAATTTTATTTGGATGTAAATTAAATATAAAAAATGTATTTTTGATACAATAAAGATATAAAAACTTCCTTAAGTGATAAAATTTATAAATTTTTTTGTTATTCTAACTTAAAAAAAAATCAATAATATATAATATTATATTACAAATACATGATTATGATAAAATTTGTTTACATGAAGTGGATATTTTATTTAATTGACACGTCACAGTTCTTATTTTTATGTTATTAATCAATTAAATAAATTCATTTAAAATAATTATTAGTTATCTAAATCTCTATTATACTTTAAATCAAGTATTGATTTAATTTAATAATTCACAAATTAAAGAATCTGAAAAGTTAAATATTTTAAATTTAATAAAAATGAACAATCAAATTAAAAATTAAATTACGAAATAAAAATTTCAAACTTTAAATTCTCAAAAAGATATTTTTATCTTAATAAATTTCTTCATAATTTTTTTATTTGTTAAACTTCTTTAAATTTTAAAATCATAGTATCACTTTTTTTTTTAATTTGAAAGATATTTATTGATTTAAATTAAATAAAATTTATTTCAAAACTCACTCTTTTAAAATTATAAAAAATATAATTTTCAAATTATAAAAAAATATAATAAAAAATCTTGTGCATCGCCGGTTAAAAAAGCTAGCATAGTTATATCCATACACAACCAATAGGAACCCAGCATCAGCCCCACAATCACCTATCACAACCCAGAGACAATAGACCCAGTAGGCATAGTCGAAATAACCAATAGGCAAGAAAGAATACAAGAAACCACAATTAAGCAACACAGACGCAATACCAAACAAAACAATCGACAAGTGATTGGAAACAAGAAACACAAAAACACACAATCGGGAACAAAAAAACCACAATTAGATCTTGATTTCCTATGTAAGAGAAAAAAAAAAGGACGTATATTTCTTTGACGTCGTGTATTAAATTAAAACCGGCAAAGTTAACCACGCAATTCATATCTATACGACAGGGCTTTTCAATTACCCGTTTGAAAAATGGAAAACTATCACTTGAACATGGCACACACTGAACCTCGTTGGCTATTGTAATGCTGACATCACGTCTGTAGCCATTACCTGCACTAAAACATGAGATATACTCTATATTATTATGAATTAATTGAAGAGAAAGATTATTTGTTTAAGATTTACCAGCCAAAGTATTGGGATAGGCGACCCTTACCCAGAATTGTATAATGAAATCAGATAAATTACTTGATATTTTCAATAATTCTTCGTTTATGATTTTTTACGTCTATGATAATTACACGCCGATTATACCGCGTTGCTCAAAGTGACGTAGATGTAGTAAGGTTGATAATGTCATACCGCGTTGCTCAAAGTCATACCAACTATCTTGAGAGAAAAGATAAAACAATTGTCTATTTGTAAAAATATACATTTCATCGGTGGATGAACCTTTTTTTTATGAATCTATATGTGACCCAAATGTTAAAGAAATGCATAACTGATGAAAGAGATGATAATTCCTCAGTCGGTTTTAGAGAAATGATTTCTATTACTACTAATTTGTGCCTCTTGATGAGTGCTTAAAATTTGTTATTAAGAGTAAGACGAAATTAAACCCTAGAAGAAGAAGAAGAAGAAGAAGAAGAAATGTAGGAAGTATAATTGGAATATGAAAAACAGCGCGCCATGCAAGGTTAATTCTCGGATTTCTTGTTCTCCCGAAATTTTTGAAGATGGTATTCGCATTTGGAATGCTGATACATTTGACTCAGAAATTCTTTTTTTTTTAGAAAGTGAAGCTCTTAAAACTTTGGATTTTGGTGAACTTCTTGTTTATCATTTTAAGATATCATCAAATATAAACTAACTAATGGAGTTAGAGAAGGAGAAGCGGGAAACTCATGAAAATAGTTAGAGTTCTTTTGGAGAATGTTCTTCTTCATTGTCTGTTGTTTCATTTGTACTTCAGCAATGGTTGTATGTAGGGATGATAACACATCAAATCGTGGTGGGTTTTCGTTAAACTTGATTTTGATCGCTTAATATTTATATTCGAATTCAATTTAATATTAAAATATTTTCGAGTCAACTTGTATATTCAATATAGTAATCAATCTGATTCAATTCAAAATTAATTCAATAATTATAATTTAATTTAATAAAATATTATTTTTAATATATATTCTATTTTAATTATACATAAATATAATATTTTTATCAAGTTATTATCTTAAATTGAAATATTACATAATAATTTTATTAATATAATACATATATATATAAAATTAAATGAATAATAAATATATATATATGTGGTGCTATAAAAACTGGACTCCGACCCAAACCCAATCTTAAATGAAAAAAATCTAACCCAACTCAACCTCTAATTTAACAAAAAAATAATCTTATTAAATCAATAAAATTCAAAATTCATCAAGTATAAATTATTTTATCATCTCTGATTTATTTCCAATGCGGTGCTTCAGATTCTTCTTTCCATGGAGTGGAGGTTGGTAACACAGACTCGTATTGCTTGCATTGGGGGTTTGGGCATTAGATTTTTCTAATTTATACCATCCGAGAGATGTCTAATTTCTATTTGTCGTTTCATTTTCATACAAAAAGAAAATAAAAATTTGTCACCGAAAAACGTCGCAAGAAAGGAAAGAGAAAGAAAAATGATACAGCGCGTGCTATGCTTTCTAGTTTTGTGTCTAAAAATAAAGAAAACGAACACTTCGATGTTACTATTGTTTTGTTTGCATTTTTTGCTACTTTTTTTTCTTTCTCAACGTGCAAAACTTGTTGAAACCAACAATAGTTGTCAACAGACTAACATTGCAGGGATACGTTTCAATATTTGAATAATATAAATTATTAAAAAAAACATATTATCTATAAATATTATAATTTAATTAATTAATTAATTATAATTTAATATTTCATAAAATTAATTAAAAAAAGCTCACATGTTTAATTGCAAGTTTTTATATAATTTTTTTTATAATTAATTATAATATTATATAAAAATTATAAACAAAATGCTCACCTATAGTTGATGCTTTTAGTGGAACCTTTGTTTTCAACCTTAGTTGCCAAGTTGTCACCATCCGGCTAAAATTTTGTCCGTGTGCAGACTTTTCTTTGCTTTCATTAAATTTTTACATTTCAAGAAAAAAAAAAGAGTAAATAAAAGATCCTAACAACCAAACGTTTGTTTTCTTCAGTGTTATGGACGCAAAAGAACAAAGGATGCATGCTATAATGGGGACTTGCTGCATAGGCCATATGATCACCCAAAAGTATATTCACAAGTGTAGTACATGTTAAAATCTGTGTGTTTGGTCAATTCGATTTTAAATTAAATTAAATTATTTTATTTTTATTAATCAAATTGCATTATATGTTAAATTTAAATTTTACTTTATTAAATTTAATTTAATCGATTTAATTAATTTTTTTAATTAATCAAAGTAAGATCATATATATTTTTTAAAGTACTTTAAAAAATAATTTAAAAGAGAAGTGAAACATATATTAGATATTAAATTTTGTTTATACTATAAAATTTTTTTATTACCGATGTATCCAAAACTATTTCTTAATTTTTTTTCTTATTTATTGAGAACTTTATTTGGAACCCAACTTTGAGGGTAAGAACGGGACTAAGACATATGATGGAGCCAGAATGCAAAATTTTTGTCCTTTTCTTGAAAAAAAAAATAAAGAAAAAAAGAAACTTTAGTCCTTTTCCACATTAAATATGACAAGCACTCAATGCCAATCAAAGTATTTACATTTAGGGTGAAAATACCCGTTAGTTTCATTTTATTGTAATTTTTATTAGCATTATTAAAAAAATTGCAAAACGTGATTTGTACTCAGATGGATCTGGCACTAATCCTACCAAACTATATATATATATTTTTTAAGCAGGAGTAGGTGAGACGTTTTCTTTTTTTTATTTAAAAGTAGGATTTATTATAATTTTTTTTTTATAAAGGACAATTCAAAGCAATCGATAGCTGCACCTTCATGAATAGCCATTCTTGTTTGTTCTAAGTGCCCTTGTTTTCAACTTTAACGCGTTGTTTGGTAAGGTGAATAAAAAATTTTAAAAAATGTGAAAAGATAAAAAAAAAAAAGATTTTTTTTCATGGTTTATTTGGTAAAAATGAAATAACGAAAAGTAAAAATAATTTTATTTTCATTTATTGTTTGATAAAATTAAAAAATAAGATAAAAAATGAAATTTATATTATCTTATTATTATATCGTTTGTAAGCGCAGATAAAAAGAAATTTAAAAATAATGATTACCATGCACACTTGAGTCACATCTTTTTTATTTTATCTTTTATTATCGTCCTAATTTGGTATTATAGGTTTTTATGAATAAGGGTGGATAATGATTATTTTTTGTTTTTCTTTCTCTTACTTTTTTTCTATGAACTATATTCAAAATTTATTTTCTATTTATTTTTTATTCATCCTTTTATTTTTCACTTTATCAAACACACCTTATTGTTAGTGTTTTTACCACTTATCGTAGAAATGCTCATAGGTCGAGCCAAGTCAAGTCAAATTCAAATGGCTTTTCAAAATATCTGTCTAAGGCTTGCCTTGGGAAGCCTGAAATTAAAAAAAAAAAATTATTGTAGTAGTAAAATATATACTAAAATATTTTTTAATATTTAAAAATATATTTTAAATTTTAAATTAAATTAATATTTAAATATTTTAAATTAAAATATTTTGATAATTATATTAAAATATCAAAATTAATTAAATAATAATTTAAATTGAATTAAACCGAATTTAAACTTAAAAAAATCTTATAATAATTGTACTTAAATAAAATCAAACCCAACAAATCAAACAAATAATCTAACTTTTTTTTAACAGATCTATTTATCATTCACCAAACTTTTTATTCTTTGTGCTGATCACATTTATAAGTATTTCTGCTTTCAATCAATATTTTCACATTTAAGAAACCAGCTAGCAAAAAGCAAATAAAACATAGTAACAACCCAATGTTTGTCTTCATTTATAACTTTGTCCACTACAATCGGACAAGCAGATGTGAACAAGGGAGCAGGTAAGGGCCATGGCCCTTCTAAACACTTTTAAGACCATTGTATTATTATAATTCGATTCATTTCATACTAGTCTCAATTAAGGATGGTAAATATATCCAATTTTATAAGATTAGTCTTTTTTAAATCAAATTTTGTGTCGTATCAGATTTTTTTCTAAAGTCAAGTCAAATCGAAGTAGGTTTTTAGGTAAACCCATAGATTCACCCGATATATATATATAATTTTTTATTTAATTTTTTATTTATATATATTATGTATTATATTAATAAAATTATTATTTAATATTTTAATTTAAAATATTAATTTAATAAAAATATTATATTTATATATAATTAAAATGTAATTTATATTAAAAAATAATATTTTATAAGTATTATACTAAATTAAAATTGTTATATTAATTTCAAGATGAATCAATTACAATTATATATATATATATATAAATTAGATCGAATTGAATATAAAAAATATTTTTTATTGAATTAAATTGAAATCAAATATAATTTTTATAAAATCGAAACGAATAAAAATCCGCCTGTTATCGTTACTAGTCTCAACTTCTTTTGTCATTTACTCCACTGTTTGGCACCTTCTTGACGTTATATATGGCATCGTCCCAGCGCACAAGTGACATGGCAATCAAAACACTATTTTCAAACAGGATGAACATAGGCCATACGATTACAAAAAAATCTGTAAATATTTGTATTAATTGTGTCTTATTTAAGATTCATATTTAACGCATGGGCGATGCATGAATCATATGCATTAATTAATAAAAATGTCATATCATGCAAATGTCATATATGTAAGAAATGTCCTTCGCTTAAATTTATATTTAATTTGTTATCTATGCATAGACTAAAACCGATAAAAATAATAAACTTCAAATAATATCGTATAAAGGTTGATGACCACTCAAGAATGCATTTGCAAATATCTTTCATACTTAAATTCATATTTAATGTATTATATTTGCATCAATAAAAATTGTAAAATAATCTCAATTTCAAATATGTTGTATATGTAAGCATCTTTCACACTTAAATTTATATTTTATGCATTGTCTATTTGTTGGGAATCCAAAATTTTGAGTTAGGAGGCAGGGTGGGGGGAATGGAAACTAAGGCAACAATATCCAAAATCGCGTTGATATTTGCTACAATAACATGGTCATGGTATGGTGATAAGAAAGATACTAAATTTATAATGTACAAAGGACATACTAAAAATATACACTAGGTTGCACATAAACTATGCATATATTTTGATATGCAGAATAGAATAAAATGAATAGAAAATAGTATCTAATTGCTTTTATTCAAATTATGTTCTAAATATTTCAAGCATTATCTATATTATTTTTTATCAACTATCGTAATGATTTTGTCTGAGACTCTGAAAAATAAACTCCACCACTTCTGCCGCTGCCTCCGATGCCATCAACTGTGGCTTTTCTAAGCTTTGTTTCTTCCTCAATTCCTCCTCCTCTCTCAATACCTGGATAAAACTTTCCTAAAACTTTTCGAAACCTAAAATTGCCTCAAACTCGAAAATCCTCCTCTATTTTGTTGTTTCTTTTTTCTTTGTTGTTTTTGTGTTGTGAGTGTTGGCTGAATTTTGTCTTAGATCTATAGTACCTATGGAAGCGATGATCTGGATAACCAGGTGTTGGGATTTGGTGTTGATGATGAGTGGTCGACGGGGTTGGGATTTTTGGCTTAGTGTTCAGGTGCAGTGATAGTCTTCGCTTCCCCAAATATGATGGTGCACGGTGGTAGAAATGGCTAGATATTGAATATATTACCAAATACATTTTTTAAAAGGTGTTTATTAAGTTTTTTTTTATACAATAATTGATAAAAATACATATAATTTGCATTTGTGTTAAACAAAAAAAGTTTAAAAATATACAAATAGACTTTGAAATAAAACTAGCAAGAATAACTGGCAGTCAATTGCTTTTTTCACATTGTTTAAAATTTTGTTTAGAACAATCAAATGCCTTAAGGTTGACAATAGAATGCTCTGCAAGATTACATGTTTTGTGAGAATTTTTGTTTTGTGAGAATCTTTATTTGTGACATTTGAATATCATGATTTTAGCTTTTGAATTCAATTGTTAAAAAAAAAATTATTCGTTAGATATAATATTTTATTTCAAAAGTGATGATTTTTTACCTAAATAATATATATTTATAAAAAAAATTTAATCACCAATTGAGACTTATGTATCTATTTATCTATTACACTACTTTATGTGATAATAAAAAGATAAATATGTATTTATGTGTTTGAATGTTTAGTTGCATGTTAATGATTTTAATAATTGTTTTTAAAATCATGTGGGTTGAAGTTTTTCAAGAAAGTATGTATTTTATTGGATTATCATTGATCGATTTAAGTTTTTAAATTTTATAAATTATTCTTAGTCATCAACATTTATAATGTATTGTTTTGACCACATACCCATTAAAAAATAATTAGATTAGGATTTATTCCATGTTATTGTACTTTGTTCAAATGGTATATTCATGTCATAGATGACCAAAATATTATTTTTCAAAGTTAGATGAATAAAACAAAAATTTTGAAAAGTTAAATTATCAAAAAAAAAAATTTTACTTTAACTTCTATAGTTAAATATAAATTGCATTCAATTAAATTAATTATGAAGATTTTCATTTTGAAGTCTTGGTTGTCTCCTCTATTTTTTAAAAAATGAGATTTAATTTTTTATTTCTTACAAAACCATTTAAATAATCGTATATTTGGTAGGCATTATAAACCCAGTTTTACAAATTCCTTTTTAGCTAAAAACTTATTTAAAAATTATTGATCATGTAGCGTGATTAAAAAATTTCACATAAATATCATATAATTCAAAAATATTTGCAAAATGTCAGAAACACATCGCATCGTCACACTCAATAACAATTATCATTGTTCGACGCTCATATCAATACGACAAATTAGAAATCTTGTTAGTGATTGGGTTGGATTTTACAATTTGTAAAAGTTGAGGGATTCAATTTGTAAAAATAAATTTATAGCATTAAATCCTCCTCTTCACCTAATTACAAGAACCAATGGTGTAATTTGAGCTTTTATTTATTTAATAGTGTTAGTATTTAAAGCAGGAAAAGCATGTTTGTATTTTGTCTCTTCCTAGTCTCTTGATAAACGTCAATATTCAACGATTTTTCTTCGACTGAAAAGGAAGAACACCTATACTTGTATATATATATACATTGCAGGTGCTCTTCTATTTACCAACCTCAGGAAACTTCATATTTCTAGTCCGTGAACTAGTCTTCCCTTCCATCTCTCTCTATTTGTAATTCCAGGCTCCAGCAAATTTTAGTCTTGGAAGCTAAAGGCCATTTGTTTTCCTGTAACTGTAAGTTTTATCTCTCTATTAGTGTTATCAAAAAATTATCATTTTTCATGTTATTTAAAACGTCTTTTTTTCATTCAAGATGAAACTTTGAAATCAACGATACGTCCTTTTGACTTAGCTCAAATGATATCGGAAGATGAGGGTTGAGTTAAAATCTTAGTGTTCCTTCTTTATAAAAGAAAATTGGAAAATTATTAAGTTAATAGTACTATATATATCCTCCTCCTGCTCCCCACAACCTTTTTTTTTTCTTGCTTCGAATTTGTTTTCTTCTTATTAGCGTCATTAGAACTGCTAGAGGATGAGCATATGGGTTAGTTCAATTAAAAAACAATTGGTAATAATTACTGAAAACATAATTAATCCTGTCTTTTTTTTTTTTGGGTGAAAAAATTAATCCTATCTTTACAAACTATATTGGTGATTTTTATGGAAAACGTGCTTTTGCTACCTACCAGGATGTTGGTTCATTGGATAATCATATTTACAGCAGTACCTTTTTATCTTTTAACCCAAATTTACAATGCCCCTAAGATTCTAAGTTTTAAGTAGTAATACCATAATTTTTGTGGTTGTCCGAATGCTGGCCAAGAACCAAATATTACAAACAAGAACTCATATCAGAGCAACTAGGCCTAGGAGAGAAAATGAGAATATTCAGGATTTGATTCCGTGCTAACTAGTCAGTTTGACTTTTGTTTACATGAAAAGGAGATCGAACAAATGCCACCGAGGTGGGATCCATTACGCGCTATCAACGCTCCATCATTTGGGAAAAAGAAAGATCCAGCAAACGATGACTCGGAAGATGATGATGATTTGGAGCTTGGGTCCGTGGAAGGTTTTATCTACGAGGTCCCCAAGAACATTCGTCAAGGAAATGAAAAAGCCTATACTCCTCAATTAATTTCAATAGGCCCTCTTCATTACAGAAAAAAAATTTTGGCTAAAATGGCAAAGTATAAATTGAGCTATCAAAAGAAATTTTGTGAAAGGACTTCGACTAAGACATTGGAAGATTTTTGGCGCTTCGTTGAGCACAAGGAAAAAGCAATTCTCAACTGTTATGAAGCATCATCCATCATAGACGATGACATTGTAGTGATGATATTTTATGATGCACTCTTTATCGTCGAGCTCTTATTGAGGAACTATGAGAAGGAAAATGCACAAGAGTTGGGAATTAAAGACTTCTTATTAAAAGGAACGTGGTCAGCTGGTCTTCGGAGGGACTTGCTCTTACTTGAAAATCAGATCCCTTTCTTTGTGCTTGAAGAACTATATAAGTTATACTGTAACTTCCCTCGTGAAGACAAATTTGATTCTTGTGCTGCCCCTGCCTCTGCTTTTCCCTTTCTTTATCATGCTTGCCTCTACTTTGATATTCCATGGGATAAAAGGTTCGAGGATGCAGAAATCCTACACTTCACCGGTTTGTTGAGATGCCATCTGGTTAAAAACTGCGCCTCAAATTCAGATCCATCCATGGCCCAAAAAAGAAAAACTGAATCAGTGTATAGTGCGACAATGTTGCATGACGCTGGTGTTGAGCTTAAACCAGTAGATGATCAAAGTGCAAGCTGGCTCGATATAAAATTTGAAGGGAAAGAGCTTAAAATCCCCAAATTGAATGTGCACTCGAACACGGAAGCTTACATTCGCAACGTGATGGCCTTGGAGATGTGCCACTATCCAGGTGAAACCTATGTTTGTGCTTACATAGAACTAATGAATTATCTCATTAGATCTGACAAAGATGTAGATTTGTTAATGGAAAAGGGGGTTTTAAGCAAAGACGGTAAAAACGAGGGAATTATCGTTAGCAGAATAAATCCCAGTAAAGCATTGGCAAGTATGATTAAGAAACTTATGCAGGGAGTAGGCGAGCCTGCTGCTTGCTACCGGGAAACAGGGAGTCGATTAAACAAATATTACAAAAATGCTCGGAAGCACGTAATAGCAACATTCTGCAAGGAGAATCTAGCAATTCTGAAGCGTGTGTATTTCACCAATCTTTGGCGAGGAACTGGAACTGTCGCTGCTTTTATGGTGGTTGTGCTCACTCTCATTCAAACCGTGTTGGCATTTCTTAAATGATCACTTCATGCCCCCCACCCTCCAAAATAATTGATTTTTAGTATCCCTCCCCCCCCCCCCCTTCTTAATAAGATTTTAGTATTATGACGGTGTGTCTTCAACGTGAAAAGTATGCAAATGTATGCATGTATTATATATGCATGCAAGTATATGTAAAATTAGATTGAAGTTGTCATTGTTTTGTTTTTAATTTGGCATTTGGATTACTTGGCAAGGGTCAAATTGTTAGTGTATGTTAATATTTTAAGTTGAAATAATGAAATTGGTTGTATCATGTGTCTAGTAAGGTGTGTCAATATATATATATATATATATATCATCTATATATAAAAGTGTGAACTCTAAAAATATTAAAAGTGAACGACATAAATATCTTTATGAATTTTAAAAAATAATAAATTTACTTTTAAATTTCTAGCATTTTTTATTTATTTAATAAAGATTATTTATCAGTAAATTTATAGCTTTTATTAGTTAGTTATTTAAATTTAAATTTAAAAGTGTTAAAAATGAATAACATAAATATCCTTATAAATTTTAAAAAATAAAAAATTTATATTTCAATTTCTAGCATTTTTATTTATTTAATAAAGATTTTTTGTCATTAAATATATAATTTTTTATTCGTTAGTTATTTAAATTTAAATAAATTAAAAATTTACAAATAAAATTTATATCAAATTAAACTATATTCAAAATTTATTTGTGGGATATGGTGGATTTGTTGTCTAAAATTAACTCAAATTTACTTTCATCTATATTTTTAGAATTCTTTTTTGTTAAATTTCATAAATAATTATTCAATCAAATTCATATAAAACATATTATCATCCTATGGGTTGTGACATACTATGGGTTTACGATATTGAATAAAATATAGACAAAATCTTTTTTTTGTTTCTCAATTACTAATTGTTTTAGTCTAAATTATTATATCATAATATGTATGCCCTAAAAACATTTAAGTTTACTTAAGTAAAGCATATAATTTTTCATTGTCAACTCTAAAAGTATTAAAAATGAATAACATAAATACCCTTATGAATTTTAAGAAATAATATATTTACCTTTAAATTTTTGGCATTTTTTATTTATTTAATAAAAATTATTTGTCATTAAATATATAGTTTTTATTAGTTAGTTATTAAATTTAAATATAAAAGTGTTAAACATGAATAATATAAATATCCTTATAAATTTTAAAAAATAATATATTTATATTTCAATTTCTAGCATTTTTTATTTATTTAATAAAATTATTTGTCATTAAATATATAATTTTTTATTAATTAGTTATTTAAATTTAAATCAATTAAAAATTTACAAATAAAATTTATATCAAATTAAACTACATTCAAAATTTATTTATGGCATATGGTGGATCTGTTATTTAAAATTAACTCAAATTTACTCTCATCTTTATTTTTAGAATTCTTTTTTGTTAAATTTCATAAGTAATAATTCAATCAAATTCATGCAAAACACATTCTCATCTTATGGTTGTGGCATACTATGAGTACACGATATTGAATAAAATATAGATAAAATATAGATAAAATATTTTTCCTGTTTCTCAATTACTAATTGTTTTAGTTTAAATTATTATATCATAATATGTATGCCTCCAAAACATTTAACTTTTTTCTTAAGTAAAGCATATAATTTTTCTTTTTCAAGATTTAATATAATTTACTCTTTGTTTTCTTTAATGATATATATCATGAGTCCTTAAATATATTTATATTTTTTATTTATTTAATTTAGATTAATTAAAATTAAAGTGCATACAAAATTATAAATTAAACTATCAAAAAATTATTCAAAAAGATTAATATACGTATTATGGTAAGTTTGTATGTTTGATTTTTTTGTATTTTTATGATAAATATACATTTATATGTTTAATTATTGCAATGGTTGATTGTAATATTTCTAATCACTCTATGCAATCACATTTTAATATT
Organism: Durio zibethinus; assembly: GCF_002303985.1. The sequence goes on from NW_019168004.1 coordinate 8,644,682, forward strand.
ACAATGCCTAAATGAATCTTTACTTTATGAACATAATCTTATGTACCCTTGAATTGTTACTAAGCTTAGTTTTTATTTTATCTTTTATAGATTGATTCTATTCTACACCCAAGTTAATTTCTGTCTATTTTATTTTTTTATATTTAATTTCAAATATTTAGTACTTAAGATATTTTTATGAAACCAAAGTCAGAAACATTAATCTTGAAGAAAAGAAATTATTTGATATATTGTTTGTTGAGTTTTTTTTTTTTTTTAATCTTCACAATTTGGTTAAGAAATTAACACATCATTCATTTTTTTTCAATTAGTTTTTTTTAATATACTCTAAAGCCTAAAGGGTATATGTCATACAGCTAACTTTATTTGTGGAATTTAAAAACTATATTATCAATATATTTTATGATTTTTTCTTGCAAAATATAAATTTATTTTTTTCAATTAAGAATACTCTAACATATTTTTGTGTTTTGATAGTAAAAAATATTGATTAATTGATCAAAACTTTGTTAGTTCTCTAACCAATTATTAGATTCTTTGAAACAATAATGTTATAGTTCATTTCATTTTATTTGTTTATATACTTAAAGTGTATGATTATTGATTTGTATTCTTATCATGAAAGTATCTATTTAATAATTATTTTTATTTTAATGAGTGTGTTTATTATACATAAATGCATATATCATCTATGATATATACATAAAAAAAATATGAATTCCAAACAATATTAAAAGGGATTTTTTTAAGTTGGTTGACTTCTATTAATAATACACTACATGCCAATCATGTTTGTTTAACTAATTCATTAATTCATAAAGAAAGGAAGACTTATAATTAAACTCATTAGTCACATGATAAAAAATTTGAAGTATAAGGATGCAGAATAAAATATATTTATTTATATAACCTTCAATTAAGATAAAAATTTAACTCAATTGATAAAATTAAATTATATATATACAAAAATAAGATAAATGAATCAATAAATATTTCATATAGATCCTAAGATTACTAAATTAGTCTATTTATTACTCAATGGGTCAATGTATCACAATATATATGAACATGATAAAAAAAAGTATTAGATTATAGACAATAATATGAGCTATAATTTTTTTTTCAATTAATGTGTAAAAAGTATTGGATTTGGAATTTAGCCAACTTTAATATAAATAGTTATTTAAATTTTAGCTAAAAATTTAGAATACTAACAAATATTTACATACTTTAGATTTTATAACCTATTTTAAATAAGAGATTTTATAATTAAGAAGATATTTAATATATATCTATATTATGTATAAAATGTGATAATTTATTAAATTATCTCTACTTATTTTTATTAAATATTTTTTAGCAAATTAAAATATTTTCTACTTTTTATTTTTTTATTAAAATAATTTTTCTTGGTTAAGTCATTCATGCCCCACTTACTGTAAGTAATACGGTTGAAAGACTTAAAATAGTTTTTCTATATATGAATATTTTAGTGTTTGTAACACATTTCACCTATTAATATGCTTTACACAATTAAATTAATTATAAAAGATTTAGTGGTAAATAAATTATAACATAATATTAAATGTATAATACTCCCTCAGTCTTTTTTTTTTGTCCATCTTTTCTTTTTGTGATGTCCCAAAATTATGGCTTATTTTTTTATTTTAAACATCTAAAACTCTTACTTTTTTATATTTTAAATTTTTTTTATGATTTTTTTTACTTTTTAACATTAAAAAACATAAAATTTTAATTTTATAAAAAAAATTTAATTTTAACATTAAATACATTAAAGTCAAAACTTTTTTCCTAAACTTCGTAATAGTTAATAGAAGACAAACAAATAAAGATGAAAAGAGTAATATAGTAGCAAATTATTGATAATTTTATTGTAAATTAGTGATAATTTAAATAACGTCAGTAATAACTTTATATTAAATCAATGATAACTATATATTAAATTATGGATAATTTAATAGTAAATAAATAATAATTTAATAGTAAATAATTGATAAGATAATTGTATGCCAATAATAACGTACTAATAAATACATAATAATATTGTAGTAAATAAAAAATAACTTAATAGTAAATATTTATACATAATTATAAATACATAACAATATAGTAGTAAATTAAGAATAATTTAATAAAAATAAGTGATAACTTAATAGTAAATTAATGATAACTTAGTAGTAAATTAATAATAATTTAACTGGGACAGATAAAGGGAATAGTAATTAATTGACAAATTTAGTGGTAAATCATAAATAACTTAATAATAAATTAATGGTAATTGAGTAGTAAATAATTTAGAACTTAGTAGTAATCAATAATTGAAAATTAAAAGTAAATCAATATAACTTAATAGTAATCATTGATAAATTAATAGTTAATCAGTAATAATTTAGTATAGTAAATTAGTGATAACTTAATAGTATATTAATAATAATTTAATAGTAAATAATTGATAACTTTGTAGTAAATCAATAATAATATAATAGTAAATGCATAATAACTTAATAGTAAATCAATTATAATATAATTGTAATGCATAATAACATAGAAGTAAATCGATGATAACCTAAAAAAAATGATAACTTAATAGTTAATCATTGACAATTTAATGGTAAATCAAAAAAATTTAATATTAAATTACATATAACTTAATATTAAATATGTTTTAGTTTAATAGTAATTAAATTATAAACTTAGCAGTAAATCATAAATAATTTAGCAATAAATTAATGATAATTTAGTAGTTAATCACTAAAACTTAAAAGTAAATCAATGATAATATAATAGTAAATGTATAACAGTATATAGTAAATTATTGATAATTTAGTAGTAAATCACTAATAACGTCATATTAAATCACTAATAACTAAGTTATAAATCAATGATAATTTAGTTATAAATTAATGATAGTTTAGTTGTAAATTAGTTAATTACTAACAACTTTATAGTAAATCATCAATAACTTCATAGTAAATTAATAATAATTTTATAATAAATTATCTATAACATAATAGTAAATTATCAATAATTTAGTAGTAAATCAATTATAATTTAGTAATAAATCATCTACAACTTAGTGATAAATTGATGATAATTTAATAGTAAATCAGTGATAAGATAGCAATTAATATATAATTGACAACTTATTTGTTAATTAGTGATAACATTTTTTTAAACTTGAAGTTATCAATGATTGAACTTTAGTTACTAGAAAGAGCAAATCTAGAACTTTCATCATTAGGAACTAGAATAAACCTACCATGAACCTATTCATTAAAAAAAATTAGTAAAAAAATTCTAATTTTGATTGAAACAATGATGTTATTATATAAAAAGAAAATTATCTCAGATATTGTAATTTATTGATAAATTAATAGTAAATCATAAATAACTTAGTAGTAATTCAATTGATAACTTAGTGATAAATAATTGATAACTTAATAGCTAATTATTAAAAAGTTAGTAATAGATCAATAGTAATTAGTAAATGCATAATAATATGGTAGTAAATAATTGAATTTAGTAGTAAATCACTAATAACATACTAATAAATCACTTATAATTTAGTTATATATCAATGATAATTTAATAGTAAATTAGTTAATCATTGATAATTTTATAGTAAATCATTGATAACTTTAAAGAAAATTAGTTATAACTTTATAATAAATTATCAATAATTTATTAGTAAATCATTTATAACTTAATAGTAAATCATTGATAATTTAATAATAAATAACTGATAACATAATAATAAATCAGTGATAACTTAATTGTCAATCATTGATAAGTTTTTTTATGCTTGAAGTTTTTAATGATTGAACTTTGGTTACTAGCAAGAGTAAAGTCAAAACTTAGCAATAAATTAGTTATAATAATAAATCAGCTTTAATTGAATAATAATTTATTGATAACTTAATGATAAATCAATTATAATAATGTTATAAATCAGTGATAACAATAAATTAATGATAACTTATAATAAATCAATTTTAGTGTAATAGTAAAATACGGATAACTTAATAATAAATTATTCATATTTTAATAGTAAATTAGTGATATAACTTAGCAGTAAATTATTGATAATATATAGTAGTAAATCATTACTAATTTAGTAATTTTTTTTTGTTTTGGTTGAATATTGATATAGAGATATATTCTTTTTAAAATATGTGTAACATATTTGATTCATTTAAAAAATTATATTTATTGCCATTTAATATTAGGGTATTGAATTACAAATATTTATGGATATTGTACACATATATAAATGATTAAAACAATATTAATGTACCAATTATCATAACAACATAATTTTATTAAAAAAAATCAATTTTTGAAGTAAAAATTTAGAATGACTTTGCCTAAATTTGTGTATCATTGATTGTCTACTTGATAATAAATTAATAGTAACTAGATTAATGCTATATCTTTAGTAAAAATAAATTGTTGTGTTATGTGGAATCCTTTATAACGATGATAGCAACTACAAAAATTATTATCTTTAAAGATATTTTTAAAATGAAAGAAAGAAATAATGAGTCTAAACTTATTAAAAAACACCATAGAAAAATTACCTATAAGTTATTTTCTTAAGTACATAATATTTTAAATTAAAATATATGATTAAATAATACTAATAATAGTATGAATTCTATAAATTGTAATTTTATAACAATATCGATTAAATGATAAATTTTTTGTATGAATTATACGAGATATATAATTAAGTGTTTATCGAATAAAGAAATTACTCCATTTTAATTAAAAAAGAGTTCAAATATTAAAAATATATTCATTATCAATTTTTAAGTCTAAGATTTAAAATATAGTTTACCATCAAAATATGATAATATCTTTTGATATTTATCTAAAATAGGTCATATCTTATTAATTTTAGAATTCTTATATTTCATTATTTAACAACCAATAATAATATTGAACCAAAGTTAATTGAGCAAAGCATTTCAATATTTAAAGAACAACATAAAAATACAATTTGATTATGATAAGATATACTTTTAAGTAAAGTGTGTTATTTAAACTCTTATTATAACATATTTTAGTAAGTTATGCATATTTAGTGGCTTTTTAAGAAATTAATATTCGATATTAAAAGTAGTTTTAGTCAATATCCTTTGTAAATACATAAATAAACATCATTGATAATTACATCAAGATATTAATAGTTCTTGATTGCTTCAAATCCTTTTTTTTAGAATATGTTTATAAATTATTTTTTTTAATTAGTAAAATTAATGTAAGTATGCATTTTTTTTACTATAAAATTAAACTACAAAATGATTTATATGACATAAATAAGTACATATCAAAAACAAAAGTAAGTGATCATGAAAAAGAAAACATTATATATTTATTTTATTTCAAGTAACAAAAACTTTATAACAATATGGTTTCAAATCAAAATAAAGAATTTAAAATTTCAATAGCAAATAGATAAAAAGTAATAGTTTAAATAAGTTCAATGATTATCTATAGCCAAAAAATTTATAAAATTGAAAATAAAAATCTACTACCAAAATAGTTAAAAGAAAACACTTGAGAAAAAGCATAAAATAGAAAAGAAAGAAAAGTACAAAATTCGATTTAATTGTAATAAAAGATAATTCTTTGAAAAAAATTTTAAAAAAAGAAGAAATATGTAAAAAATGAATGAAGATGATAACTTAAAACCAAAAGACTTTAAAAGAAAACTTCTAAAAAAAGTCAAAATAGAGAAAGATTAAATATTTATTTTCTATTGAAATTTTAATTTAAAATTTTTGTTATATTTATTTTTCCAAACTTAAATCTATATTTTCAATTTAATTTAGGATAATGATAGTTATTTCAATTTTATTACTATAAAAATACTAAAATTATTTTATTATATTAAAATTATAATTTAGTTAATAATTACGTGCATAGCATATGAAAAAAAAAACTAGTATATATATATATATATATATATATATATGCAAGTTTTGTTTATTTGCATTTTGTCTTTCTATTAAAAATAAGAAAGAGTAGTCAAATTGTTATTATATATAAGTTCGAAAACTTAACTACTAAATATTAAATTAAGAGTCTATTACTAATTTTTTTAAAATTAAATATGATTTGTCATTTAATGAATTTATCATTTTAAAAAAATTTTAAGTTTAACTAGAAGTCTCTTAATGAAGGAACGTTCTATCTTTAATACCCTACATTTATAAAGTACTGACGCATTGTTTCATTTTCAATTTTTTTGCTATCAACATCAAAATACTTGAGACAAGAGTCAAGCAATTTAATGTGCAGTATTCCCTTAATTTTTATCCAAAATTTAATAAAAATAAAAATATTGTCAAAATTTAACATAATTGAAGTATAATAACAAAACTCATTAATATCGAAGCATATAGCTAGTGACAAGTTTGATAATTGTCTCAAAGAAAAAGGGAACATGTAAAGTTTTCCTCAAGTCATTTCCTGAGCTGCATCTGACACTTAAACACTCTTAGCAACTTCTGTAGATTAAATGCGTAATTGAGAGCAACAGAATAATGGAAAACTGTGAGAATAGCCAATACTTCAGTCATGACCGGTAAAAACTAGCTAAAATGTAGTCTGCCTTCACATTTACAATGATGCATTCCACGAGTCATAATCTAACCATTTTTTTTTCTTTCCATTCTATGGTACGTTAGAAACATTGCCCCCCCCCCCCCCCCCCCCCCCCCCGGATCTGAAGGGGGATAGCTATATGGTTAGTCGTATGTATGATTCAATGAATCAATGTCACTTCTGGTTTTACCCAATTTTCTTGGGAGTCGTTATACCCTCCCAAGTGCATTACAAATGTGAGATCCAATGAACGGAAAATAGAGAGAGAGAGAGGAGAAGGGACTTTATTTTCTACGAGAACTGTGCTGGACTTCTATTCCTTTCATAGTCGTCATAAGCAGGCCTGGTCCTTAAGAAGAGCAGAAAACTTGAGATTAGGCCTAACATGGAAATGCATCCCCAGCATATGAATGTCTGCAGATAGCAGTCCCTACCCATGCACACCATTGCTTCCTCCAATGAATTTTCTTGCATAGAACTTTTCACATTAGAATCATATACTAAAGCTGCAAGGAGACCATACAGTAGTGATCCAATGGGAATGTTGGTGATGAGGATGTTGTGGTTGACACTGGCACTATTAGGCCCAAATAGCTCTGATGTGATGGACACTGCCGCTGAAAATACGAATCCGGAGCTTAATCCAATCATGGCTGTGCCAGCATGCAATGCTGCCTCACTACCTGATGCAGCAAGCAGAAAGAAGGCTATTGGTGTTGGCACCAGGGCAACTGCTAACCACCCAGTCCTTGCATAGTACACCTTGCTGCATTTGTAAGGCATTTAAGTCATCATTTTCTGAGTTAACAGCTTACATGGAACTATGGAAGTCAATTTAAAATTTAGAGTAGAATTCATTCTTCAATTATGATGCAAATTCAATTCAGAATTGCTTCTGAATTCTACAACTGTATATTTAATGACTACTGAACTCTAATAATGGCCGTATGGTACCGAAAGAGTACGGGCAGTTTCCATGCAAAGGGATGCTACTTTGCTGGAGATGCCTTTCATCTATTAAATGAATTCTAAAGGTAATAAAGTGGTGCCGTGGTTATTGTTTGATGTTGATGCAATCTTTAAACAGCATAAATATACTATTTGCAGTAAATACGTACTCACGCAGGAAATCTGGGGCAGCTGAAAGCAAACGACCAAAGAATGAGAAAGAGGAGTAAAGAGTCACGACTGTACTAATCTGGGAGTAGTATCCGAGTGATTGTGCAATCTGCCCTATATTATTGCTATAAACCAGCCCTATTGTCCCTCCACAGAAATAGGCCACATAATATAGCCAGAAATCCCACCGGCGCACTAGCAATCTTGCAGAGTGTTCCTCACCAAGCATTGTTAACCTGCCTTTCTCCATTACCTTCCCAAAAAACCCTTCTTTATTTGTCTCATAAAATGGATTAACACTCGAGCCATTATTTTGATTATTTCCAATCAATTCCTTATGGAGCTCGAGGTCATCAGGGTCAACCAATCTGAAGTTCGAGACATCAAGACAAAACCTGCTATGGATGGTACGACGAGCCCAGTTCCTACCACAGACAATGCCAGGTAAACACAAAGGTAGGAGCAATAACATTAAGGCACCCACCAGGAGAATGCGTGCCCTTAATGCTTCAGATGAAAGTGAATTTAACAGGAGAAGATATAGGCCAGTGATAACAGCTAAAACATTGAGGACAATGAAAATGAAAGAATCCTGACTAACAACATCAGTGGAAAGAAGTTGCAAAGGTGGTTGGCGGAGGATTGGGACGAGAGCTAAGATGGATGCAAGAAGAGGCACAAGTGCATTTAAGAAGAGATAGAGGGTGTCATCATCATGGTTTATTGCATTGGCAATTAGAGTGTAAAGTGCAGCGGTTACACCATTGAAACTGATGGTGAGGGACAAAGCAAGTGCCCTGTTGGTTGGGAAATTTCTGATGCATAAAACAAAGCATACTGTGTTGAACCAGCAGATGCTACAACCAGCAACCAAACACAGAAGAAATACCTGCCATGGATTCACATGAAATCACAATTAGTTTTCAATGTAATGCCCTCTCAGCACTAATCAAAGGCTTTTACTCAAGCAACTATCTCCCTCTTTCCCCACCAGGTTATTATCCATCAACTCCCTGTAATATTTGTTTGTCTGCATGACTGAGCAGAATCATTTGTAACGTACAGATAGGTACCAGATATTGCAAGCAATGGATTCAGTAGAATTTTTTTTCTATCAAAAAATAAAGTAACGCATTCAGTAATGTTAGTATAGAATTGTAAGTTTTGCCTCAATGGTAAGTATCTTCCCCTAATTAAGAAATGAGGGATTTTGCAGAGTGGAATTTGACCTCTTTGGTCCTTATTTGCTGATTGTGTCTGCAAATAGCGAGCACGTAGACATGGCAACAACTTCAACTCTTCAAGGGTCTTTCATAATATGCAACAAATGAAGCAATTTTATTCATAGGCTGCGAACGAAGGATTTGTTATCATTCTATTTCACTCATTTCCTATTTATGCCATGTAAACTTTTCTTTTTATGTGAAATATGAAGAATGTTAAGTTATTTCTCCTCAATAAAAATGGGATTGCATAATTTTTCTAGCACAAGCTGTCTGGCTTATTCTACATTGTGATGTTGAATTTTTGAATAAATTGTATCAAGTTCAGGGTGACTCCTAGAGTATAGGAGATGAGCCCATGCTGCCAATGCAAGAAAGGTAGGTTTGAATGGAAGGTTGGCTACCTAACTGGCAGACAGTGATCCTAAAAAATTTACCAGTGGTTTTCAATCACATCATATAAAGACTAACTAATCCTTAGGTACCAAACATTAGTTAATCTAATGTCAAACAGAGTGAGTTCAGCATAAAATCCCCAATTACCTTCACCAGAAACAAGTTTTTTACTGAATCTTTGCCACATAAATAAATATCCTAACTTTCTTTCAATCAAGACGTGCCTTGAAAATAAAAATTATATTTGTTTGAGATTAGGCTTTTTGTGCATTCATATTTGTTTATTTCATGTTTAACACGAGGAAATCATAAAAATGATCTTATTATTGTTAATGTCGATAAATCAAATATAACATATGTTTTTTATTTTTTATCAAAACCTTTTTTTTAACTTTACACTATCAATTTTATGTTTTTTTTTATTATATAATCATGTTATATTTAAAATTATCATATCTATTTAAAATATTTTTTTGAGAAAATTAATTTACCCAAAAGCTAACTTTGAATAATCAGATTATGCAAATTTTCTTTACCGACCAAAATATGGAGTGAAAGTAGTAGGTAAACTCTTCTTGGACGGCTTTCCTACTATTTGTCTCATCAGTGTTAACTAAATTAAGTTATCAATTCTGACAGAAATTAGTTGGGAAAAACAATTGAGGGTAAAAAAAAAAAAAGGTCCCAAACCAAAACTGGTAATCATCTTGATATTGGACCTAAGGTGGGCATCTAAAGGATGAGGAAGGTTCTAAAAGGGTCTGAAAATTATTCTTTACTTCAACCACCAGTTACAACCTACAACCCCCACACCTGATTGGCACACATATTATCGTTTCACTTTCCATTAGCCGAAGGGTTAACGTGTGAACTATACTACCTTTTATAATTTGATACTTAGAAAAAAAAATATTTTATTTTGCATCAAATGTTTTGTTTCACACACTAATTCTGATAAATTAATGTGATAAAAAATAATCAATAATCTCATAAAATGTAATACATTTTTATTGGTCAATATTTCAACTATCATGTTAATTAGTGATACGGAAAGATAATTCGAATAACTAGTCATTATATTTTTCTATGAATACTATAATTCAAAAATGAAATTACATGTTAACCCTTTGCCAAACTAACTTACACTGTTAGATTCACAAGGAACGAACTTCAGGTTGTGTTAATGTTTTTGGCTTGCGTGGAGGAGTGAGGTTCGCTAATTTATTTGTGTCAAAGATAGAAACTAGAAAAAGGAATGAAAAAGAGACGGTAAGGAAAAGGACTTATTGTACACGCCCCACCCACCCCCTGAGAACAAGAACAAGAGAAGAAGAAAAAACTGAAGGAAAGTCGAAGATCCTGAATAGAGAAGAAAAATGGAAAGCAAAGGGAAAAAAGAAATATAAGATTCAGTAAAAACGGATTAACAATCCCAGGAAGCAGAAACCAAGCAATTTAAGCAAGTACTAAAGATTGAACTTACTGGGAAATAAGGAAGGGTAATGATTTGTTTGATGACAAGCCATTGAACACCGTAGCCAAAAAGCCCGAAGAAAGCAGCCATGAACATGACGACCCACAATGGAAAATACATCAGAGACACCCCAGAACACCAACCAAATACCTTCCCCATATCTGAAGCAACAGACAAGTAATTCAGCTGCACCTGAGATATCCCAAGAACTGATTTCAATGTTGAAGAGTAGGATGAAAAGTCGAAGTTTGTCCCTGTAAAAGCCTGTATCCATGTTGTTGCAACTAGTATCATCCATTTCCTTGATTGTCCTACCATTGCCAAAGCTTCAACTTACCAGGAAAAAAAGAGAGATAATTGGATAGACACAGAGAAAGAGAGGAAGAAACTTGGCGTGAGCTAATTATTATGTATTTAACGCTTCCCGGACTCTTGTGTTGGCTACTAGGCTTTGATTTTTGGACTGGGGATGGGCTCTCTGAGCTATGCTGAGGCAAATGTGCATTTTATATTGACGAGGGGAAAACATTTGGGTGGGTTTTGAAGAAAAAGTGTCTAATGCAATATTAGGATTAGTGAGACTTCTTTTGATGTTAAAATTTGTGTCAGATTTTATAGTTATTTTCATATAAAATTATAATTTAAAAAAAAAATTCAAATTTGATTCTTTGAGTAAAAAGGTTACAATCAATAAAACAATCCTACATCTATCGAATTAAGAATAATTTGAACTCATAAATATAACAAAGACTCTTCATCTCTTACTAATTGATTAGATTGGACAATCAAAAATTTAATATGGTATTGGAGCTAAAATTTATTTATTTATAATGGTTAAAGTAGATATCTTTTGAATAGATTTATCAAAGTAACAATTTGCCGTATATTTTATTATTTTTATGAAAATTTTAAATTTTAATATATTAGAGACAAGTGACTATATATCATCTCAATTTCTTGTGTAAAATTTAAGTTTTTTTTTATCATATATCGAATATTGAATTTAAAATTTAATATTTCAAATTTATCAACATGTTAACAGAATAACACATATTTCTTAAAATATATTAAAAAAAACTAGTTACTTGGTTTTGTGGAACCGTGGATGGATGGCTGTGAAGTTCAAGTTAGGTTCAATCCCGACCAATTGCTTTGGTTCATTGGAGCAGACAAAATCAGAGATCATCTTGGCCAAGTTTTGCTTAGTACAGTTTCATGTCAAAGAGTAGTTCTGTCTCATGCTCTTCATGCCTAGATTATGGCAATTTGTTTTGGTTTAAAAGTGGCCACAGCAAATGGTTTTCATAATTTAATGATGATGAAGGAGATAGCATGCAGATGCAGGCCATTTTGGAGGTTCAAAGTAAAGACAATTTTTGCTTATTCATTGGAGAGCGATGTTATGGCTGACGATATCAGATATTTGGCCTCCCAATGTCAAACTTGTCTCTTTGTTCGTGTACCTAGTCAGGTTAATTGCTTAGCTCGTAAGATAGCTTGATTGCATTGTGATTTGTTTGAAGAGATTAAGGGTTTGGATCACTTGGGCCGCAGTCTTGATCAGAGCTAATTGAAAGGTACCCTCATCTCCAAAAGCTACCTCAGGCTATTTTATAGCCAATAGAATGAAAAGAGAAGAAATGAAATGAAAAACACAAAAACAATAATAACCATTTGCATGTACTTCTTGGAATTAATGCTTACAAACTGACAATTTAATTGTGTTTTCTTCTTTAAAACCACTCCAATGTTTTTCCTTCCATTTTTTTTCTGTGCATTCAATATTTTCCCCTTCAAAACTACAATAATCATTTTTTGTAATTTACAATTGACAATTAAGATATCTATATAATTTTTATGTTTACATTCTTAAGCTTTTTTTTTTCTCTGTGATTTATGCACCAATAAACCTATCTGTGTCTGAAAAGAGTGGCCGTGAAAGCTTGGTATGATCTGACCAAACCTTGAATACGAATTTTCAAATCGGAACTTAACCTCATTGGATCCATAAATTGTGTCTACCACAACCAGAACATTTGATTTCATCCTTTTCTCTTTTAATCTTTCTTGTCAAACGTAGCATAAGATCGAGACGCTGAATGCTAATCTCTTCCAAAACTAAGGAGTTGATCATTTGTAGTCCTTTCAATTTCATCATTTCTTTTGTTTTTGTATGGTCGCTTTGATTGATGTACAGTATTCTTCAAAACATATACATTTTCTGCTTTCTTGAATAAATAACACACACACACACACACATATATATATATATATATATATAAACCGTTATGATCATTGCTATTAATGAGTCCTGGAAATTTTTGATGATTTTAGTTCCTGTTTGGTTTTGTGGTCCAAACTGTTAGCTAAAATTGAAGTTGAGTCCCCCCAAAAATTCATGAAACTTTTTTATTGGTTCCACCCACTTCTAAGTCAAATATTCTAATTGAATTTTGTAAACGATCATTAAATTCTAAAATTGTCAAAATCGTTTTGTGGAGAACTTTTATAATTAATAAGACTATACATAGTTTTTATACTTGGTTTTCTCTGACAAGTTAATTCTTAATTTCATTCATAAAATTTAAAATTTTTATAGATTATATACATATTAAATAATATGACACCAAATTAAAAACTGCAAATTCTAAAGACCAGCATCACAATATAGATCCAAATGAAAGGGAAAGTCAAATACATAGTTGGAGGAAAGCAAACATGAATCTAAAGAAAATAAATAAAAGTACCCAAAATATTTCTTATAACTATTTGGGGCACATAGCCATTCGGATGGCACTAAAGACATTGCGCAATTCATCAGGTGGGGGAAGGTTTTGCTCAATGCTGGGAACTTGTAGGAAATTTTTGGTCCATAAATCTAAACATGGAAACCTTGTTGAATCCATTACCTTAAAACCACCAATTTCCTCAATAAACTGCAACCAATATGCTATCCATCCTGCTACTATATCAAGAAATCCAATTTCTTGATCTCCACCAAAAAATTTTTTTCCACGAAGCTCTTCTTCTAGTAATTGTAAGGCCTCGACGGTCAATTCGATCGCCTTCACTTGATCGTCTCCTGTTGAAGCAAATGCCTTCTTTGATGCTTCCATCAACTACATCAGAAATTTTCAATAATGTTGTAATCCAACTAGCCATAAAAAATCTTTAAACTATGTTTTTGTTTTTTTTTTTCTTTTCAATTAAGAAATTGATAAAAGAATAAATGATCGCAATGAAAATCACATAATTGACTAAAAATGAATGAAATTAATTGGGGTGATCACCTTGTCATCAATGAACGCCGCCCAGAAACGTACATAAGCCCTCTCCGGAGAATGTTGTGGAAAGAGAGGTCTTTCCTTCCATGTTTCATCTATGTATTCCAGGATGATTTTCGAATCAATTATCGGTTTTCCACCATGAACGAGTATTGGAACTTTTTTATGGACAGGGTTCAATGCTATAAGCAATGAACTCTTGTTAACAAGGTCTTCTTCAATGAACTCATATTCAATGCCCTTCAACTTCAATGCCCATACAACTCTTTGGGTAAACATGCTATGCCTTGTCCCTAAAAGCTTCAAATTGCCTCCAGCTGCCATGATTTTCAAAATGCTACTAGGAAAACAAGTCCTTTTTTTTTTTTGGGAGGAAGACCTAAGTCTTTGAATATTGAGGAAAAGAAGACTTCCAATTTTAATATACCCCAAGTCTTTTTTTAATTGTAGCTCAAAGTGGGCTTCTAGTATCCAAATATAATCCAAATGCAAAAAGTTAAATTAAAGAAAAAGACTACTTTATATTAGTTAGGTTTAAGGCCACAAAAAAGAATTAGGGGCCAATGTCTTTTTGGGAGGCTAGTGCGGTGTTAGTTGCATTGTCCCATTGAAATGAAGCATAGGACAAGTCTTTAGTATATACACAAAGAAATTATAATTTTTTTTTGGATTATGATGACAGAATATTATTTATTGATTAAAGATGTACTTATAAAAGATAGAAGACTTAACAAGTCTTTAATTGCCATTATTAAATTCATCAAAATATAGTAAAGTGCGAGAAAATCTTGAGATTAAGTGCGAAGCTCTATAATTTTGTTAGTAGCTAATCTCACTAAAAAAAAAAAAAAATTTAGCACTGAATAATCAAAATTAATTAAATGAGACATTAATATATAAGACTATAAACTGAAATGCGTAAAATTGGTCCAAATATTTTATTTATTTGATTAGGAAAAGAGGTATCGAATTGAGCTCTTTAAAAGCTAATGCTGAAAGCATTATTTTCACTGTTTCCCTAACATGGCGTTTCGAAAAGCAACGTAGCCATTGTGCAGGTCATCAGATGGGGGAAGGTTTTGCTTGATGGTTGGAACTTGTAGAAATTCTTTAGTCCATGAATCCAAGGAAGGAAATGTTGTTGAGTCCATCATCTTGAAGCCACCTATTTTCTCTACAATTGGTAGCCAATGTGCCATCCACCCTGCTGCTATATCGAGATACCCAATCTCTTCACCTCCAAAGAACCTTTTTCCACGAATCTCTTCTTCTAATTTTTGTAAGGCGTCGATGGCGGATTCAGTCGCCTTTGCCTGATCTCCTCCGGTGGAAAAAAATGCCTTGATTGTTGATTCCACCAACTAAGCAAAAAAAAAAAAACTATAAATCAGTAATCTTCTTGTGAAGGCAAAGTATATATAATTCTAAAAATGATAATAAAAAGAAGTTGACCCACAAAAATGGATCATTTAAAATAACCACTAATCCGGTTGGTAGTCATTATCAATTTGAGATCAAAGGTTGTAACAATCTCTAATAAATAATAATGAAATGTAACAAAAAGAAATGGTTGATCATTTCCCTTCCAAAGCTTGTTAGGAAGTAAAGCAACTAATAAGCATTGCCTTTTCATCAATAAATTTAGCCCAAAAACGCATATAAGCTCTCTCAAGAGGATCTTGTGGCAAGTTGGGTCTTTCCTTCCATGTTTCATCAATGTATTCCAGGATGATTTTGGATTCGGGTATGGCTTTTTGGCCATGGATGAGAACAGGAACTGTTTTCTGAACTGGGTTTGACTTGAGATGCAATGAACTCTTGTTGAATAGGTCTTCTTCAATGAACTCATACTCAATACCCTTCAGCTTCAATGCCCATACCACTCTCTGCAAGAACATGCTTTGCCTTGTGCCCAAAAGCTTCAAATCTGCTGATCCTGCCATGGTTTTCTCAATTCCACTAAGAAAAGAAGCTGAAGGAACAATTTGGTAGAATTGGCGATAAATGTGAAGAACACATCAGACAAACATATTAACACATACATATATATATATGTATATATAACTAAGTTCGATTGTCAAAACTGAGCAAAACCATTTTTTTATGAAACTTGTGATTCAATGAATAATAATTTTGATAAATGGACACCAAGATAATCCAAAAGCAAAAAATTAAATAAAGGCTAGTAAGTAGTAACTGGAATCATGGATTATTAAAACAATTTTGGCAAATACTTTATTCAAGTCAGATGTAAGCTAAGCATATATTGCCTGCCCTGCCCAGCAGAAAAGTTAAGCATGACTGGGAAGAATCAATGTTGCTTGCATATTTATTGATTCTTGTACAACAAATCTATAATAATTTTCAATTCAAAGATGTAACCATCCCAATTCCCAACTGATAAAAATGATAATTAGGTAACGACTGAATAAAAAAACACTCAAATTTCTACTGTTTCTTGTCAAGAGTTAAGTTTGAATTGACTAAAAAAAATATGATTTTTTAAAAAATTAATATAAATGGATTTCTTCAAATATAAATATTTATTTCGAAAAATTGTACAGACATAAATACAGTACTTTAAACCCAAAATCTTAAACCATGTAAAAAGCCCAAACCTACATAAAAATCTAAAACGATAAAGCTCAATTTACAAGAACATAGAAAT
>NW_019168004.1:8662475-8860839 GCF_002303985.1 Durio zibethinus
TAAAATTATAAGTTTTTATTATAATTAGAACCTTAGCGTTATGAAATATATGATCTACTTACTTTAATTAACTTTGATGGGTTGAATAACAAAATTTTGAAATAACGTTGATTTAGTAGTTTTGGTAATTTGATAATATTCATTCATTTTGTAAATTTAAATTGGTATAATTCTAATAAAATAAAAATTTACAATTTAATTTCATGCAATAAAAAATCCAATGCTTACTTTTGTTTTTTTTTTTTTAATAAGATTCAAGGATTTATTATTAGTGATCAAATTATAAATTTTCAAAATTGAGTGAGCAGAATAAAATTTTTTTAAAAATTAAGTGATCAAAATGTAATTCATCTTTAATTTTAACTTTTGAATTTTTTTCTTTTAAAATTTATAGTATCACATCAATAATGCTTTCAATCAAATTTATAAGTTTTTCTGCTTTCAATCAAAATTTGACATTTATAAGTTTTTCTGCTTTCAATCAAATTTTCACATTTAAGAAATCCGGCTACCAAAAAACTAATAAAACACCGTAACAACCCAATGTTTGTCTTCATTAGTAGCTTTGGCAACTATAGCGGGACAAGTGACAGGCCAATTCAAAACACTTCCAAACAGGATGAACATAGGCCATACAACCACCCAAAAATCTGGACACAAGTGTATTGAATGTTAATGTCTTATTTAATATTCATAATCAATGTACGATCGATGCATAATTCATATGCATTAATTAATAAGTGTCATATCATGCAAATATATATCTAGGAAATGTCTTTATCACTTAAAATTATATTTAATAGGTTATATATACATCGACAAGAACTGATCAAATAATTAACTCCAAGTATTTGTTGTATAAAGGCCACATGACCACTCAAGAATATTGCATACGCAAATATCTCTCACACTTAAATTTGTATTTCTTGTGTTATCTTTGCATCAATAAGAATTGTAAAGTAATCTCAACATCAAATAGGTTGAATATGCAACTATCTTTCACACTTAAATTTATATTTTATGTATCGTCTATTTTTATATTTTATGTATCGTCTATTTGTGGTGATGCCAGATTTTGACTGGGGGAGGGGGGAATTAAGACCAAGACAACAACATCCAAAATTAAGATAATATTTGCTACGCTAAGACAACATGATTATGGTATGATGATAAGAAAGTTACTAAATTTATAATGTATAGATTAGGACATATTAAAAATACACACAAGGTTGCACATAAACTATGTATATATTTTTGTATGTAGAAATACATAAAATGTCATGGAATAAAAGGAGGAGAAAGTAGTATCTAATTGCTTTTATTCAAAATTATGCTCTAACTATTTTAAGAATTATCTATATTATTTTTTATTAATTGTCAATAACGATTTTGTTTGAGACTCAACAGTGAAAATTAAACTCAACCGTTGGCCACTACATTTTCCTCTGCCACCGATGCCGTCAACTGTGGCTTTTCTAAGCTTAATTTGTTTCTTCCTCAATCCCTCCTCTCTCAAGACATGAAGAAAATTTTTCAAATATGAAAAACTTTATTTAATTTGTTTTAAATATGAAAATTTTAAAATTTAAAATATAATTTAACTTAAATATATTTATTATTTGATTCATCGTAACATTAATTGAATGAATCGAATTTAATTTGATCGATTAATTTTTGAAACTAAGAATTCTATTTAGTTATTGCAAATGAAATAATATAATTAAGTTAATTCGATTTTAAGTAATTTGATTCAAAATTAACTAAATCGACTGAATGGACACCTCTACTCATATATATATATATATATATTGTGTTGTGAGTGTAGGCATGTATTATATATGTATGCAAGTATATGTAAAATTAGATTGAAGTTGTCATTGGTTTGTTTTTAATTTGGCTTTTGGATTACTTAGCAAGGGCCAACTTGTTAGTGTATGTATGCTAATATCTTTAAGTTGAAATAATGAAGTTGCTAGCATTATGTTTTCAGTATGGTGCTTCGATTATATCATCTGTCATCTATATATAAAAATATGAATTCCAAATCAATTAATAGTGATCGACCTAAGTACTCTTATAAATTTTTAAATTAGCAAATTTATCCATAAATATATCACTTTATTAATTTATTTAAATTTAATTTAAATGAACCAAAATTAAAAATAAAGTTTATGAGAAATTAAACTACTTAAAATTTTAATTTTAATTGTTAATAGTGATTGACTAAAATATTTTTAACAAATTTTTTATAATTTTTAATTTAAATGAATTTTTTTATTATTATACTTTTTTTTTATAATTAGACTAGAAAATTACTAAAAATGATTAATACTGTTAATAGTGATCAATCTAAATACCCTTATAATAACAAATTTATCTTTAAATATATAACTTTTATTAATTTATTTAAATTTAATTTAAATCAACTAAAATTAAAAATAAGGTTTATGAAAAATTAAACTACTTAAAATATTAAAAATTTAATTTTAAGTGTTAATAGTGATTGAATAAAATATCTTTAGTAAATTTTTTATAATTTTTAATTTAAATAAATTTTTTATTATTAGACTTTTTTATAATTAGACTAAAAAAATACTAAAAGTGATTGAATAAACCCTAAATAAAATTTTAATTTCAAAAATATTAAAAGTGATTGATTAAAATACCATTAGTAATTTGTTATAAATTTTAATTTTAAATGATTTTATTTTTAATATTAAACTCTTTTTTCATAAGCAAAAATGACTTTTCACATCAAATGAAAATATAAATAGAATGGTATAAAAGGTTAATGTGTATAAGAATAAAACATTATGAAATTTGTTTCTTTAGTTGTTATGAAAATAATTGTATATGCAGTTTATGCTGATAAATAAATTTATTAAAAATAATCATAATTAAATCATTTAAGCATATTTATTTTTTTCTATTTTTTGCCTTTCAATTTTTTATTTTAATAAATTAACTATATATGTATGATAATAATGTTATTATTTCTATATTTTATGAGTTGATCATTTAATCATTAATAACATCATTAAATCTTTTTAGTTCTTGAAATAATTTTTAAATATATCATTCTTACAATTTAGTATAACCCTTATAATTAATTTTTTTATATTTTTTCTTTAAAATTTGACAATTGTTATTCCCATGAACAAAACCTAATATCAAATCAAATGCAAATCAATTGCACTCCCTTTACCAACAATTAGTACTATTTGATTAATTGAATACTTTAATTGGACTTTTCACTTGTAGAATTAGATAATTTAAGAGATAATGAAGCTACCGGTAACTCAATAATGAGTCCTGTCAAGTTGTTATAAAATTTTTTTATCTTGATTGAAACAATAATTAATTTAATTTTTTCTAAACTTTTATCTTAATATGCTTATATGTAATTAATTTATATCTCAAGATTATTAAATCTTTATAAATTATATTAAATTGCTCACTTTTTTTTTGTCATTCAAGTGATTGAACAACCTAACACAAATTATTTAAAGTAAAAAATTATGAGTGAAGTAAAATTAATTGTTTTTGGTGAATTCTTTTAAGGTGCAATAAAATTCATTAGAGCTAGCTTTTGAATGTTTTATAACAAAGTTACATTCATTTATGAAAATTTGTTTGTTAAAACTAAAAATGAAACTATTATAAATTGGATAGGTATTACATAACAAGTTTTTTAATTTTAGAATTTAAATTCTCTTAATAAAACATGACAAGTACCAAGATTAAGAATTCGTTTGATTTTATCTTTTAAAATTATGTATTTTAATATTTTTATATGACAAAAATTTATGTACAATAATTTTTTTAAATAAAAGAAAAATTAAGCTTTCAATTGATAGAATATACAATTACGTTCAAATGAAGGAAGTATCAATGAAAAATTATTCTAAGTAGAAAAATAAGACGAAAGATTGATTGATTATACATAACTCTATCTTTTCTATATGATAAAGAATGTTAGTGTTATATCATGTTTAGTGACAAATATACAAATATATTGCTTTCAAATTTCTTTAGGATTAATATGAGACTTTTTTATTTGAAAAGGATATTGTATACTCTTTCATTTTCTCCTTTATATCAGTTGAAAAATATTTATTATTGTACTAAAATTTTTAAATTTTCATATTGGGTAATATTTGTTCAAAAAAATTTAAAATTTATCAAATTAATTATCACTATTATATTTGATATAAAAATATTAGTATAAACTATAAGTTAACTAAACTTAGAAGTTATTTAAAGGCATTCATCAACAAAATTCATTTGATAAATATTTATTTAATTGTTTATTTAGTATTTTAATCATTTTAAATTTTGATTTTTCATAATTTCGAGTTGGATTTTAGGTTTAGGATCAACAACCAATTAGGTTAAGTCAAGTTTTATCATTTACTTCAATTCATACTGTATTCAATTATTCACTTATCCAACTGAGTAAATTTAACTCAATAATTAGTGCCTATTTCTCTTTATTTAAATAGTTGAATTCAAATTGTCCTAAACCCAAATAAAAAATATGCTTAATTACTTATAATTGCAATTTCATTTTAGAAATATTTTAAAATTAATTAACCAATTCAACCACACAGACAGTAAAAATAAAACATTGAAGATTAAAAAAAAACTTAAATAAAGAATTTTTAAATTATTATGGAAGATGAATAAGAAATATTAGATTTCGATTGTGTTATTATTTCAATTCGGATATTATTTATGTTCAATCATTTCAGATTTTAAATAACTACTAAATTGTTGTCTTTTAAAATCAATTGAAATCGAGTCAAGTTAGTTCATTTTTATAATTATGTGTATTATATTTTTGAATTAAGATTTAAAATGAATAAAAATTTTATTTATACTCAATTTGAGTTTTGAATTATTGCTAGTTTGAATTGATTAATCTATGTTATTTTAGCTATACTTTTATGACATTAATATAAAATTTCAAAATGGAATGAGAACACAACATTATGTAAATTTAAGTGCAAAATATGGAGATATTAATAATAATTAAAGAACACATTTTATGTATTTCTATATATAAAAATATATACATAGTAATTAAGCATATTTTTTTATTTGGATTTAGGACAATTTGAATCAAATTTTGTGATAAATAATTAAAAATTAAATAGTAAATCAATGATAATATAATAATAAAAATATAAAAATATAGTAGTAAATCATTTATAATTTAGTAGAAATCCCTAATAACATAATAGCAAATTACTAATAACTTTGTTATAAATTAGTGATAATTTAGTAATAAATTAGTTAATTACTGATAACCTTTTAGTAAATTATTAGTAAATTAGTAGTAAACCAGTTATAAATTTATAATAAATCATCAATAACTTAATGGTAATCACTAACAATGATTGGTAAATTATTCGTAACTTAACAGCTAATCCTTCACAAATTAATAGCAAATCATTCCTAAATTAGTAGTACATCATTGATAACTTAGTAGTAAACAACTATTAATTTAATTGTCAATCATTGATAACTTTATTATACTTAAAGTTACCAAAGATTGAACCCTAGGTACTAGTAAAAATGAAGTCAAAACTTTCATTTTAAGGATTAAGATAAATCTACCATAAACATAATCAATAAAAAAAATAGTGAAAAAGTTATAAATTTGAATAAAATAATAATGTTATTGTATAAAGAGAAAATTATCACTTATATTATTAGTGAATTTTTAAATTTCATGTTTTATAATTGTAAAAATATAACAACATAATAGTAAATCAAAGATAGGTTAATAAAAAATAAGTGACAACTGATTAGCTAATAATTGATAACTTAATAAAAAATCAATGATAATTTAATAGAAAATTAGTGATAACTTAATAGTAAATTAGTTTCATTTTAATAGTAATTGATAAATTTAGTAGTGAATCATAAATAACTTAATAATAAATTAATAATAATTTAGTAGTTAATCATTGAAAACTTAAATTAATTCAATATAACTTAGTAGTAGTTAATAATCAATAACTTAATAGTTAATCAATGATAACTTGATAGTAAATGAATAATTTAATATAAAACAATGATAACTTGATAATGAATCATGATTAATTTTGTAATAAATTTGTGATGATTTTATAGTAAATAATCAAAAACTAAGTAATAAATCAATGATAACATAGTACTAAATGCATAATATATAATGGTAAATCATTGATAATTTAGTTGTAAATTATAACTTAGTAGTAAATTATTAATAATTTAATTGTAAATAAGTGATAATTAGTAGCAAATTAGTTAATCATTATAACTTTGTAGAAAATCATTGGTAAATTAATAGTAAATCCATTATAACTTTGTAACAAATTTTCAATTAGTAGTAAATTATTAACAATTTAGTACTAAATTAGTCATAACTTAATAGTAAATGTCATAACGTCTAGATCCGGGGATCTATCGCCAGACATTGACTTTTAGGGAGTCGCCACCAATCTTTTTTATCTAGGTGCGATTGGCCGCCTATGGAATCTGCCCTTTTAGGGAACACCTAAGCTTAAGGGTCCCTAAAAGAATAGGTTCGGGTCTGCTTAACCAGAACAGAGTTCGGGAGTTCGGTTACGTGTGAGGAAGGTTATAGCACCCTCACAACGCCCATCAAAAGATGGTACCAGCTTGAATTTGTGTTATCCAAAAGCCTTAAAATTTTACCAAGTAGTTAGTTGTTGAAAATTATTCTCAATTGACTCTAATACTTTTAGCAAAAAATTGAGAAAATTCCCTCACCTCAAGAGTATGCAAGAAAAACTACTGTTTCACTTGCAGAGGCTCCGTCGTCGGATTATTTAAAGAAAAATCAAGATCAACCAATTAATTAATTATCAAAAATTATTCTCAATTGACTCTAATACTTTTAGCAGAAAATTGAGAAAATTCCCTCACCTCAGGAGTATGCAAGAAAAACTACTGTTTCACTTGCAGAGGCTCCGTCGTCGGATTAATTAAAGAAAAATCAAGATCAACCAATTAATTAATTATCGGAAATTATTCTCAATTGACTCTAATACTTTTAGCAAAAAATTGAGAAAATTCCCTCACCTCAGGAGTATGCAAGAAAAACTACTGTTTCACTTGCAGAGGCTCCGTCGTCGGATTAATTAAAGAAAAATCAAGATCAACCAATTAATTAATTATCGGAAATTATTCTCAATTGACTCTAATACTTTTAGCAGAAAATTGAGAAAATTCCCTCACCTCAAGAGTATGCAAGAAAAACTACTGTTTTTACTTGTAGAGGCTCCGTCGTCGGATTAATTAAAGAAAAAAGAAAAAAATCAAGATCAAAATCAAAGTCAAATAAAAAAAATTCAAAAATTCAAAAATTCAAAAAAAAAAAAAAAAACCTGGAGCGGCTCGGCTTGGTGCGGCTCGGCTCGGCTCGGAGGGCTGAAACGCGCGGGTCAGAAAGCGGGTCGACGCTTCGGGTCGGGTCGAGTTCGGCAAAACGCGCGGATCCTCTTATTAACTTAAAGCCAAAACGACGTCGTTTTGGGAGGGTATAAAAGGCACCTTCCTCCGTTTTTCAGCAGACCGTTCCTCTCCTCTCTCTCTCTTCTTCCCTTCTTCTCTGCCTTCTCTCTAGAATTTGAAAAACGCCGGTGCCGGATTCTGGAAATTTCGCCGGAATATGGGAATTTCGCCGGAAAATGGCCGGAAGTTGGCCGGATGGTCGCCGGTTTCTGGGATTCTCCGCCGGAAACTGGGTCTGTCGTCGGAAACTTCAAATTTCGTCGGAATTGTTGCCGGAAAATTCAAAAGTCGTCGGAATTTTCGCCGGAATCTGGAAATTTCCCAGAAATTTCCAGAAAATTTTTTCGCCAAATTTTTCTAAAAAATTTTTCTCACTGCCAGAACACTCCTAAACTTTTCCTTAGCTCTCTAAACACCCCTATTCTCTCAATCAGTAGCTTTTACTTCTGTTTTCTTGTGTTCTTGAACTGTTCCAGGAGGTGCTTTATATAGGATTGATCAGGAGTTTCTGATCAATCCCAATTCCTCCTTGGACGGGAATTCAGTCTTTGAATCCAATTGGGACTCTCTTGATTGAATTCCCATTCCCGGTAGGATTCTTCAGCTTCAATCTTAGCCCTCCAAAATCAAAATAAAATAAAAAAATACTAATAATAATCAGATAAATCAAAAGATATAAAAAAAATCTGATAATCAGAAAAAATCAGAACAGATAATTAAAAATAATAATAATAATAATAATAATAAGATAAACCCAAGTATATATTACAAAAAAAAAAATAATAATAATAATAAATATATAACTATATACATATAAATCTAATCTAATAAAAAAAATAAATAAATATATACATAATAATAATAATAATAAAATACATAAAATACAAAAGAAGAAAAAAAAATATACAGGATTGAAATGGGTCTTACCCATTTGGGTCAGGCCCAATTGATCTGGGCCCGGACCCAATTGGGTGTCTACAGCTGCCCCTCTTTGCACATTTTCTGTGAAACAGAAATTGCGCAAAGACGTAGACACCCAATCAAGACTCAACTCAACATTTTTATTTTTGATTTTTTTTTATTTTTGTTTTTATTTTTTTTTATTTTTTGATTTTTTTGATTTTTTTGTTTTTTTGTTTTTGTTTTTTTTTTGTTTTTTTTTTGGCCGAAGCTCCTCTAAACAGAGACTCAACGACTTTTGAAAGTAAATTGCTCCTCTAAACAGAGGCAACGGACTTTGGAAAGTAAATTGCTCCTCTCAACAGAGGCACCACGACTTTGGAAAAATAAATTGCTCCTCTCAACAGAGGCACCACGACTTTGGTTGGAAAAATAAATTGCTCCTCTCAACAGAGGCACCACGACTTTGAAAAGTAAATTGCTCCTCTAAACAGAGGCACCACGACTTTAAAAAAATAAATTGCTCCTCTAAACAGAGGCAACGAACTTGGAAAAGTAAATTGCTCCTCTAAACAGAGGCACCACGACTTTGGAAAATAAATTGCTCCTCTAAACAGAGGCACCATGACTTTGAAAAGTAAATTGCTCCTCTAAACAGAGGCACCACGACTTTGGAAAAATAAATTGCTCCTCTAAACAGAGGCACCACGACTTTGAAAAGTAAATTGCTCCTCTAAACAGAGGCAACGGAACTTTGAAAAATAAATTGCTCCTCTAAACAGAGGCAACGGAACTTTGAAAAGTAAATTGCTCCTCTAAACAGAGGCAACAAACTTGGAAAAGTAAATACTCCTAGACAATCATGTCCGAAGGAGTTGAAAGTTGTGTTTGAAGGGATTTCAGGAGATTATGCCCAAAGGTCTTATAAATCAACCCTGATACCAAGAGACATCCTATTTCGAGGATTAGGAACTTACCTGACAAGTTTCTTCTCAAACTTGCAAAGTCTTTTCATATCTGTCTTTTTCATGTGGGATGTTGGAACACCCCTGCTTCTTGAATTTGTACACTATACTTTCCTGAAAGTAGTGTATGCTATGCAATGTGCATGATTTTCAATGCATGCTATGCAAATGTTGGCCAATTAATTCCTGTTCAATGTATGGTACTCAAGTTTCTCAAGCTCTTTTTTTTCTTGGGTGTCAAGCCCTTTGATTCCTCAAGGATCCAATTGCACTGCTCTTCTAAGATCGAACCAGTGTAGCTCTTAATTGTCTCTTCCACTCAGATTCTTCCTTGTTCTGTTTTTCAATACTTTGGAATAAGCTTCATCAATCGATCATCACTTGACCATCATTCAATGAATTTCTCAGCAATAACAAATTTTCAAAACAAGTTTCATCCACCATCATTGGGTCATTACTCTGTCTCAGCATTAACCATTCAAAACAAACTCTGTCCACTGATTGTCTTCATCATTCAATCATAACTTGCAAGTCATATCGATCAATTCATCACTTTTCCAGATTTGCCCCATCATCTCTTTTAGGTTTCTACCATTTTTCATCATCTTAGATTTCTTTTCAAATGAATGTAAGATTCTTTTAAGTACATGTTCATTCATTCATTATCATTTCAAATTTTGACAAATACAATGCAATCAAGCATTTTCTCAATTCATTCTAAGGGTGTAACAATAAGAGGACAGAAAGTGAATTATGGTAAAGATAATCAATGGAGATTTATTTTGGTAGAAAATAAATGGGAAAGGAAATAAATTGGATGTCATTGAGGTAAATGGTATGTCCAAATGATGAATATTTAGACAATTTTCAACATTAATCTAGGATTCTTTTTCAAAAGCTCATTCATTTACTGTTGAAGTCATCTTGGGCTTGGCGAACTCTGCCCCAGTCTTTAAGGGATCTTCAGATGTCTTTGATCTTTCATTCATGTGAGCCATTTGACCTGAATCTTTTTTTTTTTTTTTTTTTTTTGGGTACCAAAATCACCCTTTCAGGTTTTCAATTCGGATCTCTTTTTTCATTTTTTCATTTTCTCATTTTTTCTTCTTTCTTTCTTTTTTTTTTTTCATCATCTTTTTTTTCATTCTTCACCTATTATTGACATCCTTCATACATCAAACTTTTAAGGTAATGTAGCATGATTCCATTGCTTCATCATGAGCATGCCTTCACTCAACATATGATCATTCAAGTTGGGTATTCACACTTGATCCAAATGGACTTTCCAAGGTTGTAATGTAGGCTAAGGTGAAGGGTCATAAAAAAAATGGATATAATAGGCTCAAAACATGTATTAAAAAAGTTCAAGACCGAAGGATCATTTGATGCAGCTTGGCATTTTGCCCCACATCGTTTCACTATTTTTTCTTTCCTCACACAAAGGATTCTCATTACTTTGCCCCAAGTCATGTGTGGCATTTATTTTTTCTTTTGCTTTTCTTTCTCTTTTCATCTTTGAGACCTTTTGTGGTTTTTTTTTTTTTTTTTTTTTTTTTCAAAAATTACCCTCCAGTGTAGAGGGTGATCCTTGGTTGGGGTTCTTCAAAAAAAATGATAAGCTCAAAGGGGTAACAATAAATGGTTTTTCAAATGGTAAAAGAAAGATGGCCATTTTTCATCTCAATTGTGAATACCTTTCTTGAACATCATCTATTGAACAGAGCTCATGAACTTGTATAAAATATTGCACACCTTCAAGATATATCTCTTTCATCTCTGGTGATGGCTTACCCTCTTTATTTTCGCTCAAATCATCTCCTCTGTGAATGAGTTCTCAAAATTAAATTCCAGAATTATTGTTATCATTGTCTAAATATTCATCATCTGAAATTTAAGAATGGGAGTGTGAAGTTATGGAAGGTAACAAGGCATGGAATAATGGTAAAGTGAAAGAGAAAAATGTAATGAAATGCATTGACTTGCCTTTATTAAAATGATAACAAGTGAAGTCATATTAAAAAAAAATCTAACATTTTTGAAAAGAAATCCCAAAATGACAAAAGAAACCTTCAACCAGCCTTATCTCCATTGACATCTTGCCCCTCAATTCATTGTGAATCTCTGGATCCTTTCTGTTCTTGACTTTCGCTCAGTACACTAACATTAGGTGCTGTTGCTTTTCCTTGATCAAAACTTACCATTCCATCATTGATCAACCGTTGCACCTTATACTTTAAAGCAGTGCAATTTTCAGTAGAATGGCCAGTAATTCCATAATGATAGTCACAACGGGCTGTAGGATCATACCACTTTGGATAGGGTGGTTTAAGCGGTTCCACATGGCTGGGGGCAATCAAATGGCTATTATAAAGCTCTCGATATAACTCTGTATAAGTCATAGGGATTTGATCAAATACAGGTTTTTCTCGAGTAGTCCGTTGTTCTCGTGAGCCACTTGTTGGATGAGTAGGACGAATTTGGGTTCTTACAGGAGCTTGAATGTTAAGGCGTAAGTGGATGAATAAGATGGTTGTGGAGCTAGCTGGTATGGTAGGATGAGGCATTATTCACAGCAGGATAGCATGGAGAGTAACCTTGGGATGGATAGGGTTGATAACCCCGAATTGTTGTCTATCAAAGCTCACAGCTTGAGCTTCAGCTTCTTTCTTTTCTGATGTCTTCTTGGTTTCTCCTCCTCTCAACTTGCCATTTTTTATGGCACTTTCAATAATTTCTCCAGAGATTACCATGTCAGCAAAATTCTTTGTTGCATTCCCTATCATCTTTTCATAATAGGAGGCTTTAAAAGTGCTAACAAACAGCACTGTGGTCTCTTTCTCTGTCAGTGGAGGTTGTACCTGTGAAGCAATATCCCTCCATCTCTGGCGTATTCTTTAAAAGACTCATTTGACTTTTTCTCCAGGTTTTGCAAAGATAAACGATCAGGGGCCAAATCGATGATGTGTCGATATTGGCTGATGAAGTCATGAGCCATATCGCTCCAGGAGCGAATGTGGGTTCTATCCAACTGAACATACCACCTGGCAGCAGAACCAGTAAGACTATCCTGAAAGACATGCATCAAGAGTTTTTCATCATGTGCATGAGCTGCCATCTTCCTGCAATACATGGTGATGTGAGTTTTAGGGCACTTTGTACCGTCATATTTTTCAAATTTCGGTACTTTGAATTTATAGGGGATAACCACATCAGGAACTAGGCAGAGCCCAGCAGCATCAACTGACCCATAAAAGCTAAATCCTTCTACAGCCCGTAGCCTCTGCTCTAACATGCTAATCTTGGAACTTTCCTCAGCCTCTACTCTCATCTTTTCCTTCTCCTTCTCTTTTAAATCATCTAGATCAGGAATTGGTTCTGCTGCCTTTTCAGTGAAGACAGGATTTATATAGCTGTTATACTGCCCTGGGTTGAAAGCTGATGGCATTCCAGGATAGGCGAAATGTTGTGGCGGGACCTCTTGGGCAGACTGGGCTTGAGATGGGCCAAAACCTGGAGGGTACAAAGGGTCAGCTACTTCTTGTAAATGGGGAACTTGTTGGCTTGTATTTCCTTCAACCCCTTTCCCCTTATTCATGTTATTGAGGGCCTCCAGAATTTTGCTAAGTTCATTTTCAATCTTCTCCTGAGCTTTTTCTAGCTTTTCAAATCTATGAGAACTTTCCTCCTCCATTTGCCTTGCTCTGGATCTTGTGTTGTATGGATGAGCAAGATTTTCGCTAGATGGAGCTATCCTGGGACCTTGAGTACCATACTTATGATTAGAAATGTTATGCTGTGCCTTATGTATGATGCTTTGATACACAAATGAAATGTACATTTTTCTGAATGAAATCTAGTATGAAATGAATGCAAATGATTGTGTTAAAACAATGATCATGAAAATAATACAGATGCATACAATCAGACAAACAACATAGTTAGTTCCATGGATGAGATGAAAGTGATGCTGATGCATAATATTACATATGATAAAAATAATACACAAAGTTAAACAATCAAAATGATTAGATAACCACCATTTTTTGTGTCCTAATTGCAGGGTATATCTGTCATTGGGCAGAAAGAGCTCTATCCTAAGTGTAGGCACTCTTAAAGTTCACTACATGCGATTTTAAGGTCAGAGTCTAAAGGTCCTCAAATTGCTCCTTACATCCCTGTCCATTACAGACTAGTAAGGCACCCTAATCCTCACCCATTACAGGCTACAAACGGAAAATGTTCAATTTGAGTGGGAGTATTTCGCTAACCACTGCGGAGGCATTAGACCTCACGAAAGCAATAGGTACTTTACTCCCTCCTAGAGGGACGGAGCTCGGGTGTAGAGCTCATGTTATGCATATGCACATGAATGACATAATTAACCAAGCAAATACACATAAATGAATAATAACACATATATACAAGAAGGGTTCAATTTTATTTAGCTTTTGGATAACACAAATTATTTGCTGGCCTGACTCTCAAAGTCCCCAGCGGAGTCGCCAAGCTGTCATAACGTCTAGATCCGGGGATCTATCGCCAGACATTGACTTTTAGGGAGTCGCCACCAATCTTTTTTATCTAGGTGCGATTGGCCACCTATGGAATCTGCCCTTTTAGGGAACACCTAAGCTTAAGGGTCCCTAAAAGAATAGGTTCGGGTCTGCTTAACCAGAACAGAGTTCGGGAGTTCGATTACGTGTGAGGAAGGTTATAGCACCCTCACAACGCCCATCAAAAGATGGTACCAGCTTGAATTTGTGTTATC
The DNA here is from genome assembly GCF_002303985.1 of Durio zibethinus. Next base: position 8,676,633 of record NW_019168004.1, read on the forward strand.
CAAAAGCCTTAAAATTTTACCAAGTAGTTAGTTGTTGAAAATTATTCTCAATTGACTCTAATACTTTTAGCAAAAAATTGAGAAAATTCCCTCACCTCAAGAGTATGCAAGAAAAACTACTGTTTCACTTGCAGAGGCTCCGTCGTCGGATTTTTTAAAGAAAAATCAAGATCAACCAATTAATTAATTATCGAAAATTATTCTCAATTGACTCTAATACTTTTAGCAGAAAATTGAGAAAATTCCCTCACCTCAGGAGTATGCAAGAAAAACTACTGTTTCACTTGCAGAGGCTCCGTCGTCGGATTAATTAAAGAAAAATCAAGATCAACCAATTAATTAATTATCGGAAATTATTCTCAATTGACTCTAATACTTTTAGCAGAAAATTGAGAAAATTCCCTCACCTCAGGAGTATGCAAGAAAAACTACTGTTTCACTTGCAGAGGCTCCGTCGTCGGATTAATTAAAGAAAATCAAGATCAACCAATTAATTAATTATCGGAAATTATTCTCAATTGACTCTAATACTTTTAGCAGAAAATTGAGAAAATTCCCTCACCTCAAGAGTATGCAAGAAAACTACTGTTTTTACTTGTAGAGGCTCCGTCGTCGGATTAATATAAAGAAAAAAGAAAAAAAATCAAGATCAAAATCAAAGTCAAATAAAAAAAAATTCAAAAAAAAAAAAAAAAAAAAAAAAAAACCTGGAGCGGCTCGGCTTGGTACGGCTCGGCTCGGCTCGGAGGGCTGAAACGCGCGGGTCAGAAAGCGGGTCGACGCTTCGGGTCGGGTCGGGTTCGGCAAAACGCGCGGATCCTCTTATTAACTTAAAGCCAAAACGACGTCGTTTTGGGAGGGTATAAAAGGCACCTTCCTCCGTTTTTCAGCAGACCGTTCCTCCCCTCTCTCTCTCTTCTTCCCTTCTTCTCTGCCTTCTCTCTAGAATTTGAAGAATGCCGGTGCCGGATTCTGGAAATTTCACCGGAATATGGGAATTTCGCCGGAAAATGGCCGGAAGTTGGCCGGATGGTCGTCGGTTTCTGGGATTCTCCGCCGGAAACTGGGTCTGTCGCCGGAAACTTCAAATTTCGTCGGAATTGTTGCCGGAAAATTCAAAAGTCGCCGGAATTTTCGCCGGAATCTGGAAATTTCCCAGAAATTTCCAAAAAAATTTTTCGCCAAATTTTTCTAAAAAATTTTTCTCACTGCCAGAACACTCCTAAACTTTTCCTTAGCTCTCTAAACACCCCTATTCTCTCAATCAGTAGCTTTTGCTTCTGTTTTCTCTGTGTTCTTGAACTGTTCCAGGAGGTGCTTTATATAGGGATTGATCAGGAGTTTCTGATCAATCCCAATTCCTCCTTGAACGGGAATTCAGTCTTTGAATCCAATTGGACTCTCTTGATTGAATTCCCATTCCCGGTAGGATTCTTCAGCTTCAATCTTAGCCCTCCAAAATCAAAAATAAAATAAAAAAAATACTAGATAATAATCAGATAAATCAAAAGATATAAAAAAAATCTGATAATCAGAAAAAATCAGAACAGATAATTAAAAATAATAATAATAATAATAATAATAATAATAAAATAAGATAAACCCAAGTATATATTACAAAAAAAAAAAAAAATAATAATAATAATAAATATATAACTATATACATATAAATCTAATCTAATAAAAAAAATAAATAAATATATACATAATAATAATAATAATAAAATACATAAAATACAAAAGAAGAAAAAAAAATATACAGGATTGAAATGGGTCTTACCCATTTGGGTCAGGCCCAATTGATCTGGGTCCGGACCCAATTGGGTGTCTACAGTAAATAAATGATAATTTAATAGTAAATTATTGATAATTTAATAGTATTTGATTAATAGTTTAGTAGTAAATCGCTGAGAATATAATAATAAATTAATGATAACTTAATTGTCAATCATTGATAAATTTTTTTATACTTAAAGTTTATAAATTAATTAATGATAAATTTTTTATAATAAAATAAAAATTTATAATTTAATTTCATGCAATAAAAATATCTAATGCTTATTTTTGTTTTTTTGTTTTTAATAAGATTCAAGGATTTATTATTAGTGATCAAATTATAAATTTTCAAAATTGAGTGAGCAAAATAAAAAATTTTTAAAAATTAAGTGATCAAAATGTAATTCATCTTTAATTTTAACTTTTGAATTTTTTTTTTTTAAATTTATAGTATCATATCAATAATGCTTTCAATCAAATTTATAAGTTTTTCTGCTTTCAATCAAATTTCACATTTATAAGTTTTTCTTCTTTCAATCAAATTTTCACATTTAAGAAACCCGGCTACCAAAAAACAAATAAAACAGCGTAACAACCCAATGTTTGTCTTCATTAGTAGCTTTAGCAACTATAGCGGGACAAGTGACAGGCCAATTCAAAACACTTCCAAACAGGATGAACATAGGCCATACAACCACCCAAAAATCTGGACACAAGTGTATTGAATATTAATGTCTTATTTAATATTCATAATCAATGTATGATCGATGCATAATTCATATGCATTAATTAATAAGTGTCATATCATGCAAATATATATCTAGGAATTGTCTTTCACTTCAATTTATATTTAATAGGTCATGTATGCATCGACAAGAACTGATCAAATAATTAACTCCTAGTATATCTTGTATATAGGCCACATGACCACTCAATAATATTGCATATGCAAATATCTTTCATGCTTAAATTTGCATTTCTTGTGTTATCTTTGCATCAATAAGAATTGTAAAGTAATCTCAACATCAAATAGGTTGAATATGCAACTATCTTTCACACTTAAATTTATATTTTATGTATCGTCTATTTTTATATTTTATGTATCGTCTATTTGTGGTGATGCCAGATTTTGACTGGGGGAGGGGGGAATTAAGACCAAGACAACAACATCCAAAATTAAGATAATATTTGCTACGCTAAGACAACATGATTATGGTATGATGATAAGAAAGTTACTAAATTTATAATGTATAGATTAGGACATATTAAAAATACACACAAGGTTGCACATAAACTATGTATATATTTTTGTACGTAGAAATACATAAAATGTCATGGAATAAAATGAGGAGAAAATAGTATCTAATTGCTTTTATTCAAAATTATGCTCTAACTATTTTAAGAATTGTCTATATTATTTTTTATTAATTGTCAATAACGATTTTGTTTGAGACTCAACAGTGAAAAATAAACTCCACCGTTAGCCACTACTTTTTCCTTTGCCTTCGATACCGTCAACTGTGGCTTTTCTAAGCTTAATTTGTTTCTTCCTCAATGCCTCCTCTCTCAAGACATGAAGAAAACTTTTCTAAAACTCTTCGAAACCTGAAAATTGCCTCAAACTCGACAACCCTCCTTTACGGGGTGTTTAAAATTTGGTTTTAATTGAATTCATCAAGCAAATTCATTTAATTTAGTTAATTGATTAGTTTTCGAATTATAAAAAAATGACTTTAGAAAAATTTTGATTTTCAGGTAATTCAATTCAAAAATTGAATTAATTAAAATTTTAATCAAAATATAATAAAACTCAAAATAAAACTAAAAATACATGATATAAATAATTTATTTTAGAAATTATTAAAGTTTTTAATTTAATACTTTGGTATTTGAATATTTTATTAGATAATTTTATTTAATTTATTTCAAATATGAAAATTTTAAAATTTAAAATATATTTTAAGTTAAATATATTTATTATTTGATTTATCATAAAATTAATCAAAAAGATTGAATTTAATTTGATTGATTAATTTTTGAAACTAACAATTCTATTCAATTAACACAAATGAAATAATATAATTAAGCTAATTCGATTTTAAGTAATTTGATTCAAAATTAACTAAATTGACTGATGAACACCTCTACGCCTGTATATATATTTTTTGTTGTAAGTGTATGCATGTATTATATATGTATTTTTTTATATATTTAATAAATTATTTTTAAAATTTTTTAGTAACTCACTTGATATAAAAAATATGTTGTGTGTCATGTAATTTGGTTCTTTTTTTGCTTTTTTTTTTTTAATTTTGTCTTGTTTACAATTTTTACCTTTATATTTAATAACTATTTTGAAATATTTTAAATTTTTTTCTAATAATCGATCCATTTGATATTATTATTAAAAATATATATTTTGTTATTTTTTTAATTTGATATTTTTTTGAAATGAAATTAATGGAAGTGTCACTGTCACATCCAAATTTGATTTTTTTATCTTTTTGTTTTTTAAATTCATGATATAATTTTTTCAAAAATGTCTAAACGTTACTGATATTATGAACTCAACTTTCTTTTTTTTTTTTTTTGCATTTCGTAATTTCTTTTTTTTTTTAGTTTTTCTCTTCTTTTTTATATTTAATAAAATATTTTAAACATTTTTATTTTTGTTGTGTGTAGGGAAAATTTTATATTATTAATTAAAACATCTTTTCTGTACCTTGTAATTAGATAATTTTATTAAAAAAATATTAAAGAATGTGACGGGTAAATTTGATTTTTTTTCAGACTTTTTTAGTTTTATGGTATAAGGAAAATGCTGTTTTTAATCAATAATATCAAATTAACTTTGAAAAAAGTAAAATATAAAAAATATTAAATATGAAAAAAAAATAAAATAAAATAAAAAATATAAATCTATGATATAAATTTTATATAAAAAAAAAATTCATCATTACCGATGTTACGTGGTAACTCAACTTTTTACTTTTTAATTTTTTTGCTTTAAAATTTTTTCCTCCTTTTGTTCTTGTGCCTTTTTAATTGATATATATATTTTTAAAATAACATGCGTAAACGTGACATCATATTTTGTTTTTTATTTTTTTATCAAATAATTAAAAACAAATGTAATCAATAAATTAATTTTTTAGAAAAATGTTAGTAGATGTCAGTAAAAACTGGGGAGTTCTTGCCTGCAGTTCCCTTTTTTTTAGTTAGGGTTAGAGAATAATATGTATATATATTAGAGTAATTTTGGGTAATCGCACCTTGACCTCTTTAAAATTACTTTGTGCAATGTAGTCGCCCTTGAAATATTATCAAATAAATAAACTTGTTCAATTTAATCCCTTTTGTAAAGTTATCAAATAATAAACCAAAATAAAACTCTTAAATAATACTTTGTAATATAATTAAAAAAGATAATAAAATTTTGGGACGGGTACAGCATAAGCAAGGAAAAAATTGCAGTGCATAGCATTGCAAACCAATGCATGCAACAAATTCAGCTATTGCTGTCTAATCGAATAAAGGATTGTGTCTATCATAAAACTATAATAAAAATATTCGCTATCTTTTTTCTTAGTCTGTTTCGTCCAAATCCGATGGTTCAGCAGCTGATTTTGCCCCTTTTGTGTTTGTTTGTGTGCTTGTGGTTTTCCTCCTTTTTTGGTCTTCTTCGCGCCATGACATACACAGAGCTAATATAAGAAGAAGCAGAACCACCAATGTGAAAGTCGTCAACACCACTGTCAGTCTCTCTGTTTTCAAAAAATTGAGAATGAGCGTATATAAGAGAAGAAATTATAAACAAAAACAAAAGGAAGGAAGAAAGAAAAGCCTATAATAATCGACAATGCCATGCCAATCATAAAGTAAATTATAGTACGTATATTTTCATGAAAACAAAAAATTTCCATGCATGGATGCTACCAGCTAAAGCTACAATCGACAATGCCATGCCAATCAAGAATTTAATCAACTATAAATTATCATAATATATACATAAAAATCTTGAAGATAATCGATGCTAAAAGAGAGATTGTTAGATACCCATGCTAGCTAGCTAGAAAGAATAAACTCCAAATCCAAAGCCAAGCTTGAGAATTATTCTCCAAAGGAATGTCCAAGCTGTTGGTAGTGGCAGCTTCCAATCCTGTATTTATAGTAGTTTACGGAACCTTATTTGAAAAGAGTGTTGATGGTCAAAAGATAGAAAAATCAGGGCATATCTTTAGAATTTGACCCAATTTCTTAAGGAAATTAGATACATGACGAAAATTCACTATTAATTATTTCTATAAATAAATTGCACATAATTAGACCTAATTCTTAAAAGGAAAATAGAAATAAGAGCTTTCTTGAGATAATTATTATTCTTAAGATAATTAACATAATATTCCTTCAAAAATGAAAATATGATTAACATAATAAATATATTTATCTTTGTTCCGTTTATGATTATTTATACAAGGAAATATAGTAGCACATTGCCAAAAAACCAAAACAAAAAAAAAAGCAAGGTCGAATTTACCGATTTGTTGTGGTGTTTAAGATTATTTGATCCGTCCGTATGATATGTCTGGTCTTTAAGGTCTGAGATTATCTTGCGTTATTGTAAGCGAATTATGTTGCAGTTCTTTGTTATTGCAAGCCTTGTGTTTTTTATTTGGTTTTGATTTAGGGTTTAGATTTTTTTTTTTTTGAGAAAAATAGAAATTGATAACTCAAACTTTCCCAATTACCATTAACATTTAAGTGGATTTTCAAAATAAATTTGATTTTCATAATTCCCTTTTTCCTTAAAAATTCTATTTTTAATGTAACAAGTGACAAATAAATAATGTAAATACAAACCAAAAGATTGAAATGACCAAATTAATCTATCTTATACATATTTAATCTTGGTTTTTTATTATCATCTTCTGTCTAAAATAAAATTAAGGACAAAAGAAATTCTATTATTGTTTATTTATTCTTATTTATTTTGTAAAGATTTTTTTTTAATTTGTCAATATTTAAGCAGAATTTAAGAAAATTAATTCTTCTAAACATTATTTGAATTTCCTTCAACATCTAGACTAGATTTCAAAGATCATTTTTTCCAAAGCAATTTCCATTCTTTTTCCCTTGTTTTTTCCTTTTTTATTAATATTATTATATCCTTTTTTATAAAAAAAAAAATCTTACTTTTGTGACACAAATAGAGATTTAAAACACCCAAAATCTAATGAGATTTAAACATTTTATTTATTTATTTATTTATTTTTATTTCTAAAAAAACAAAAGATCTATGACAAACCAGAGGACATAAACAACAAACCATGAGATTTAGAACCTTCGCGAACGTAAAAAAGGAGACTAGATTATCAAACCAGCATACATTGAAGAAAAAGTGAAACTCGAAGCCGTCACAACAGGCAATAGCACACTTGTAGAAAGACAAAACGGCAACCATGGATAATTTTAAGATATCCTAAGTAAGCCACTACCGTCCCCACCTATACTCCCTAAGAAACCCTTCCTAATTTCTACTTTTGCTACCATCTCTTTTCCAATTTAGGCTAAAAAACATAAAAAAAAAAAAAAAGAAGAAGCATGCTTATACAACAGCCCCTAGACGGTATATACCAGATAAAATCAGAGAAGATGAGCCATAAGCCAAGAAGTGACGAGCCCTCATGGTCAACAAGAAAGGAAGAGAGACGGATCATCCACCATTTAGCATGAAGGAAAAGTGAAGCTCTAGCTTCTACACAGCACTCTTATAGAAAAGAAAAAAATGGATAATGAAGCTTTAAACAGTCCACCAAAACAGAACCTATCATTCTTGGAACCATATTTGGAGTTTTAAAGCTACCTCAATCACCTCACTTCCCCTACATGTAAAATGCTCTTGTTTACTGAAAAAAAGTTCCTTTCTAACATGAAACTGAGAAAAAACAAGCAAAAATAATGTATTAAAACCTCTATTACAGCCAAGAATAAAACTTATTCAGAAAAAAAAAAAGCCTTTGTAACTCCAATGGCTCCTTTCTTCTTATACCTTTAAATGGTTTCAGTTTCAAAAGAGAAAGGAGCTTCCTTTCATCACATAACAAATAGATACAGACCAAAAGCAAGGAGCTTTAAGCCTCCATATGCTGTGAACTAAAGCAGACCAAAAAGCCTCCATCTAAAACCAGTTTTTGGACCCTAATCTTTTATTGTTTCTCTTTTCCCATGCTTTGAGTGTCTCCAGGTTTTTGTAAAAAAAAAAAATAAAAGGTTCATTTCTCTATAAAAACAACACATAAAAACTCCAAAACTAAGTTTGGAACTCCCATGGATAAGAACATGAAGACAGAACCTAAACTTACTGAGAAACCATTATTATTTCTTTTTGTTTAAGCTCCTTCTTCTCCTAGGTTTTGAAAAGGCATCAACATTTCTTTTAAAAAACTTTTTTTGATTGCAATAGTTTAGGAAACACGCCCCATAATGAACACCTAAACCCTATAGACCATAAAGAGTATCAAAACTATAATACTGAAAAAAAAAAAAGAGCCTTTTAAGCTTAAAACCCCTTGAAACCCTTGTTCGTTCCTTATAACCAGAAAACTTTCTATTTTTTAAGTAAAAAAAAAATCATTTTTTTTATACAGCACTCATGTAGGGTAATCCAGAAGAGAGTTTGAAGCTCTGATACATAGCAAAGATGGAAATAGAGACCTCTACCATATAACCTTATTTGTAAACTATTTTATAAACTTTGAGAGGACAAAGTTGACACTTTTAACCCTTTCTCCTACACAGTGAGCAGACAAACCCTATATAGAAAGACATCCAACCCTTTTTACTACCTTAAACCTTATATGAAAAGTCATGGTAGCTACTCTGTGTCTTAAACCTTATATGGAAGGCATGATAACCATCACATGCATGCAAAAAATACCCAAGAAAATATCGAAAATAGTTATCTTTTTCTCAGTTTCCCCAAAGGAGATGGCTTTTTTTCTTTTGGCCAAGCTTTCCTTTCTTCTTTTTTTTTTATTTTTATTTTTTTAAACCGACTAAAACACCTCTACCAGACTACTAAAAAACCATTGTTCTCTCTTTTTTTTTTTTGCTGCTAAAAACCCTTATTCGACTCCCAGACCTTTTTTTTTTCTTGCTTTCCTCTATTTTCGGCCAAGCTCCTAGACCTTTCTTTCTTATCTCTTTTTCTTCTTTTTTTTGTTGTTTTTTTTTCTTAGTGCTTTTTTTCCTTCTAGTCTCTCCTCCCTCTTTGCTCTCCTGAGAGCTCGTCTATTATAATGAACACAGCCTTTCCCTTCAAGCCTTACCGTTCGTCTTCTTCTTCTCCCTTCCACTACCCTACAATTGATTTGGCTGACCACTAATTCTATGATTTTGTCTGCTGCAGGCGCCATTAGCTCCTGTCTTGCTTAGCTGTCTCCTCTATGCATGGGTCACGTGAAAATGGCAAGGTGGAGTTGGCCTTTCTTGCTTTCCTTTGTTTAAAAGAAACCTTTTGATTTTAGGTCGGTATTGTTTTTTTTTTTTTGTTTTATGGCTGACTCCACTTCCTTTCCATGCATCCACTTGAACTTCCAAGGAGAGAAAAGCATACGGGCTTTAACCTTTTCTTCTTTGTTTGTATTATGTTCCCTGTTTTGGGTTTTGCTTTAGGCCAAGTTTGGGTATTGTCATTTGGGCCATGTTGGACTTGACAATTTGGCCTTGGACCATCATATGGGCTCGATTTTTTAAGATCGTTTTGGGCTCATATCTTGAGTTTTTAAATGGGCAACCTCATGGGCTTTAAATGGGAATGGTTTTGGACTCTTATTTGGGCTATTTTGGGCTTGTGCTTTGGTCCATCAACAAAATCATGGTTTTTGTTTAGGCTTTTTAAATGAGCTTTAGAATGGACTGTGAATTAAGCTTGCAATATTAGACCTTTAATTGAGCCACATGGACCACATCTTTGGGTTTTTAAATTGGGCAATGTCTGGTTTGTAATTAGGTTACATAATAGGCCATGTTCTAGGTCTTTAATAGTCCACGTTGTGGGCACAAAACCAACTAAATTGGGCCTCAATTAATTAAAAAACAAACTCTATTTTTAACATGAAAACAAAACCCTCCAATTGATTAAAATTGATATACCCGAACCTAAACTGCCATTGATCATGATTAAATCGCTCCGAATACAATTATGTATCTACAACAACTTGACATTTATTTTTACTTGTAGTTCAAATTTAACATTGGTTGCTAATAGTATTTTTGGGTATCTTAGTTGGATAGAACTGGTTGGAGGTTGAAGGTAAGGGAACCTATACCTACAACCAAAAAATACAGTCAAATGGTGCCAGAATTAGTTCTCTGGGATGCGCTCTAGTGCTCAAATTAGAAAGTATCTTGAGGGCTAAAGAAGAAAAGTAATAGTGCAAGTAGGGAAAGCTTTAAGGAGAAGGAATACTAGATGGTCTTACCCTTAGTTTTACGTACTTGGACCCTTTTATTCCTTATATATGAGAGGAAAGTTAGTGATATGACCAGGTCAGCTAACAGTTGATGGTGAGCTTACGTGGAGCTCAAGAAAAAGTCATATGGATGACTACAAATTACATTTAATGATCCTAAGCATGTGCGTGATGGCATTTAATCGATCCTCTCTTATGATGATGTAGCAATCGGACATTGGCATGATGACTTTGAGAGTTGGCTTTATCGACTAAGTAAATAGGCACAATAAAAATTGAAGGAGTTTTGTTTTTATGTCTTTTAATTGTGAATTTTTGAAGATTATTTTTTTTTTGCTGGTAAGACTTGTCATTTATTTACAATGATGTGGATTATATGTGTACAAAATATCTTATTTTGAGAAATAAATTTAAAATTACTCTAGTATGGGAAATAAGATTAAAGAGCACAAGAAAAAACTCTTCAAATTTGCCAAGGTTTAATTTATTTATGAATTTGTAAGCATAAAAAAGTTATAATTATAATTAGTGTATGAAATTAATACTAAAATAATATAAGTGACTAAGTCTTCAACAACTTTAAAATGTGCCTAATCCAGAATTATTGGATAAACCCCAAGTATCTTTTGCGGCTTAATAAAAATCTTTCAATATTGAGAAATGTGTACAATTAGAAGAAAATTCCCAATATAACTTGGAATGAATTGTTCGTAGGCAAAGAAATTACACAAGATACTCTCTGTACTATCATAAATGCTTAAGGTTGAAATCTTCAGTTTCGCATTTTCAAATTCTATATCGAAAAAGCTATGTAGATCTTTCTCATTTTTTTTCGAGAAACGGTTCCTGCCTCTTTCAGCTCCGTTGCACATCATATGTATTTCCATAAGCATCGGTCTGTTGGTGCCGCTTTTGCTCTAAAATCCTTGTGTTGCTTTATTCCTTGAGGTGAAGGAAGCCAACTATCATGTACTAAGCCCAGTAGATGCTTGGTATCTTTAGCGGAAATGAGACACTTTTCATCAGGGCATATTTCTGGTTCTGGTATCACCTTTGAAAGGCGGGAAAGAGCCAATTTAGTAAACTTATTATCTCATTCACCATTTGACTTGTTGATCATGCCATACAACTCGGAAAGCACAAAGAAAGGAAGTTGATTTTCGAGTAGCAACAAATCATAATATACCTCAGTTAGAAACCCGTTCAGGTTGAAAGGATTCTCACTGCGATCATTATCATTATCTTGAAAGTCAAAGAGCTGAACAATAAAGCATCCATCAAGGATCATCATTTTCACAAATGTGTCAGAATCAATGTGATCTAAAGGTTCTTCGTAGCATTCACGAATTTGCTTTTCTATTTATTTCATGGCCTCTACAAAATTTTCGGGCTCAAGCTTGCTATCATTAATCATCCTACCGAGCCAACTCCTTTTGGTAACTTCCCTCGCCTTCAAGTATTCCTTATCATGGTGATAGGGACCGATTGAAATCACATTGGGTTCATAGGCTTTTTCTTTTACTTGACGTAGTCGATGAGGCACTTTATAAATACTACAGGCATTTGCGTCCGAGGACGTCTCACAAAGTTAACGGAGATCCACCTCGAATCTTTTCGTTTTAGGTTCATGAATAATATTACCTAATTCACTTGTAATATCCTGTGTTCAAAGGTGCGTGAGATACTTTGTTAATTAGAAAAAAAAAAAAAAAAAAGAGAAATTTAAACAATAAAATATTATGTGTTCATTTGACACATTTTATGTCCACTCTAGCCGTGATTTTTTATCATGCCTAAAATAAGTATAAGATGTGCATGTGGAGTATGCAAATAATATTATCCTTTAAATAATTACAATAAATTTGCATCATGCGCGCTCATGCTATGAAAGAAAATTATTTTTTATTTAATTAATGAAACACCTTTTGTTTTGAACCTCATTTTAAGATCTTGCTTCGCAGTAGTTTAATTTTTTTATTTTGTTTACTATTTGAGCTATTAAGAATGAATATCGATTACATGTAATAATTATAATTATTATTGAATTTGAATTTTAACAAAAATGTTACAACTTAAAAATGAAATTGGCAAAACAATCTATTAATATAATGGTCTTAAATTAAAATTTAATTAATAAAAGATTAAAATAAAAATTACAAATAAATCAATTAAATAAGCATAATAAAGAAATAAATTAAATTAATGAAAAATTTAAATTAACACATTAAAAAAACAAAAAAATATAGAGTATAAAATTATATTGGAAATAAGAAAAAAAATAGTAATGAGCCAAAACTCAAGGTTCAAAAAGAAATCATCAAAAATCCAAAAAAGTACCAAAATCTAACTCTCAATATTTCTCATAAAATACCAATATTACCCTTAAATATTTATCAAATTCTCTTTATATCCTTTGTGAACACATGTCACCACCACACCACTTGTAAATAACTTCCCTTTTATAAGGGTGATAGATAGATAGATTATTTACTTGATTCTCTTAAATTAAAATCAAATGAAAACAATGGCTCTAATTATTATATCAACTATGCTGATAATCATTAATAATAATAAATTAAAAGAAAATTACAATCTTTCTTCATATAAATTTAATTATTCATATCACCTTACATATGAGACAAAAAAAAGCATATAGAGGTAAATTTTGGTATGGTGCTTGATGTAAGAACCTTGATGATTGTATCTGTATTAATTAAATCACCATATTTGATTAAGAATTTAAGAATTTTATATGACAATGATCTTATTATCTCATGTGATAAGATCACTAAATAATTTAGTTCTTATTTCAAACGATAAAAAAGTTTTACCGTCTCACAAAAGCAATTTTCAATTTTTTATGATTGATTTGTAGTGATAATAGCAAGAATGAACCCCTACTTTCTTTAAAATTTGTCTTTTATAAGTGGACCTCCAAATTATTGGCTATAAAATAGGTAAAGAGTTTAACTAGTTCAATTTCATGTCAACCTAAGTGATTTTGATTTTAAAATACATTTTTATGACTTTATATAAATGTTATTAGGTAATTATTTTCATCAATGTTAGCTATAGAATGATTGATTGCTATTTATAAATTGTTCATTTAATAAAAATTAAGAATTATTGCTTGCTTTTTGAAAAATTATTGTTCATTTATTGCTTTTGTACACAAATTTAGGTAATACTAAATATAATGATTTAACATCAACGATGATTTTTATTATTTCACTAAATATGATAATTTAATTAAGATTATTAGTGATAAGATTATTTGGGTGATTTCATTATAATATATAATAAACCATTTAAAGTGATTTAAAAATGATATCATAATATGTAAAAAGGAAATGAGAAAAAGCTTCCATTTTCTGTTGTGTATTAAACAGAAAACGTCAAGCTAATGACGTAAATTGATTAAAAAAATTTTGTTTTAGACACACACATGTGAACAAGCCTCAGGGGTCGGGAGCTTCTCCCTTGCAAGCGAGCAACAAATGAGTCATGACAGGCCTAGTTGGGTTAATTGCGTTTTAGCCAAGCACCCCAATTTTGTTTGGAGGCACTTGGGCTTCTATGCGCGAGATTTAGAGGTATTCGTGGATTCGGTTAGATTGGATTAGGCCGAATGTGAATGGCATTTCTAAAATTTTATTTAAGATAAAGCCAACTGTGATAATTGTTGATAAATATCGATCAAGATTTTCTGTATTAAGAGAATAATAATTTAGTTGAACAGTTGTTCTTTGTCTCGCACATGTTAAAATTTATGAACGGTACAATATACTTGATACTTTTAGTTTTAAGTCTCATTAGTACATATTAATATTACTCTTCGCAGTAGTTTAATTTTTTTCATATTGTTGACTATTTGAGCTATTGAGAATGAATATTGATTTGCAATAGCAATCTTCAATTTTTTATAATTGATTTGCAGTGATAATAGCAAGAATGAACACCTACTTTCTTCCAAAATTTGTCTTTTATAAGTGGACTTCCAAATTATTGGCTATAAAATAGGCAAAGAGTTTACTTAACTAGTTCAATTTCATGTCAACCTAAGTGATTTTGATTTTACAATACACTTTTATGTCTTTGAATAAATGGTTTTAGGTAATTATTTTCATCAATATTAATTAGCTATAGAATTATCAATTGCTATTTATAAATTAAAAATTATTACTTGCTTTTTTCTAAAGTTATTTTTTAAGCATTTTATACTCGAACATTTTTTTATGTAATACAAAAAATAGGTTGATTTTTATTATTACACCAAATGTAATAATTTAAGATTATTAGTGATAAGATTACATTAATGAATTAATCATTATAATATATAATCATTAAATCACTAAAGTAGTTTAAAACATGATATTATACACTACCAAAATATGTAAAAACCAAGTGAGAAAAAGCTTCCATTTTTTGTTGTGTTTTAAACTGAAAATATCAAGCTAATCACGTAAATTGATTAAAAAAATACACGCACACGTGAGAACAAGCCTTACGAGCTTCTCCCTTGTGAGCGACTAGCAAATGAGTCATGACATGCCTGGTTAGGTTAATTGTTTTTTAGCCAAGCACCCCAAATTTTTTGGAGTAACGTGGGCTCCTATGCGCAAGACCAGAGTTATTCGTGGATTTGGTTAGATCAAATTAGGTCGAATTTGAATGACATTTCTAAAATTTTATTTAAGATCACGTCAACTGTGAAGAATTGTTAGCAATACCGGTCAAGATTTTTTTGATTAAGAGAATAACATTTAAGTTTGAAAAATTACTGTCTTATTCATTTTATGGGTTTTTATTCAAAGAATATGATTAAGAATTGAGACATAAATTCTGTTAGTGTTGCATTTAAAAAAAAAGAGTTAATTGTCTATTTTATTTTAATATTTAATTTTTAAAAATTCTATTTTATAATTAAACTTAAATAAAAATAAATTTTTATTAATAAAATAATATTTCAAACAGGATTGGGCCTATTTTAGACTTTAATCACTACTCCAGGCCTGCTCCAATCTAATCAGGTGTGTTTACATGACAGGCAATCCAGTCCATTGCTCCACTTAAGCCTATATGAATTCTTACGAATAAACCTCTTGGAAGTTACTTCACATTTTTTTTCTATATATATTTTATAAATGAGGTAGCGTATTGGACGGTGTTTATAAGTATTAAAATTTAAAATTATTAAATATTATTTTTAATTATATGAATTAATAAAACAAATTTTCCAATTTTTTATCACAATAAATTTGTCATAGTTTGATTTTTTGCTAGTTAAAACTTTTAAATGTTGATTTCTTGTGATTTTATATTTATCAGATAAATATATAAAAATATTTTTAAAAGCTTTGATTGATCTAATTTTTAGATATATATTTTACAAAATTTAGTTAACAAAAATTTTTTTAAATTAATAGTCCAAAAAAGTTGACTTTTCCTAAGAAAAAAATGTTCTTCGAAATCGAACACATTTAACAACTTTGTTTTTCATTTTGAAAATACCTGAAGCTGTTTGTGAGTACTCTCCAAAACTAAGTACTGTGAGGACGGCCAAGAAATTTGTCCCTGATCTGTCGCCACCTGGCCAAAAGTGTGATCAGGGCATACTTTGTCAGATATCATCAAATAATCATCAATATCATCACACCAATACATCGATGTATACTTATTAATTTGTATACATCACATCACATCACATCACATCAATAAAGATATGGAGCATTGAAAAGTTAACCTCTGCACGTAAAAGATGGTTAACGCGCTAAGGGGAAAGAATGTGAGATAGAGATTAAGCCTGCTGGATTTAATTTGTTCGTGATTCAATTTCCAAATGAAGAAGCTGGGATTGGATGATTGAGCATGGACCACGGCATATCCAGAATAAGCCATTGATACTGCGAAGATATGAACCAGGAATGCGATCTTTGGAGTTCGATATGGAAATGTTGCCAGTTTGGGTGCAATTAGGGAATATTCCATGAAGCTATATTCAAAGAAAGGGTTGAGCTATACAGCAAGTGCATTGGAGAATCCTCTGTATATAGACTTAATCACAACCAATAAGCAATGGTTGGCTTATGCTAAAATTTGAGTTGGGTTGAACGCAAGTATGGCAGTCCCTCGGTTTTTTGATGTGGTGTGGACAGATGGATATATTACATTTGTTTCAGTTGAAATTCCATGGTTGCCATAATGATAAGACATGTCCACAGAAAACAATCAAGGTCCTTGGAAAAGTGTGGGTGCCAAAGGATAAGGGTAATGAGCCAATGCACGAGATCAAGAAATAAAGATGATGAAGCAGGGATGAAGCAAGATAGCAATGGAGGAGAAAGGAAGGAGAAGGCGGCTATTCAGTTGTCTCCAACGGCCAGAGTAGGTTCTGTTAACAGGTTTTCACTTCTTAAATCAATTTAGGAGTTTGAGCTGACATTAGAAGAAAACAGTAGAGATACAATTGAGAAGCTGATGCTGTTAAAGTGGTATAATCTACATCTAATAAATATTTAATTTTTTATAATCTTATATTGAAGTCACCTCTTCACTTGTTTGAATAATTAACATAGCATCAGATTTAGGATTTTTTTTTTGTTGCATGATAGGTTTCTTCATCTTTGCCTACATATGATAAAAGCATGTTAAAATAGTATAATCTCACATTTAATAAATATTTAATTTTTTGTAGTCTTATATTTATATTAAGCTCCAATTGATATTAAATTGAATGTTTAACAAATTCCACCATCACCAAAGAAGTAGAGAGCTACAGTAATTCTTGTAAGCTAGTGTAATCATCATGTCCTGTGCTTCATTGGATAAGTCTCCTTGAAATAGTTCAGTCAGTAATTCTTGTGTGCAGCCTATGACATTATAGTCATTACAATCCCTTTACTGTCTATCAATTCATTGGATGGATAAGGAGCGATGTTTACAATCCTTTTATTCTCCGAATCACTTAGTGGAGGACTACTGGGATATTTCAAAAGAGCTAGGGGAATAAGGTAAGGCGATCCCATGTCTCCTTATTTGATGTGGCAATCAATGTTCTATCAAGATTGCTTGATGCAATTGCCAAACATGGAGTCTTTGCTTTCCATCCAAAGTGTAGGAAAATAAACCTGACACATTTAGGCTTCGCAGGGGTTAGCAGAGGGGTTAGCAGAGATGAACTTAACGCGATCCAACAGGTTACGGGATTTAAGATTGGTGCTCTGCCAGTTAGATGCCTGGGCGTTCCTTTGGTCACTAGAAGACTTGAAGAGATAGATTGTTAGCATTTATTAGAGAAGATCACATCAAGGATCAAAAGCTCGGGTGCTCGACATTTATCGTATTCGGGTAGACTGCAATTAATTTAGTCTATGTTGTTCAGTGTCCAAAACTATTGGAGCAGGCATTTTATTCTTCCGAAGCATGTCCTAAAGAAGATAAACCAATTATGTTCAGAGTTTTTTTGGAAAGGGAGAAAAGGAACAGCCAAAGGAGCCAAAGTATGTTGGAAGGCAATATGTCTTCCAAAATTTGAAAAAGGACTAGGAGTCATCGCTGGAATCAAGCTTATATTATGAAGAATCTTTGGACTATATTGACTAAAGTAAGGTCAATATGGATAGCATGATTAAAAGCGTAAATTTTGGAAGGACAAAGCATTTGGCAAGTGATAGGCCAACAAAACAGTAGCTGGAGTTAAAGGAAATTACTTCAGCTGAGACAAACTGCCCAACAAGTCATTAATAGGGAGAATGGTGTTGCGGTATGGACATTTCCAAACCGTTGCTATTCGACTAAAATGGTGGGGAATAGGATTAGGCCTAAGTAGGAAAAAGTTGGTGGCATAGGCTTATATGGTTCAAATCCCATGTTCCAAAGCATTCATTGATAGCCTGGATGGTCATCGTGAATAGACTCCCAATGAAGGACAGACTAAGGTCTTGGGGAATGGAGATATATAGACAGCGAGTGCTGCTTGTGTCAAAAAGCAAATGAATCCAGAGATCATATCTATTTCGGCTGTGCTTACACTAAAGAAGTTTGGCATATGGTACTCCAGTTATGCAAGATTCACAGAAGAATAGGAAATTGGGAAGCTGAGCTAAGGTGTGCAATGAACAGGCTGAAGGGAAAAGCTTTGATTTCAATCATATTACGTATAGCTTGGAATGCTTGCATATATTTGCTATGGAAGGAAATGTTGGGGAGATAAACCAGACTTGAAGCCCATGGGAGTACACCAGAAAGCCCATACATACATGTTGGACACCACTTGAGCCCAAAAACTTAAGCTATTAGGTTCTTGGGTCCTTCATGCATATATAGGACATCTCATTCAGATTTTCTAATGATGTGAGATTCTCTTTATTCACATGTGAATCATATCCCAACAATCTCCCCCATTTACTTGTGAGTTATGATCCATCCCACTTCAGCTCCCCCCTTTGTGAATAAGACCTATCAACACCTCCTTTGGGCCAGACAATCTCACATCTCTAGTGTGCTTTTGAGCCAGGACACAACACTGAACTTGGGTGCCTAGCTTGTTTCAGTACTCCCTCAAGCTTACACTTCATGTTGACTCAACACATTACCCACTTTGGTGTTCACATCTCTAGTGCGCTTTTGAGCCAGGGGACAACACTGAACTTGGTGCCTAGCTTGTTTTAGTACTCCCTCAAGCTTACATGAACTCAACACATTGCCCACTTCGATGTTCACATCTCTAGTGCGTTTTTGAGCCAGGGCACAACACTGAACTTGGGTGCCTAGCTTGTTTCAGTACTCTCTCAAGCTTACACTTCATGTTGACTCAACACATTGCCCACTTGCATAACCTTGGCTCTGACCCTAGCTTGTTTCAGTACTCCTTCAAGCCTCCCTCAAGCTTACTCTAGTGCACATTTTAGCCAGGGCACAACATTGAACCTGGGTGCTTAGCTTGTTTCAGTACTCCCTCAAGCTTATACTTCATGTTGACTCAACACATTGCCCACTTGGGTGTTTTGCTTCTGCATATTATCATATATACTCACTGTGCCCTGAACTTGGGTGCCTAGCTTGTTTCAGTACTCCTTCAAGCTTACACTTCATGTTGTCTCAAACCCGCCATAACCTTGGCTCTGACCCTAGCTTGTTTCAATACTCCTTTAGGCTTACACTTCATGTTGTCTCAAACCTGCCATAACCTTGGCTCTGACCCTAGCTTGTTTCAATACTCCCTCATGTTGACTCAACACATTGCCCAACAACACTACTAGGACTTGAACCTGTGACTTTTTGAAATTGCCTAGCAACACTATTAGGACTTGAACCTGTGACTTCTCGAAGTTGCCATAACCTTGGCTTTAATATCACTTGTTGGGAAGATAAAACAATACTTGAAGCTCATAGGAGCACACCAGAGAACACATACATACATGTTGGATATCACTTGAGCCCAAAAGCTTAAGCTATTAAGTTCTTGAGTCCTTCATGCATATATAGGATATCTCATTCAAATTTTCTAATGATGTGAGATTTTTTATTCACATGTGAATCATATCCCAATAGAAAAGAAGTCAAGAACTATTCAAGCATACAGAGGAGACAACAGGACATGTGGTGGAAAGGTTCAA
Organism: Durio zibethinus; assembly: GCF_002303985.1. The sequence continues at coordinate 8,696,500 of NW_019168004.1, forward strand.
GGAAGTTGTCAAATATAAGTTGCATGGTTTAAGGCAGATTATAGCAGATGCGGTAAAAAAGCAGTTGTGTGATAATGGAACCTTCCTGTAGCTATTCTAGCTAGAATAAGCTTCTAACATAATGTTATTGTTTTGTAAATTAAAATAGTTGTGCCGTAACAGATTTATGCTTGCTTTGGATAAATAAAATTCAATTTATAAAAAAAAATTTAGATTGCATTTTTTTTAATGACGCAGCATGCTAACATGAAATTTTTTTAATCACATGTAACAGGTTAAAAAAACTATTTTTAATAAAAATATTAAAAATTATGTTTTAGAATTTTAAAAAATATTAATTATTATTTAATTAAAATAAAATGTGATAATTTTTAGATTGATATGTGTCACATAGTAAAAAATTAATCTATCTCACCATGCGAAGTCATCAGCAAATTATTATGCCACTAAATTAAAGGCAAAATCTTAACGTTTTTATCAAGAAAAATTATTTCATGTGCTTTTAGACTCTAGAAATGGGAATGGGTTGTCAAATGCAGTTTTAGTTTACAGTACTTGATAGATCACTTGGCTTCACTTCACAGCGCCCAGCCTTCAGTCTGCAAATCGAACAAAAGAAACATTGCACTTACTGATGTACATAAGAAAGAACTGAAAATCTACTTGGTAGCACGGCAAGTAGGAGCAAGATAAGTGCAGCGAGAAAGGCAGTGGGCGACCAGGGCGAGTAGAAATAATCTTTCTTCAATGATGCCTTCCATTTGTTCCATCTCTTCTGGCAATATTGCTCGTTCACCTTAATTACCAAGTATCTTCTCATAGTAGAAGTCATTTGACGAGTAAGTAAAGTCGAGAATTTTGTTAAACGTTTGGGGCAACTGCTTCATCAAATTATCAATAATTCCATGTTTGCGGAGTATTCGTACGTCCTTGCCTGAGTTGATGAGCTTATCCATGAACTCCACGTAATCAAAAGCGTACGTAAGTTGGTTTCCAACTTGGGACGAATGGTTCATGGGCCAAGAAATTACGCAAGATACGCTCTGTATTATCGTCATGGTTGGAATCTTCAGTTTCGCATCTTTTGTAAAGTCTACATCGAACAAGCTTTTAACTTTCCACTCCTTACCTTTCTAACTTTCTTTCCGAAGTTGATTCCTGCCTCTTCCAGCTCTGTTGCACAGCGTATGAATTTCCTTGAGCCTTTTTCCTCCAGCTCTGTTGCACTCCACAGTGTTTGAATTTCGATAAGCACGCTGCTATTAATCCCTTTGTTTTTGCTTGTGCTTCTGCTGCTTTAATAAAAGCCTTGAACTGTTCTTTTGCGTTTGAATATGTTGGTCGTATTGCTTCTGCTTCTGCTTCTGCTTGTAATTTTGTATAACCCAAGAATTTCAGAAGAATGTCAAAAGAAACTCATTTGGAAAAAGAGAATGGAGTAGGAAAAGAATCCTAATTTTTCTGGATGAAGATTCACTACAAGAAAATAGAAAATTAGTGGCAGTTTCTTAGCGGCGTTTCACTTAAAAAAGCTACTAGCTTCCGTGCTTTTATAAAACTTAAGGTGTTTTTTTATCAAAACGCTACTAAATATTCAAATAACGGCATTCATAGTTATAAACGCCATTAAAGATAGAAATTAACGGCGTTTATCCATTAAAACACCTTGAATAATCCATTCATAAAAATTTAAAAAGATTATTAAAGGTGTTTTTGTTCTGAAACGTCTTTAATAATCCCTTCATAAAAATGAAAGAGATTATTAAAAGCATTTTCTACCAAAAACGCCTTCAATAATCCCCAATACTTTTTTTATAGGGGATTATTGAAGGCATTTTCTGGGCTAAAATATCTTAAACAATCCCCTAATTAAAAATGAAAGGGATTATTGAAAACATTTTTGGCAGAAAAAGCCTTTAATAATCTCTTATAAAAAAGTATTGAGGATTATTGAAGGTGCTTTAGGGGATTATTAAAGCTGTTTTTTGTAAAAAAATACCTTCAATAATTCTCTCTAAAAAATTAAAGGAGATTATTGTAGGCATTTTTAATAAAAAAACGCCTATAATAATCTTCTCATTAAAATTTAAGAGGATTATTGAAGGCGTTTTTTGCTTGAAACGCCTTCAATAATCTCCTTATAAAAAATGTAAAAAATGTTTTCAATAATTCCCTCCAAAAAATTGAAAGGGATTATTGAAGGCGTTTTTTGCTTAAAATGTCTTCAATAATCCTCTTATAAAAAAAAGCGAAAAAACGCTTTTAATAATTTTTTATAAAAAATTGAAAGGGATTATTAAAGGCGTTTTTGGCCTGAAACACCTTTAATAATCCATTTTTTGCAAATAGTGGTGTTTTTTTTAAGTAAACGCCGCTATCGTGAAGAAATGATGCGGCTAAAATTTTTCTCCAAAATTGAAACCTCCTCTTTCTACTTTGCAATTTCCTTTCTTTCCCCAACTTTTTTTTTCTTAGCAAACCTAGGCCATTTCCTTTTCCTTTGCAAAATATAATATGTTCCTTGCTTTAAGAACTGATTTTCGATTTTGGGTTTGATTTCTTGTGATGAAACACCCATTTTTGTTGTGTTTTTATGTACTTCTAAACATGGTAATTTTCTTTTATTGCTGTTCCTAAAGGGTTAATGTTATGATTTTTGCTTCCCAACAACATTTGATTTCTCAATATGTGTATTGCCTTTTTGTCTTTCACTACATATAGTTGTCTGCATCTTGCTAATTACCCAGTACTGAGGTTAGCATTTGGGTTCAATAAGATTCTAATGTCTTAATTAAAATTTAGCACTTATTTTCCTTTTTGTATATTTCCCTTTAAACACCCCTTTCCCTCTATTTCCAAACAACTACTGTTTCTTTGATTGTATCTCTAGAATATTGTTGTTGCCCTTGTTTCCTAGATATTTTAGTTTGATTTTGTTTGAAGGGTTTAGATAAATTTATCCTTGGAAGAGAATGGCAAGAAAGAAAATTCATATCAATAAGATTGACAATGTAGCAATGAGGTAGGTGACTTTCTCAAAGAGGAGAAGAGGACTTTTCAAGAAAACTCATGAGCTTTCTACTCTTTATGATGCTGAGATAGCTCTTCTAGTATTTTCAGTCGTTGAAAAGCTTTTTGAGTACTCCAGCACAAGGTTGCTCTCACTTATTTCATATCTATATGTGAATGCTTTGCCTTGATTCTTGCTCTATCTCTACTGGTTTAATATAGAAATCTTTGCTTGCTATTCAATTTAATGTGTTGAATGTGCTTGGGTGAACGTGAGAGAAAGTGAGAAACATAATTGTTTTGAAAGAAGATCTTTCGAATCAAGAGAACTGTATAAAAGTATAAATTCATGATAATGGATGTACTTGAATCTTGTATTCTATTACAAAAAGAACTTCTTTTAATAATTTGTCAGAAGCTGAAGGGTTTTGGGGTGGGAGGCCATGGTTTTACATGAATGTCTGTATGGTATTTGTTTATGCTTGTTCGTACTTTCCTGAACCTTGTTTAAGTCATATTTTATGACTAATCAGCTGTCTTATAAGAAATTTATGCTTTTCATATATCTTTTCTGGTGCAACTTAGAACACAACACTGATATTTTACCTTTCATTTTTCTTGTTAGAACCTGATTTGCCATCATTTTCATTTTCTCTCCAACCAAACAGCTTGTAATTTTAGTTTTCTTAATTGAATCTTGTTACAATTTTAGGTTTCCTACACTCTTTTTAAATGTTCTTTAAGGTTTTTATAATGAAATTTACAAATTCTTATGATTTCCTTTTCAAATTTTGTAAAATTCATGTTGAACTCAAATCTGGTTTCAAAACTGAGCACCTAACCTATCTTCAGTCTTTTGATCAAAACTCAGTGAATTCTAGCTTGATTTAATTCAAATTTTTTTTCTAGATTCCTAGTTCATAAGGCTATAATCCAATAAAAATTCAGCCTCAAATTCCATCTGTACAAGTATAGTTAATTCTTCAAAATTAAGGCTGAATCCAAAAGGCAGAAACGATCCATGCATGAGAACTTGATGAATGATGATCCTCTTTCCTTCTAGTTGTTCGATTTGATTCTCTCATACTTTACATTCTTAGTTTTACATGTTTACTTGTTATTTTTTAATTGATTGCATTTATTTTCCTGAATTCATTTGCTGCTTGGAAAGATTTAGTTGTTAATGCTCTGTTTTTCTCTGTTTTGAGTATCACTTGAGTTGCTAGTTCATTAAGCTGGTTTTTCTCTATTTTGCTGCCATTTTCTTGTTGAATTTTGTAGAAAACTTGATTGATGAATTGTTTCTTAGCTCATTTCAAGTTCATTTTCATTATAAGCTTCTAGACCTAATTTTTTCTTTCATCAACTCAGTGAGTTTCGATTGAATTTCACTTTTATATTTTAGTTGTTTCTAGTTAATTCTTGTATTTTCTTGCACTTTTTGTTCTTCAAATCAGTTTTCCTTTTGGTTTCTTAATTGATCTTTTCAATTCCAATTTATGATCAACTGTTTTAGCATCAACTAGATGTAGATCAATTAATTCACATTTGGTTACAAGTTAGTTGCTAGTTGCAATTTTGTGTTCTTTCATTACATTGTGCAATTTTTCTTCAACTTTTGCTTTTCAAATTGATTTCTCATGATGTTTTTTTATAGATCTTTGAAATTCCAGCTTGTTTTGAAGAAAATTTAAAGGAACAAAAATGAAAATTCAGATTTAATATACTAGTTTTGATATGTGTTCTATTTCAATTATATGTGTGTGTTTGTTAGAGTTGGATTTGTTTTGAACCAATTGTTTTAAAGTTTTGGCTATGGCACTTGCAATGTTGATAACTTATCTGTAGAAGAATTTCCTTTATTTAATGTATCCTAAAGTTGATATGTGTTAAGATACTCTTACTTGTTTATTTGAATGAAGATCTAAATGTGCCAAAAGGGTTATTTTATCCCAAAAGTCAAGGAATTTGGGCTTTTTCCATAAATTGGTATGATAGAAAAAGGTAAAAAAAGGATGTTCTGGCTTCAAGCTTTTAATGTCAAAACAAGAAATTAAGTTAATTGTTTTAGTATGACCCATTATAAAAATTTTAGTTTCGGGGTTCAATCTAATTATTTTGTCACACCTATAGATCACAATCATCTTGCTATTAACTATTGAGTTTGGGAGTTATATGCAACATGCCCTTTGTGTTTATATCTCTTTCAATTAGAAACATTTTTGTTGATGTCATCTCATTGAATCTTATTCTTCTTCTGCTTTTGTATCATAAAATAGCATGGCTAGCAATATTTTACTTGTGTATGCCAATTAGATATGCACTCGGATGTGTTTACAGTGGAATAGTAAGTTTTCTTTTCTAGCTTTTTTTATAGGTATTTGTTAAACTGATTTCCTTAATTCCTTCCTAGTTTAAGAATAAAAGAACCATCTTTATTTCAAACATGCCAAGTTTTGCTACTATCCATATTTTATGATGCTCTATGCTCTACCTATATGTTAATCTGAGATAACTAGCTAATAGGTTAGCAGTCATTTAAATTGGCATTTTGCATTTTGGGTGGAAACCATTGTGATGCTTCCATTTGCTATTTTGGGTTTTATTATGAAGCATTTGCAGTTGAAAGGTGCATACTGTAGACCTATCAACTTGGATTGGTCCTCCATACTTTTTCTAATTACTTTCTGATGATTCAATGATACAGTTTTTACTGCTACTAAGTGTAAAAAAGTAATAATTTCTATGGACACAACTATACCAAAAGTTCAAGGTGCAGCATAGTTGATTTATCCATTACACAATTTGCATTTCCCTCTTGAAATTTTGTTGTGTGGTCATTTTATTTTGAAAGATTGGTTTATTTCCTTCTTGAAGCATTTGAATCCATTTATTTCTATAAATTTATTTATGAGCTGAAAATATGATTTGAAATGGTTTATCTTATAAACTTCATGGAATCAAATAATCTTTATCTTTTTCCAAAGCAATCAAACATGAACTTGATTGAAGATCTATCTTTTAGCCTTTCGTATATTCTTCTTCCCTCAAGTTATATGGTACTACATTTCAAGTCTAGCAATTTCATAATGAAATATGCAAAATGGAAGAACTATGATTATGAAAGGCATTTTCGTGAAATGCACTTAGAGAGGGAATGTATATCTTTTTGCCTTGTGCATTTATCTTGATCATTGGTGAAAAACTATATCTTAGTTTGTCATTTTAGTTATATCTGTTTCTCTGTTATTTCTGCATGTATGTAACAATGAGATCTTGTATATCTTTCGTGATTTTATCTTGCATTACAATTTTTATGATACTTTTTATAGCTTATCTAGTGACATTTTTCAATCAGGATGGAACATGTATTGTTCATCATCTTTTTGGACATGAAGTTATGGAGAAGATAAATGAAATATATTGTGATGCATTTCTAACATCACATTTTGAGGTTCTTGAAGAAATGTTCTCTTTAGCAATGGAAGCCAAGAAGAGGAGTGGGTGTTGTAGGCTTCACTCAAAGCAAGTGTGACTCCTTCCATAGAGTCCGTTGATGGGCAAGAGGAAAACAAATGCAAAGTCAAATGTTATTGCATGTATTAAACTTTGTGTTACATGCCTATTGAAACAAATTATGTATTTAAATATTTAAATATTTATAACATTTAGTTTATGAATTTAAATTCATTTTTATTTCTTTTAATAATTTTTTTAATTATAATAATAAATATTAAAATAAAATTTTTGATTTAACGGCATTTGTATTTAAAAATGTCACTAAATGCTGAATTTAGTGATGTTTGTATCAGAAAATACTGTTAAATTTAGTGGCGTTTTCTATTACAAATGCCGATATTTTCAGCATTTAGTGACGTTTTTAAACACAAACGCCACTAAATTTAACGGTGTTTTTTGATATAAATGCCACTAAATTCATAATTTAGCTGTTTTTTAAGCACAAACGCTATTAAATTTAACGATAATTGTATAAAAAAACACTGCTAAGTTTGTATTTAAAAACGTCGCTAAGTTAACGGCGTTTTTCTAAAAATGCTGCTATTTTTTTCGATGCAAGTATAAGTGGCACTCTTAATAATATTTTTTGCAAATGCCACGAATCTTTTAGTGGCATTTAAAAACACCGTTAAACGTAAACAAAAAAAAAAGGCCACTAAAGACCTAATCTTCTATAGTGATTAAAAGAGTTTTTTTTTTTATTGTGAATTTTTGGAAGATTTTTTTTGCTGGTATGACTTGTCATTTATTTATGATGATTTGGATTACATGTGTACAAAATAATTTATTTTGAGAATTAAATTTAAAATTACTCTAGTTTGGGAAATAAGATTAAAGAGCACCTGCATATATACAGGAAAAAACTGTTCAAACTTTCCCAAATTTTTTTATTTATTTATGAAATTGTAATTATAAAAAAGTTATACTTATAATTAGTCTATGAAATTAATACTAAAATAATTTAGTGACTAAGTCTTCAACAACTTTCAAATGTACCTAGTCCAAAATTATTTGATAAAACCCAAATATCTTTTGCCGCTTAATAAAAATCTTTCAATATTAAGAGGTGTGTACAATTGGAAGAAAATTCCCCATTATAACTTGAGTTGTCCAAAAACATAAAAAAATTGATTAAAGTCAATGCTCACAATTTCAAGGGAAAAACTAATGAAGACGATTGATAGCAATAAGATTTGGGTTGAATGACAAAACGAACTTGCATATTCATCAATCCCTTCAGAAAATATCAAAGTAATCATGGCGGCAGAAGGCGCTGTAATTAAAATATATTATTTTTGGCAACACAAGTTAAACAAATTCTATTGCTAGGAAACCCAGAGAATAAGCATTAATCCATCGAAGCAATTACACAATTAATTAATACACGTACAAACAGCTATCTAATTAATACACGTACATGGCTGTTGACAGCGGTCAAGTATTTATTTTATTATATGTAATAGCTCATTAACATGAGCTTTTAGTACTTTCCCTGCCTCCGATCAACCATGGAAACTTAAGAAAACTTAGACTTACTGATGAACATAAGAAAGAACCGAAAATAAAGTTTGTATGATGGTAAGTAGGAGCAAGATAACCGCAGCAAGAAAGGAAATGAGCGACCAGGGCGAGTTAAAATAATCTCTCTTCAATGTTGCCTTCCATTTGTTCCATTTTCTCTGGCAATGCTCGTTCACCTTACCAAATATCTCCGCATAGTAGAAGTCCTCGGACGAGTAAATGTTGTTGCGAAGTTTGTTAAGCATTTGGGCAACTGCTTCATCATCCCCTAACCAATTATCAATAACTCCACAGTTACAGAGTAATTGCACATCCTTGCCTGTGTTGATGAGGTTATCCATGAACGTCACATAATCACAAACGTAAGTTGGTTCCGAACTTGGGATGGATTGTTCGTAGGCCATTAAATTTCGCAAGATACGCTCCGTATTATCGTCAACGTGGAAGGTTGGAATCTTCAGTTCTTTTGTATCATCTGTAAATTTTATATCGAACAAGCTCTCTACACCTAACTTATTCTTATTATCACCAAAGAAATTGATTCCTGCCTCTTCCAGCTCTGTTGCACTGCGTATGAATTTCCATGAGCGTTGGGATTTTGGTTCTTTTGCTTCTGCTTCTGCTTTTTGTTTAAAATCCCTGTGGAGTTCTCTTCCTTGAGGTGAAGGAAGGCAAGTATCATGTACTAAGCCCAGAAGATGCTTGATATCTTTTGTGGCAGTGGGACAGTAATTTTCAGACCACATCTCTGTTCCTTGTGCCTCTTTGGTGAATAAAGAAAGAGCCAAACGGGCGAACTCATCAAGAGCATCTTCGCCCTTTGACGTTATTATGCGATACAGCTCGAAGAGCACAAAGAAAGGAAGCTGATTTTCTAACAGTAACAAATCATACCGAATGTCAGTTTGAATCCGTCCCAGTTGGCAAAAATCCTCTTCTGGGTACTCCCCCAGTATTAGCTGAACAATAAAGCATCCATCAAGGACCAGCATTTCTGGAAAATAATCAGGTTCATCTTTATAGAATTTGTTAACTCGTTCTGCCATTGATTTCATGGCCTCTACAAATACGATGGGATCAAGCTTGGTTTTCTCAATAATCCGACTGAAGCAATTCTTTTTGACAACTTCCAATGCCTCCGAGTGTTCCGTATAATGAAAACGGAAATAGGGACCAATTGGAATCACATTTGGCTCATAGGCTTTTGCATTTACTCCACGTAGTCGATCAGGCACTCTACTAATACTCCAACTATTTGCGTCTATAATTTTAGTACCCAAGTCACCTCCTGTCGGCTGTTAAAAAGGTGGCACATGCAGTGAATTTAATCAGCAATAATGTTATAAAATTCATTTTTTTTAAGATTTGCAATTGTTAAAATAATTGTATTAAAATTTAAGTAAACAAAAAGCATTTTTTCTTGAAAATAAATTATATAGGGAAGTTTCTATTCACACCCCAACAATTATTCTCTACACCTTGATTTTTTATTACAAAAATATTCTTATTTATAATTATTTAATTAACCTTTGACAAATTAACTTTCAATCCTACATCCATTTCTACTCCTTTTCTTCTTATTCCTCTGATATGTTTGTCTTCTTTTTTTTTTTTTCTCTTTTTTCCATACACTCGTATATTTCACAAACCCTAAAACATAAAAATTACAATTATTATCTGGTATATAGTAAAAATGGATACCCACGGTGAAAGAAAATTGATGGGATGAAAAGATTGAGATTTGGGATTTGAGGTTTACAAGTTTCCGAATTTGTATTTCTGAAAACTTGTGAAAGCTTTTAAATTTGCCTTTTTGAAAGCTTTTAAAAGTTTTGCTTCCTAAAATACAAATTCAAAAACTTTTAAAAATTTTTGAAAATATAATTTCAGAATTAATGATTTCACCCAAAAAGTAACTCAATATTTTATTTTAATTTAATCAATATTTTAACAAAATCAAACAAAATTACACGTCATTTATCTCTAAATTGAAGTTTAGTGGTTTAATTAATTAACTTCGGAACTTGTGAGTTTAAAATTTGGATGAAAGGTTTTAGGATGATTTTTAGGGTTAGGGTTTAAAGGTTATGAATAAAGAAAAAATGGAAAAGGAAATGGAAAAAAGGGTGTGAGGGGTATTTAGAGAAAATACGAAACGTGGTTAGGGGTGTAATTAGTAAGAAAAACTTAGATTTTAAATTTGGAGTGTAAAAAGTAATTGAATGTAGAGAATAATTTTTGAGGTGTGAATATAACCTCCCATCATATAATTTATTGTCTAAACAATCATATAAGAATATCAAATTTTAAATATTATCTTCTTAATTCACATAAATTTTGGTGATACTCTTTGTTTTAAACTTCACTACTTTTGGAATATGTTAATATGAGAAAATAATTATTTTACGTTTTAAAGTAAGCTCTTATAATATGTATTCAACAATTTTTATTTTTTTATTTGTACTCAAATAAAATTTTATTTCAAACGAAATATTAATTTATTTTAAAAATTTCTTTGGATACAAATTAAATATTAAAAATATATTTTGACATAATAAAGATAGAAAAACTTCCTCAAATAAGGTGATAAAATTCAAAAAAAATTTTGTTATTCTAACTATTTAGGAAAGAAAAAGATAATCACAAAACAAAGAGCAATAATATATAATACTATATTACAAAATATATTGATACGATAAAATTTGTTTACATGAAAGTTTAGGTAGATATTCTATTTATTTGAAACATAATATAATTCTTATTTTTATGTTATTAATCAATTAAATAAATTCATTAAAGATAATTATTAGTTATCTAAATCTCTATTATATTTTAAATGAAGTATTGATTTAATTTTATAATTCACAAATTAAAGAATCTGAAAAGTTAAATATTTTAAATTTAATAAAAGCGAACAATCAAATTCAAAATTAAATCATGAAATAAAAATTTCAAACTTTAAAATCTCAAAAATATATTTTTATCTTAATAAATTTTCTCATAATTTTTTTTTAATTTTTTAAACTTCTTTAAAATTTAAAATCACAATATCACTTTTTTTTTTTAAATTTGAAAGATATTTATCGATTTAAATTAAATAAAATTTATTTCAAAACTCATTCTTTTTAAATTATAAAAAATATAATAAAAAATCTTCTGCATCGCCGGTTAAAAGAGCCAGCATAGTTATATCCATACGCAACCAATAAGAAACCGGCATCAGCCCCACAATCACCTATCACAACCCAGAGCCAATAGACCCAGTAGACGTAGTCGAAAAAACCAATAGGCAAGAAAGAATACAAGAAACCACAATTCAGCAACACAGACGCGATACCAAACAACAAATCAACAATATGTGATCGAAAACAGGAAACAAGAAACATAGAAACACACAATCGGGAAAAAAAAAAAAAAGAAAACCACAATTAAGATCTTGATCGCCTATGTAAAAAAAGAAAATGAAAAAAAGGCATATATTAAATTGAAAACGGCAAAGCTAACCACGCAATTCATATACATACGGTAAGGCCTTTCAATTACCTCTCTGAAAAGTTGTCTAGTCTGTGCCGAAGCAACCCGCATCTTGTTTATTGTAATGCTAAGGTCACCATCTATAGCCAATACCTGCACAAAAACATGGGATATACACTACATTATTGTGAATTAATTGAGGAGAAAGATAATACTACCTCTTGAAGAATGAACTGTAATTTTACAAAGAAAAGAATGAATGATAATTTGTTTAAGAATTACCAGCCAAAGTGGAAAGCAGAATCGTGGCTATGCTTGTGAAATTTGGTGGTTATAAAAGAGTGATGTATCTGATCACCTATATATATTGGAGTGGGCGACCCATACCCAGGACCAGGTTATGTATAATGACATATGAATGAATGGCATCAGATATATTACTTCACATTTTCGGTAATTAAAACCTTTTATTGTCAGTGCCGGTATCCGCAGCTTTCGATCAAAATTTTCGCATTTAAAAACCTAGCTACCAAAAAGCAAATAAAATTTCGATTATGACTACCGCGTTGCTCAGAGTCATGTGATGTATTATAGTCGGATATGACATAACAATTACCTTTAGAGAAAAGATAATAGAATTGTCCGTTTTAAATAATTTTTGATAATTTTAAACACGATCATATTAATTTTGAAATAAAATAAATACAAGCAATCGATTGCTCCATCAGTTGCTAAGCAAAAGTAATCAATTGTCCTATTAACTGCTTATCAACAAATAGTATCAATTTTGACTTTCGAGTGAATTTATTGCAAAATATATACATGAGAAGTGGATTGGTTTTTAAGGTAACCAACTACTTTTTAGGGTAATCGATCACTCATTAGGTCGCAGCTAAATGCTCAGGTTATTCATACATTTTGTTTGAACATTTGTCAAGAGCAGTCGAATACTAAAAAAGATAATAAACTTCCCTGATGAAATTTACATTTTGCGTGAAAATTTGTCTAAAACAATCAAATGCTTTAAGGAAGAAAGTTGAATGCTTGTCATGATTTTATATTATATTGAGAATATGTTTAAAGCAATTGAATGTCATTATTAGGCATCGCGAAAATAAAAAATATGTCCACTCAACATCATGTTTTATTTCAAAATAATGATCCTTCATCCTCTCTCTCTCTCTCTCTCTCTCTCTCTCTATATATATATATATATATATATATATATATATATATAAAGATGTTTCAAACACTGTTTGAGTCTTATAAATATTTTTATAAACATTTATTTTGCACAACTTTTTGTCATTATATTTAATTTCGAGAACCTATCCATTGATACAAAAATATGGAATCATCACTAATATCTTATATATATATATGTGTGTGTGTGTGTGTGTGATTAGTTACTTATGTGAATATATCTTTTTTAAAATTATCCTAAACTTAAATTAAAGGTCTCTAAAAAAATAAGTTCTAATCTATATCAATAGAACTAAGTTTAAGAGTTAGTTATGTAAAGGGAGTATTTTAGCAACCCCTTATGCCTAAAATTGATATCAAATTAATCACATGTTGTCTTACTTAAACCTTAATTAAAGATAGCATTTATTCTTTTTTTTTTAATTTTAATATTTAAATATTAGAAAAAATTCTTTAGGCTTTCACCAAAAAATAAAATTTTTTTACCTCAAGAATGCTACTTGATCCATTTAGGTGATGAAAATGGTTTTGTTCATAGTAATAAAATATTATTAATAGTGCTCATGATGAAATAGATTCATATAAGTATTTATGAATTAACATAAAAAGTTTTAAAAGGAGACTATAGAAACATGATTATGTTTAAAATCTACTTATTGATGTAAACTCTTACATTGAGTTAAAATATAAAAGTTTTGAAACTTTATAGAAATAGTAATATATCTGCTAGTTATCTTTCACTAAAGGTAGATATGGAGGTCTCCTACTTAAAAAAAATAATAAATAAATAGTGAAAAAAATAAATGAAATGATAACTTAATTAAGTATATTTAATATCTGGATAATTGAATGAGATATTTTTTAATAAAAGAATGCATAGTTGCACATGGTGGGGGTGATAAGAATCAAAAGAAATAAAAATTACCACCATAATGTTGTAAGATTTTAGTATAATTTTACAAGCAAATTATACAAGCTAATAAGTTTAGACACCTATTCAATTAAAATCATAAAAAAGTCTTTAAAATCTTAAAAGAACTAAAATCCTTTGGGTTATTCATTGAGTTTATCCAATTATACTAGAAGTACAATTGTATTAAAAATATATAAAAGTATGAAAATAGAATGATTGAAATTAATAAATATAGAGTTGTGGCCACAACTAAAACCTGTTATTTCTTTATCGTAACAGTTTTGAGACCGCCAGACGTAAATGAGTGTTTTAAAATAAAAAAAATAAAAAAGAGTCGCCACCAATCTTTATTAGGGTGTGATTGACCACCCAAAAGTTTATCTTTTTAATAAAAAATAGGTTTAAATTTTATCAAAAAGATAAATTTTGGTCTTAGAAAAACCAAGTTGGGTCCATGAGTCAGTTACGTGTGGGAAAAGATTAGCACCCCTACAACGCCCATAAATTGGTACCATATAATTATGCACTATTTTCGGTGTTGGATAAAAATGGTTTTGACTTGAAATTTAATACTAATTCCCTTCATTTGGAAAAATAAAATTTTGCTAAAATTTTTATTTAAAAATATTGAGAAAATCTTTAAGTTAAAGAATTATCTTAAAGTTCTCCAACAACTAGGCAGAATTTAAAATAACTATTTTCGCTTAAGATTTAACACAATAATCCTTAAAATGAAATAACAATCTTTATAGAAAATAATTATTAGTGACTCTCCAACATCTAAGCAGAGTACCAAGAATTATTTCTTTTGGAATGTTATTTTTATTTTATTTTGTAATATCACAATTTTTTTTGAAAGTATTATTCTTTTTTATTATAAAATATTTTATCACCAAGTAGCAAATAAAAATTAAAGACAGAATAGTGCAAATAATTACTAATAATAACATGCTAACATATGTATGCCAATGAATGTTATGTAGGATGAGATGTAATTTAAAAGTTGGATTCTTAAGTATAATGAGGCCACCCCAACTCTCCAACATCTAGGCAAAGCTTAGGTGTGACTATTTATATTTAAGATCCCAATTTACTATTATACTTTTTATTTATTAATCTTATTATTAATGCGAATTAAGAAATCATGTGAAAAGATTTAACAAAGTAAAATTTTCTAAATACCCCATCATCTAGGCGGCATTCGGGAACAAATTGCTTCAAATGAAATTTTCACACGTGTGCTTAGATTTTTAGGAAGTTTTGAGTAAGGGCTTGAGTAGAGGTTTTGAAGGTTTGGTTTTAAGGTTTTGAGGGTTTTAAAGCTTGAATTTTAGGATATGGAAGGTTTAGGGTTTTGATTTTAGAGTTTGGAGATTTTAGGGTCTGGGCTTTGTGGTTTGGGGTTTTGATTTAAGGGTTTGGATTTTAGGGATTTTAGATTTTTAGTTCGGATTTTAGGATTTTGGATTTTAGGATTTTGGACTTTAGAGGATTTTGGATTTTAGGGGATTTTGGATTTTAGGGGTTTTAGAAACCTAGGATTTTGAAAATTAAAAATTAGTGTTTAAGGTTTCATTTTTAAGAAAATACAAACATCTTAAAAATTCCCAACATCTAGGCAGATTTTCCAAGCAAGTTCGATTTTAATGATTTTTGAATTTCTTATATATATATATATATATATTTTTCATGAAAATTTATTAATAGTAATTCCCTAACATCTAAGCAGAATTATTTCTTTAGAAAAATATTTTTTATTCCTTTCAACATCTAGGCAGGAAAAATAATAATAATTATTATTATTATTTTTTGAGCATTTTTAATATATATTTTTAATCATTACTTGCTTTCAATTTTATTATTATTAAAATAATTAAATATTTATTCTAGCAAATTTAAGAATTTATCATGCATCAATATAAAAAAAAAATACTTAAAATAACAAAAATAATAATATATAAAAAATTAGAAAATTAAAAAAAAAATGTTTTTTACCTGAATCGGACCGTGGTTTGGACCGGTCTGACCGGTTTGACGATTCAATCAATGGTCGAACAGTCCAGTGGTTCAGACCGGTTCACTGGTAGTTCGTCTGAACCAGTTCAAGGTTGGTTGAAGCAGGTTGACGGGTCGGTTTGCACGGATCTCGGGTCGGATCCGGGTCCACACGCGGATCCTCATTGGCTAAAATGGCATCGTTTTGGGTCTTTCCCTAAACGACGTCGTTTTCAGTTTTGCTTTCCTATATATAACTAAAGATTTTTTTTTGGTTCATTCTTTTCTATTTAAAAAAAAAAAAGGGGGGAAAGATAGCTCTAGGGCTCTCGCCGTCCGGTCGCCTGACCACCTCGTCGGCAGCCACTTGAGTCACCGTCGACAGTCGCTACCGATGGTTTTCGATCCCCGAAATATGTAAAAATTATTTTGGCAGCTCTCTTCAATGCCCTCTTTCAAGATCTGGCTTTCTTTTCGCCAGAAACAACCCCGATCGTCATAGATCAGGGCTTGAAGTTTTTTGCCTTTTTTTTTTTAAACTAAAACTAATATGTTTTCTTTTTTTTGCAGGGAGCTTGGCGCTGAGGTTCCTCCCTACAGGGAAGCTGTTTGTCTTTGTTTTTTTGTTTCTGGTTGGGTATGGGTTTGGTGAGGGTTGAGGCTCAGATTGGGGTGCTAGTATAGGGACTGAGTTTGTTGAAAGGGGGGCTGGGCAGTGATGAAGGGTAAGCTCTTCGTCTGTTGCCAAAAGAGTGTCCGAGAGAGAATGCTTTAAGGGAAGAATCTATAAGGTTTTTAAGGAGCTTTAAAGGGGAGCAGATGATGGTTGTAGAGGTGGCTATAGGGAGTGGCAAGAGGTGGGCTGTAGGGTGGTGAGTAGGTAGTGGAAGTGGGCTATAGGGTGGCTAGTCGGGGGCGGCAGCAGCGCAGTACACCAGCCACCCTTCTTTCTATTTTTTCTTTTTCTTATTTTCTCTTTCTTTTTTTTAATAATTAATAATTATTTTTTAAAAATATATATATATATTTATTAGTATTATTATTATCATTATTATTAATTTTAATAGTAAACCCGGATAAAATCGATGTCTACAGCTGTCTCTCTTTGCACATTACTGAGAATCAAGAATAGAGCAAAGACAAAGACAATGATTTTATCCGAAAGCAAATCGTGAATTTTTTTTTTTAAAAACACAAAACGATTAGGATGACACTGTAAGTCAAAAAATAATGAATCAATCGAGATAACACTACGAATCGAATTTATGCTCGAAGGTCTTAGAAATTATGCCCAGAGGTCTTAAGAATCATGATCGAAGGTATTACAGAATCGACTGGGATAACATCGTAAGTCAAAAAATCAAGAATCGATCGAGATAACATCGCGAATCGAGTTTATGCCTGGAGGTCTTACAGAATCATGTCCGAAGGTCTTACAGAATTGACTGGGATAACATCGTGAGTCGAAGGATAAGGAATTGATCGGGATAACACCGCGAATCAAAATTATGCCCAGAGTTCTTAAAAATCATGCCTAGAGGTCTTACAGAATCAATTGGAATAACACTACAAGTCGAAAGATAAGGAATCGATCGGGATAACATCGTTAATCGAAATTATGCCCGGAGGTCTTAGAAATCATGCTCAGAGGTCTTACGGAATCAATTAGGATAACATCGCAAGTCGAAAGATAAGGAATCGATCGGGATAACAACGCGAATCAAAATTATGCCCGGAGGTCTTAGAAATCATACTCGGAGATCTTACAGAATCGACTGGGATAACACCGTAAGTCAAAAAATAAGGAATCGATCGAGATAACACCACGAATCGAAATTATGCCCAGAGGTCTTAGAAATCATATTTAGAGGTCTTACAAAATCGACTGGGACAACACCATAAGTCAAAAAATCAAGAATCGATCGGGATAACATCGCGAATCAAATTTATGCTCGGAGATCTTAGAAATCATGCCCGAAGGTCTTACAAAGTCATGCCCAGAGGTCTTATAGATTTGACTGGGATAACACCATAAGTCAAAAAATCAAGAATCGATCGGGACAATATCACGAATCGAATTTATGCCCATAGGTCTTAAAAATCATGTCTTGAGATCTTACATAATCAACTGGGATAACACCACGAGTTGAAAGATAAAAAATCGATCAGGATAACACCGCGAACCGAAATTATGCCCGGAGGTCTTAGAAATCACATCTTTGAATGCTTTTCTAATTCAAGATCTGTGAATTTTGAAAATTTTAAAAAAAATTTGGCTTGAAAATCTTGAAAGTTATGCCTAAAGGCTTTAGAGATTACGTTTGGAGGTCTTACAAATCTCAAAATCTTTGAACACTTATTATAATTAAAGGCAATAAAACTTTTTAAAAAAATTTGAGAATCTTTTGCCCGGAGGTCTTGAAAGTTGTGCTCAAAAGTATTAGAGATTATGCCTGAAGGTCTTACAAATCTCAAAATCTTTGAATGTTCCTCATAATCAGAGGCAATGAAACTTTAAAAATTTAAAAATCTTTTATCCAAAAATCTTGAAAGTTATATCTGGAGGTCTTGAAAGTTATGCCCAAAGGTCTTGAAAGTTATGCCCAGAGATCTTAGAGATTATACTCGGAGATCTTACAGATCTCAAAATCTTTGAATGCTCCTCATAATCAGAGGCAATGAAACTTTAAAATTTTAAAAATCTTTTTAATCATGGCTTTCGCTTGATCATAGATTTTTTAAACTCTAAAGGTCTTTTCTGAGGAAGGTTCCCTCTAAACAGAGGCTTTGAAATCTTGATTGAAATTGGTTCCTCTTAAACAGAGGCTTTGAAATCTTGATTAAGAGCGGTTCCTCTTAAACATAGACTTTAAAACTTTAAAAACATGCCCTTTTTTTCTTTTTTCTTTTTGTTTTTAATACTTACAAAGTTGATAAATGAAAACATGATGCAAATGTCTATTCTCATCAAATGATGTTAATGGAAATATCGATGCAAATGTCAATGCCAACGTAAGAATGCAAATGCTTGATACATTTGACTTTTTCACAATGCAAATGACAATGTCTTTTTCATGTAGATGCCTCTACAAATACCTTTTCTTAGGATGCATATGCCATGATGCAAATGCAAATTCTTCTTATGGTGTGAATGCAAATGTCTTATACAAATGCCAATGCAAGTGAAGCAAATACGAATGTTTTTCTTGTGATGCATATGCAAGAGATGCAAATGCAAAGACTCTTCTTGTCTTTTTTTTTTTTTTAAAAATTTATGTTTAAATTTTCATTATTTCATTTTCACCCAAAAAATGATTTCAGTATTATGTACAAAATGCTCAAATAATCTTGAAAATTTTTAAAAGTGATCAAAAATTACCCCACATAAAGTATCTTCGCAATTAATGAAAAATTTAGAACTCAAGACTTTCGAATCTCTTAAAAGTCATTGACTACTATTTAAAAAGCTTATGGATAGAAGGGTAATTGACAATTCAACTCTTTTTACTGGTGAGCATATCTCATGGAAAGGTTCGACGAAGGTTGCGAGGATTTCTCTTGGGCTCACAAAAAAGATAATTTTTTTTAAAACACTTTTCTTTTATTGAAAACGTGATACTTTAACATGAGTGAAAACTAGCCATTACTTTCCAAACAAGATTTTGGAAGAGAACAAGGTTGGTTTCTTTTTTTATTTTTTATTTTTTATTTTGTTAAAATGAAAGGTCTTTAGTGGGTATTGGTCTTTCAAAAGGCTTTGCATCAAGATTTTTTTATTTTTGATAGAACCTTGAAACTCTGAAATTCATTATAGGGCCTCAAAAATGACTTTAGCTCTAAACTGCCCTTTTAGGGTTGTCATCTTAGAGCTATATTTTCTATTAATGAAGAATTCAACAAGTATATACAAATTCAAGGACATTGCTCTTTAATCCAAGTGTCAACATTTGATCAAAATAGACTTTTTAAGGTATGTAACGTAGGCCAAGGTTAGGGGTTTTGAAAGAATGGATAAACAGGCTCAAAATATGTTATCCAGGGTAATTAGGCCAATGATCCTAATGAGCATTCTCTTACTTTCTTCCTTTGCCCCATTTTTTTTTGAAATATTTGGCTTTAATTTCAACAACTTTATTCACCTTTTTTTTTTTTTTCTGAATTCTCATTTTCAAGGTACATATTTTCTCTTCTTTTTCTCTTACTTTTTTTTTATTTTAATTGAAGATTTAGGTTCTTATCTCTAAGGTTTTTTTGCCTTAAAAATGCTTAACTTCATATTTGGCTATTCACTTTCTTGAATCTTGAAATTCCAATTGATGTCTTGTTCACTTTTTTGCCCTAGACTTTCACCTCCAAAGGGCATGTTAGATGCTTTTAATTATCGGATGCTTTTCTTGAAGTTGATCTCGAATATATCCTAATTTTACCCCTTAATATAGAAAATGATCCTTGGCTATGGTTTATTTTGGAACAAAAAAATTTAATAAGCTCAAATGGGTAGCAAATGAATAATTTTTATATATGAAAAGGATAGAAAAAGATGGCCATTAATCATTTCAAACATGATCACTTGGCTAGAAGAGTAAATCATTGAAGATGTCTCTTTTTTTTTTTATTTTTTGATTTCCTATCTTGTTTTTTCACTCAAGGTTCTAATGACAATCAAATCGAATAGGATTGATCGCATAGTTCAAAAAGGCTCTTTGGGCTTCAAAATTTTTTTGACTTTTTTTTTTAATAAAAGGAAGAGAAAAGGTATAAAGGTATGAAACAAATTGTCTAAGGCAGAAAGGGATTATTTTTTCTTTTCCTCAATGTGCCTTAAGACATGGAACAAAGGTTATGTAAGAGAGAAAAAAAATTCAGGTATTTTTGTATCTATGATCATGGCAAAATTTTGACACACATTTAATTACCAATTAAAAATTTGAAAGAGTATCTGATTTTTGAAATTCAAAACAAATTTTCAAAATTAATCTCTTTTGTTCTTTGCCCAATAAGAGATTATCGACCCTTTAAAGTATGAACTCAAACTCACATTCTTTGAAAGGTTATGGTTGATGAGTCCAATCATTTGAGTGATTAGGGGTATGAAAGTATTTAAAAAAGTGTGAAGGTATTTGGTGAGCTTTTTTCTAATAGTAATCACCATTTCCCTTAAGAATCCTTCCATCTTTATTGCAAAAGAAAACTTTTTTTTTATTTTTTTTATAGTTACTTTTGTGGGACTTTTATTCAAACAAATGCATAAAGAGAAAATTTCATGAAAAAGATCCAAAGTATTCAATTATTCCAAAATAAGTTAGATAACTTCTAAAGACATAATGCACATGTCATACATATACAGTAAAAAAAATCAAAAAGAAATTATCCTATCCTGATTTTCAAAACTCGAAACCTCCCTCTTCATCTCTACTTCTCACATTTGACAATTGAATGGAGTCAACAACTTTCATTGTTCTATTACCTCTAGAGTCAGAATACCATTCTTGATAAGATCTTTAACCTTTTTTTTCAACTGCCAGTATTTTTCAGTTGAGTGGCCAATTACCCCTATATGGTAATCACACTTGTCATTGGGATTGTAACTCCTTGCTAATGGATTTGGTGTTGTTTTCATAGGCACAGGAGTGAGATATCGAACTTCTATTAGCAAAGGTAAAATGTGAGAAATAGGGATGGGCAATTTCTCTTGATCATTCCTTGGTCTCTTTCGATTCTTTGTTGGTTGGGTGATGGGTTCAAATGTAGGAACAAGATCATGAATGACCATTTGAGGATGGAAATTTGCTAGAAAGCTCAAATGCTAGCTTGGTTGGCAAAGATATGAGTTTTGAGAGATATGGCTTATGGCAGGGTGATGAGGTTGATAAACAGGATAAGGATCATACGGGATAAAACTATTAGGTAGATGCCCCTCCATTGTGACTGCTTGCACCTTTCTTTTATTTTGTTTTGACATATTTTCCTCTTCAACATTTGTCATATCTTTTAACTTAATCCTGTCACTCTTGATTGCATTTTCTATGATTTCACTAGAAATTACCATGTCCGAAAAGTTTTTAGAGATATTTTCATCATTCTTTCATAATAGGGAGTGCCCAAAGAATTGACAAATAGAATAGTAATTTTTTTCTTTGATAAAGGTGGTTGTACTTAATCTGCTTTGTCTTTCCATCTATGTGTATATTCTTTAAATGTTTCGGTTGATCTTTTCTTCATGTTTTGCAAAGACAACCTATTTGGCACCATATCTTCAATATGCTTGTATTGTGCTAGGAAGGCCCTAGCCAATTCATTCAAAGAGCAAATCTTACTTCGGTCTAACTGAGCATACCATCTTACTGCAGGTCCAATAAGACTATCTTGAAAGTAATGGATCAATAATTTATCATCATGAGTGTAGCCTGTCATCTTTCGATAGTACATGGTAATGTGTGTTAAAGGGTATTTTGTTCCATTATACTTTTCGAAACCTGGGGCTTTGAATTTTGATGGAATAACATGATCAGGTACTAAACTAAGTTCACTGGCGCCAACATTCTCATACACATCATGGCTTTCAATTGCTTTCAAACTCCCTTCCAACAGATCATACTTATCTTTTATCACTATATCTTTTGATGGATCTGGCACCTTTTTCAATTTCTTCAATTCTTTATGATCATCCATATTAGGCACAATAGTGAAGTCGTGATGAGTATGCCTAGGATTGACATTTGTTTGAATTGATCGTAACTTGGCAAAATGGCTAATATAAGGTTGATAAGTTGTTGGAGGTGCTTGTGACACTGGGGATCTTAAACATATATGAACCCAGATGGATACAATGGTGTCTCAATAGTTGTTTCCTCCTTTGTCCTGTGCTTCTCAACAACTTTTTTTCCTTTTGTCAATTCCACTATCATCTGTTTTAATTTTACCAGTTGTTTGTTCATGTTCTGTTACATTCTTGTGACTGTTTCATTGATCTCTCCCTGAGCCTTCTCTACTCTGTCCATTCGATCTGCATCTTCATTTTCCATGACTCTAGTACAGACTCGAGTGCTTTAAGTGTGCAAACTGAATTGACCTCATTTCCTAGGATAGCTATCCTTGAACTTTTTATTAATTATTAGAAGTCAGAAATGCACAACATGAATTTTATTATCAAAAATATTTTGGCTTTGAAGGTTTAACAAAAGCATATTCATAATCATTATCTTTTGTCTTTAACTAGCATGAAAAATAATGGATTCAAACAGATGATGCATGATGTGCAAGCCAAATTTTATTATTATTAAGAAGGGGAAAACTCAAGTTCCATCATATATTTTGGCTGGGTTATCTAAAGACATTCTTTCCTTTTCGAAAGTTCAATGAAAGTATATTCACAACCGTCACTCTTTTTCACTGGCTCCAATTATTAAAGGTGGACAGAAGCATCAATTCATAGAAAATCTAGGTTAAAAGAAGTTTTCATTCATTCCAAAAGTATCAAGTTTACACATCATAAACCATTCTAGGGCTGGGGCCAAAAAGTTCCAAACCTGCTCCCACTTCCCTTTGTCTCACCTAAAAAATAGTTGACTATGATTACTAAGAGGATAACTCTTTGCTTAAAAAGCTTTTTATTCATCATCCTGACCAACTTTACTGTTGCCTGCAACACTGCCTACCATTTCGGCATAGATCAAATGTTAATATAAATCAATAAGTTTATAATTGTTCATTTGTTGATGAAGTTGCTGTTATATGAGTTGAGAGGAACAATTCAAATATTTCATTTGAAAGAGATATCATAGTTTATATTCATTCAGAAAGACAATATAGAGTTAAACATTATTTAAGTTGTTATGATCCTTTACAATTTTCTTTATTCTTTTCATACGGAGAAGTTAATTGCCATCAAAAAATAATAAAAAAATTTATTTTGAATGATGGTAATAACAATAAAGTAATAATTAAAAATATATCATTTTTTTGTTTAGTAGAAGAAAATTTTTATGTAGAATGCAAAAGTAATTATTGTAAATTTAATTTTTGGTTTGTTTAATATTGATAAATTTCATTTAGTAAATTTGCTCTCATTACTTTTATCACATATATAACAAAATTTTTACCCAAAATTATATACTTAAAGATAGAAACATACAATAAAATTTATTGCTTTAATTAGTGACAGAACATTTCAAAAATTTTAATCTTTTATTTACGATTGTACTTTGCTATTAGGTATGGAAATATATACACTATTAATTCAATCAAATCATTAATAAAGATTATCTTAATATGTATTATTTTATCATGAGCTAAAAATTTTAAAGAACATCTTATAAATGTATACTTAATGTATATTATATATATTTATTTTATTTAATTTTAATTCTTACATTAGTATTATGATATTAATTTATTACTATGTGTTAAACTATTGATTATAAATTAAAAGTATTTACTCATATTTTTCAAGTAATTTACACTTGAGCTTTTTTTTTTCTTTCTTTACCTTACAAATTGCATCATCTAGCATACATTGTGATTATTTTATTTTTGGATATATATAAATTAGTGATAACATAATAATGGATAATTAATACCTTAGTAATTAATCATTAAAAACTTAAATGTAATCAGTATAATTTAGTAGTAAATTAGTAATAATTTAATAGTAAAAGAATAATAATTTAGTAGTTAATAGTTTATAACTTTTTAGTGAATCTGTAATAATACAATAATAAAAACATAATATTTTAATGGTAAATCAATTATAATGTAATTAGAGATGCATCATAGTATAGTACTAAATCAAGAATAACTAAACAAAAAATAAGTGACAACTTAATAGTTAACTATTTATAACTTAGTCGTAAATTAATGATAACTTAATAGTAAATTAGTGATAATTTAATAGTAAATTAGTTTCAGTTTAATAGTAATTAATTGATAATAGTTATTCATTGAAAATTTAAAAGTAAATTAGTATAACTTAATAGTAAATCATCAATAATAACTTAATAGTAAATCATGCATAATTTAATATAAAACAGTAATAACTTTATAGTGAATCATAAATAATTTAGTGATAAATCAGTAATAATTTTGTGATAAATAATTAAAAATTAAATAGTCAATCAATGATAATACAATAATAATTATATAAATATGTAGTAGTAAATCATTAATAATTTAGTAATAATTTGATAATTTAGTATTAAATCACTAATAATGTAATAGCAAATTACTAATAACTTTTTTATAAATTAGTGATAATTTAATAATAAATTAGTTAATTACTAATAACCTTTTAGTAAATCAATTATAAATTTATAATAAATCATTAATAACTTAATGGTAAATCACTAACAATGATTGGAAAATTATTCATAACTCAACAACAAATCCTTCATAAATTAGTAGCAAATCATTCATAAATTAGTAGTACATAATTGATAACTTAGTAGCAAACAACTATTAATTTAATTGTCAATCGTTTATAACTTTATTATACTTAAAGTTACCAGAGATTGAACCCTAGGTACTAGTAAAAATGAAGTCAAAACTTTCATTTTAGGGATTAAGATAAATCTAACATGAACATAATCAATAAAAAATAGTGAAAAAGTTATAAATTTGAATAAAATAATAATGTTATGGTATAAAGAGAAAATTATCACTTATATTATTAGTGGATTTTTAAATTTCATGTTTTATAATTGTAAATACATAACGACATAATAGTAAATCAACGATAGGTTAAAAAAAATAAGTGACAACTTATTAGCTAATAATTAATAACTTAATAAAAAATCAATGATAATTTAATAGAAAATTAGTGATAACTTAATAGCAAATTAGTTTCATTTTAATAGTAATTAATTGATAATTTTTGTAGTGAATCACAAATAACTTAATAATAAATCAATGATAATTTAGTAGTTAATCATTGAAAACTTAAAAGTAATTCAATATAACTTAGTAATAGTTAATCATCAATAACTTAATAGTTAATCAATGATAATTTGATAGTAAATTATGAATAATTTAATATAAAACAATGATAACTTGATAATGAGTTATGGTTAATTTTGTAATAAATTCGTGATGATTTTGTAATAAATAAGAAAAAACGAAGTAGTAAATCAATGATAACATAGTACTAAATGCATAATAACATAATGATAAATCATTGATAATTTAGATGTAAATTATTGATAACTTAGTAGTAAATTACTAATAATTTAATTATCAATAAGTGATAATTAGTAGCAAATTAGTTAATCATTATAACTTTGTAGGAAATTATCAGTAAATTAATAGTAAATCAATTATAACTTTGAAACAAATTATCAGTTAGTAGTAAATTATTAATAATTTAGTAATAGTAGTCAATCATTGAGAATATAATAGTAAATTAATGATAACTTAATTATCAATAATTGATAAATTTTTTTGTACTTAAGGTTTATAATTTAATTGACGATAAAATTTTTTTATAATAAAAGAAAAATTTATAATTTAATTTCATGCAATAAAAATATCTAATGCTTACTTTTTTCTTTTTTTTTTTTTATAAGATTCAAGGATTTATTATTAGTGATCAAATTATAAATTTTCAAAATTGAGTGAGCAGAATAAAAATTTTTAGAAAATTAAGTGATCAAAATGTAATTCATCTTTAATTTTAACTTTTGAATTTTTTTTTTAATTTATAGTATCACATCAATAATGCTTTCAATCAAATTTATAAGTTTTCCAGCTTTCAATCAAATTTTCAATCAAATTTATAAGTTTTTCTGCTTTCAATCAAATTTTCACATTTAAGAAACCCAGCTACCAAAAAACAAATAAAACAGCGTAACAACCCAATGTTTGTCTTCATTAGTAGCTTTAGCAACTACAGCCGGACAAGTGACAGGCCAAGTCAAAACACTTCCAAACAGGATGAATATAGGCCATACAACCACCCAAAAATCTGGAAACAAGTGTATTGAATGTTAATGTCTTATTTAATATTCATAATCAATGTATGATCGATGCATAATTTAGAATTTTGACTGGGAGAGGGGGAATTAAGACCAAGACAACAACATTCAAAATTAAGTTAATAATTTGCTACGCTAAGACAAACATGATCATGGTATGATGATAACAAAGTTACTAAATTTATAATGTATAAATTAGGACATATTAAAAATACACACATAAACTGTGTATATATTTTGTATGTAAGGAAATACAAAAATGTCATGGAACAAAATGAAGGAGAAAATAGTATCTAATTTGCTTTTATCAAAATTATGCTCTAACTATTTTAAGAATATCTATATTATTTTTTATTAATTGTCAACAACGGTTTTTGTTGAGATCTCAACATGAAAAATAAACATCTACCGTTAGCCACTACATGATCCTCTGCCCCCGATGGCCGTCAACTGTGGCTTCTAAGGCTTAATTTGTTTCTTCCTCAATCTCTCCTCTCTCCAAGACAAGAAGAAAAATTTTTCAAAATATGAAAAATTTATTTAATTTGGTTTCAAATATGAAAATTTTAAATTTTAAATATAATTTAGCTTAAATATATTTATTATTCAATTCATCGTAAAATTAATTGAATGGATCGAATTTAATTTGATCCATTAATTTTTGAAACTAACAATTCTATTTAGTTATTGCAAATGAAATAATATAATTAAGTTAATTTGATTTTAAGTAATTTGATTCAGAATTAACTAAATCAACTGAACGAACACCTCTACTCATATATATATATATATATATTGTGTTGTGAGTGTATGCATGTATTATATATGTATGCAAGTATGTGTAAAATTATATTGAAGTTGTCATTGTTTTGTTTTTAATTTGGCTTTTGGATTACTTAGCAAGGGCCAAGTTGTTAGTGTATGTTAATAACTATAAGTTGAAATAATGAAGTTGCTAGTATTATGTTATTAGTATGGTGCTTCGAATATATCATCTATCATCTATATATAAAAATATGAAATCCAAAACTGTTAATAGTAATCAACCTAAATACCCTTATAAATTTTTAAATTAGCAAATTCATTCTTAAATATATAACTTTATTAATTTATTTAAATTTAATTTAAATCAACTAAGATTAAAAATAAAGTTGATGAGAAATTAAACTACTTAAAATCTTAAAATTTTAATTTTAAGTGTTAATAGTGATTGATTAAAATATTTTTAGTAAATTTTTTATAATTTTTAATTTAAATGAATTTTTTATAATTAGACTAAAAAATTACTAAAAGTGATTAATACTATTAATAGTGATCGATCTAAATACCCTTATAATAACATATTTATCTTTAAATATATAACTTTTATTAATTTATTTAAATTTAATTTAAATCAACTAAAATTAAAAATAAGGTTTATGAAAAACTAAACTACTTAAAATCTTAAAAGTGTTAATAGTGATTGAATAAAATATCTTTAGTAAGTTTTTTTATAATTTTTAATTTAAATAAAATTTTTATTATCAAACCTTTTTTATAATTAGACTAAAAAATACTAAAAGTGATTGAGTAAACCCTTAATAAAATTTTAATTTCAAAAATATTAAAAGTGATGGATTAAAATACCATTAGTAATTTGTTATAAATTTTAATTTTAAATGATTTTATTTTTAATATTAAACTCTTTTTTCATAAGCAAAAATGACTTTTCACATCAAATGAAAATACAAATAGAATGATATAAAAGCTTAATGTGTATAAGAATAAAACATTATGAAATTTGTTTCTTTAGTCGCTGTAAAAATAATTGTATATGCAGTTTATGTTGATAAATAAATTGATTAAAAATAATCATAATTAAATCATTTAAGTATATTTATTTTTTTCTATTTTTTTCCTTTCAAATTTTTGTTTTAATAAATTAACTATATATGTATGATAATAATTTTATTATTTATATATTTTATGAGTTGATCATTTGATCATTAATAACATAATTAAATCATTTTAGTTCTTGAAATATTTTTTTAATATATCATTCTTATAATTTAGTATGACCTTTAAATTAATTTTTTTATATTTTTCATTAAAATTTGATAATTGTTATTCACATAAACAAAAACTAATATCAAATCAAATGCAAATCAACTCAGCCTCTTCACCAACAATTAGTGCTATTTGATTAATTGAACATTTTAATTGGACTTTTCACTTGTAGAATTAGATAATTTAAAAGATAATGAAGCTACCAACAACTCAATAATGAGTCATGTTAAGTTGTTATTAAAATTGGTCATCTTGATTGAAACAATAATTAATTTAATTTTTTTCTAAACTTTTATCTTAATATGCTTATATGTAATTAATTTACATCTCAAGATTATTAAATCTTTATAAATTATATTAAATTGCTCACTTTTTTTTTGTTATTCAGGTGGTTGAACAACCTAATGCGAATTATTTAATGTAAAAAATTATTAGTGAAGTAAAATTAATTGTTTTTAATGAATTCTTTTAAGGTGCAACAAAATTCATTAGAACTATCTTTTGAATGTTTTTATAACAAAGTTACATTCATTTATGAAAATTTATTTGTTAATGCTAGAAATGAAACTATTATAAATTGTATAGGTATTACATAACAAGTTCATTATTTTTAGAATTTAAATTTTCTTAATAAAACATGACATGTACCAAGATTAAGAATTCATTTTATTTTATCTTTTAAAATTATGTATTTTAATATTTTTATATGATAAAAATTTATATATAATAAATTTTTTTAAATAAAAGAAAATTTAAGTTTTGAATTAAGAGAACATACATTTACGTTCAAATGAAGGAAGTATCAATGGAAAATTATTCTAAGTAGAAAAATGAGATGAGACTAAAGATTGATTGATTATGCATAACTCCATCTTTCTATATGATAAAGAAGATTAGTGTTATATGATGCTTAATGACAAATATAGAAATATATTGGTTTCAAATTTCTTTAGGATTAATATGAGACTTTTTTATTTGAAAAATATATTGTCTACTCTTTCATTTTCTCTTTTATGTTAGTTGAAAAATATTTATTATTATATTAAAATTTTTAAAATTTTCATATTACGTAATATTTGTTTAAAAAAATTAAAATTTATCAAATTAATTATCACTGTTATATTTGATATAAAAATATTAGTATAAACTATAAGTTAACTAAACTTAAAAGTTATTTAAAGGCATTCATCAACAAAATTCATTTGATAAATCTTTATTTAATTGTATATTTAGTTTTTTAATCATTTTGAATTTTGAATTTTTATTATTTCGAGTTGGAATTTAGGTTTAGGATCAGCGACCAATTAGGTTGAGTCAAGTTTTACCATTTACTTCAATTCATAGTGTATTCAGTTATTCACTTATCCAATTGAGTAAATTTAACTCAATAATTAGTGCCTATTTCTCTTTATTTAAATAGTTGAATTCAAATTGTCCTAAATCCAATTAAAAAAATATGCTCAATTACTTATAATTGCAATTTCATTTTTAAAATATTTTAAAATTAATTACTAATTCAACCATAAAGACAATGACAATAAAACATTGAAGATTAAGAAAAAAAAAATTAAATAAGGAATTTTTAAATTGTTACGAAAGATGAATAAGAAATATTAGATTTTGATTTTGTTATTATTTCAAATTGGATTTTATTTATGTTCAATCATTTCGGGTTTTAAATAACTACTAAATTGTTGACTTTTAAAATCAATTGAAATCGAGTCAAGTTGGTTCATTTTTATAATTATATGTATTATATGTTTTAATTAAAATTTAAAATGAATAAAAATTTTATTTATACTCAATTTGAGTTTTGAATTATTTCAAGTTTGGATTGATTAATCTATGTTATTTGAGCTATACTTTTATGACATTAATATAAAATTTCAAAATGGAATGAGAACACAACATTATGTAATTTTAAGTGCAAAATATGGAGATATTAATAATAATTAAAGAAGAAAATATAATGTCCAACTCTTGTAGAGATTAAAGGATAAATATTTTGTTGAGGATTTTTAAATTTGTATTATAGAAATGTTAATCTAAATCAATAAGTTTATAATTGTTCATTTGTTGATGAAGTTGTTGTTATATGAGTTGAGAGGAACAATTCAAATATTTCATTTGAAAGAGGTATCATAGTTTATGCTCATTTAGAAAGACAACATAGAGTTAAACATTATTTAAGTTATTATGATCCCTTACAATTTTCTTTATTCATTTCAAATGGAGAAGTTGATTCGCATCAAAAAATAAAAAAGAAATTATTTTGAATGATGGTAATAACAATAAAGTAATAGTTAAAAATATATCATCTTTTTGTTTAGTAGAAGAAAAATTTTATGTAGAATGCGAATATAATTATTGTAAATTTAATATTTTTTAAAACTATGGTTTGTTTAATTTTGATAAATTTTATTTAGTAAATTTGCTCTCATTACTTTTATCACATATATAACAAAATTTTTACCCAAAATTATATACTTAACGATAGAAACATACGGCCAAATTTATTACTTCCATTAGTGACAGAACACTTCAAAATTTTTAATCTTTTATATATGATTGTACTTCACTATCAGGTATGGAAATATATACACTAATAATTCAATCAAATCATTAATAAAGATTATCTTAATATGTACTATTTTATCATGAGCTAAAAATTTTAAAGAACATCTTATAAATGTATACTTAATGTATATTATATATATTTAATTTAATTGCAATTCTTACATTAGTATTATGATATTAATTTATTACTATGTGTTAAACTGTTGATAATAAATTAAAAGTATTTACTCATATTTTTCATGTAATTTACACTTGAGCTTTTTTTCTCTTTCTTTGTTTACCTTACAAATTGCATTATCTAGCATACATTGTGATTATTTTATTTTTAGATATATATAAATTAGTGATAACATAGTAATGGATAATTAATACTTTAGTAATTAATCATTGAAAACTTAAATGTAATCGGTATAATTTAGTAGTAAATTAGTAATAATTTAATAGTAAAAGAATGATAATTTAGTAGTTAATAGTTGATAACTTTTTAGTAAATCTATAATAATACAATAATAAATACATAATATTTTAAAGGTAAATCAATTATAATGTAATTATAGATACATCACAGTATAGTACTAAATCAAGAATAATTAAACAAAAAATAAGTGACAACTTAATAGTTAATTATTTATAACTTAGTAATGAATCAATGATAACTTAATAGTAAATTAGTGATAATTTAATAGTAAATTAGTTTCAGTTTAATAGTAATTAAATGATAATAGTTATTCATTGAAAACTTAAAAGTAAATTAGTATAACTTAGTAGTAAATCATCAATTATATAATAGTTAATCAATAATAACTTAATAGTAAATCATGCATAATTTAATATAAAACAGTAATAACTTGGTATTGAATCATAAATAATTTAGTGATAAATCAATAATAATTTTGTGATAAATAATTAAAAATTAAATAGTCAATCAATGATAATATAATAATAAATATAAAAATATAGTAGTAAATCATTGATAATTTAGTAATAATTTGATAATTTAGTAGTAAATCCCTAAAAACGTAATAGCAAATTACTAATAACTTTATTATAAATTAGTGATAATTTGGTAATAAATTAGTTAATTACTGATAACTTTTTAGTATATCATCAGTAAATAAGTAGTAAATCAATTATAAATTTATAATAAATCATCAATAACTTAATAGTAAATCACTAACAATGATTGGTAAATTATTCATAACTTAATAGCAAATCCTTCAAAAATTAGTAGCAAATCATTCATAAATTAGTAGTACATTATTGATAACTTAGTAGTAAACAACTATTAATTTAATTGTCAATCATTGATAATTTTATTATACTTAAAGTTACCAAAGATTGAACCCTGGCTACTAGCAAAAATGAAGTCAACTTTCATTTTAGGAATTAAGATAAATCTACCATGAACATAATCTATGAAAAAATAGTGAAAAAAGTTATAAATTTGAATAAAATAATAATATTATTGTGTAAAGAGAAAATTATCACTTATATTATTAATGGATTTTTAAATTTCATGTTTTAAAATTGTAAATACATAACAACATTTTAGTAAATCAACGATAGATTAATAAAAAATAAGTGACAACTTATTAGCTAATAATTGATAACTTAATGAAAAATCAATGAGAATTTAATAGAAAATTAGTGATAATTTAATAGTAAATCAGTTTCATTTTAATAGTAATTAATTGATAAATTTAGTAGTGAATCATAAATAACTTAATAGTAAATCAATGATAATTTAGTAATTAATCATTGAAAACTTAAAAGTATTCAATATAACTTAGTAGTAGTTAATCATCAATAACTTAATAGTTAATCAATGATAACTTGATAGTAAATTATGAATAATTTAATATAAAACAATGATAACTTGATAATGAATTATGGTTAATTTTGTAATAAATTTGTGATGATTTTGTAGTAAATAATCAAAAACTAAGCAATAAATCAATGATAACATAGTACTAAATGCATAATAATATAATGGTAAATCATTAATAATTTAGATGTAAATTATTGATAACTTAATAGTAAATTACTAATAATTTAATTGTAAATAAGTGATAATTAGTAGTAAAGTAGTTAATCATTATAACTTTGTAGGAAATCATCAGTAAATTAATAGTAAATCAATTATAACTTTGTAACAAATCATCAATTAGTAGTAAATTATTAACAATTTAGTAGTAAATTAATGATAACTTAATAGTAAATTATTGATAATTTAATAGTATTTGATTAATAGTTTAGTAGTAAATCGTTGAGAATATAATAGTAAATTAATAATAACTTAATTGTTAATCATTAATAAATTTTTTTATAATTAAAGTTTATAATTTAATTAATGATAATTTTTTATAATAAAATAAAAAATTATAATTAATTTCATGCAATAAAAATATCTAATGCTTACTTTTGGTTTTTTTTTTTTTATAAGATTCAAGGATTTATTATTAGTGATCAAATTATAAATTTTCAAAATTGAGTGAGCAAAATAAAATTTTTTTAAAAATTAAGTGATCAAAATGTAGATAATGAATGCTTCGCTCATCTTATACTCTACTCATTAATATCCCTATCCTACTAAATATATACTAGAATTCACCCTTCTGTCATGGACCTAAGGAGAAGTCTTGAATCCCATATCGAACATAAAAAAGATGGTCACTGGGATATAAAAGGGTTCACATCACCTCTGCCTTGTGAGGCGCCTTTTGTAAGACAAAACCGTAAGGTCGGGGGGGCCAGAGTGGATAATATGTCATAAGGGTGTGAACCATGACAGGTAGGCTGATTTGGGATACCAGATGAGTGGATGCTCGGTTCTCAGAGTAGCGCGGGTCAGAGCTTAAGTCTCAACTTGTGATAAGTGGTATCAGAGCCAGCCCTAAATCGTTCGATCCATGCCAAGTGCCTTGAGAGAAGTACACAGGGTGGCCAGACTCCGTGTGGGGGAGAATGTCACGGACATAATGAGGAGTCATGAATCCCACATCGAACATAAAAGGAGGGTCACTATAGTATAAAAGGGTTCACACCACCTCTGCCTTGTGAAGCACCTTTTGTAGGACAAAATCGTGAGGTTAGGGGAGCCAAAACGGACAATACCTCACAAGGGTGTGAACTGTGATAGGTAGGCTAATCTGAGATGTTGAATGAATAGATACTCGGATCTCGAAACCGCACGGGTCGAAGCTTAAGTCTCGACTCGTGGCACTTCAACATAGCTAATTAACTCTAATTTATTTATTAAGTAATTCACGTTAAACTAATAAAGTTTTGTGTATTAGATGAATGTTAAATTGTCATTGTCAGCTATTCTTATTGCATTGCAAGTGCCATTTTTTGGATTAAAAGTATATATTTTAAATTAAAATTTTTTTAAAAACATTTAAACAATCAAAGAAAGAAAAAATACAACAATTATAAGTTTTTGTTAAATATATAAGTTATAGATGATAAAGATATTTTTTACTTCTTTATTTTCTTTATTTTCTTTTTATTTTATATCCTTATGATTATTGAGAATTAATTTAATAATTTGGGTGTTAATCTTTGATAAATTTAGGTATAAAAAATTAATCAATATTTTAAAAATAATACTTAGAAACTTCCAAATACTTTTGATAAGTTTTTTTACTAATTATGTGCTTTTTTTTAACATTTTTATCTATCAAAATATCTTCAATAATTCATAAAATCCTTTTTTTATATATATATTGAACAAGTATCATTCATATTAAGTGTCCAAAATAAACAGTGCTTTTATAGGAATCTTTTCATACATTGTTATAGATAGGCCATATGATCACCCAAAAGTATTTAATGCAAAGTCCACGTAATCAACAAGTGTACTAAATGTTAAAGTCTATATTTTTTAAATTTAAATTGGTATAATTATAATAAACTAAAAATTTATAATTTAATTTCATGCAATAAAAATATCTAATGCATACTTTTGTTTTTTTTTTTTTTATAAGATTCAAGGATTTATTATTAGTGATCAAATTGTAAATTTTCAAAATTGAGTGAGCAGAATAAAAATTTCTTAAAAATTAAGTGCTCAAAATGTAATTCATCTTTAACTTTAACTTTTGAATATTTTTTTTAAATTTATAGTATCACATCAATAATGCTTTCAATCAAATTTTCAATCAAATTTTCAATCAAATTTATAAGTTTTTCTACTTTCAATCAAATTTTCACATTTAAGAAACCCAGCTACCAAAAAACAAATAAAACAGCGTGACAACCCAATGTTTGTCTTCATTAGTAGCTTTAGCAACTACAGCCGGACAAGTGACAGGCCAAGTCAAAACACTTCCAAACAGGATGAATATAGGCCATACAACCACCCAAAAATCTGGAAACAAGTGTATTGAATGTTAATGTCTTATTTAATATTCATAATCAATGTATGATCGATGCGTAATTTAGAATTTTGACTGGGAGAGGGGGGAATTAAGACCAAGACAACAACATTCAAAATTAAGTTAATATTTGCTACGCTAAGACAACATGATCATGGTATGATGATAACAAAGTTACTAAATTTATAATGTATAAATTAGGACATATTAAAAATACACACATAAACTATGTATATATTTTTGTATGTAGAAATACAAAAAATGTCATGGAACAAAATGAGGAGAAAATAGTATCTAATTGCTTTTATTCAAAATTATGCTCTAACTATTTTAAGAATTATCTATATTATTTTTTATTAATTGTCAACAACGGTTTTGTTTGAGACTCAACAATGAAAAATAAACTCTACCGTTAGCCACTACATGTTCCTCTGCCCCCGATGCCGTCAACTGTGGCTTTTCTAAGGCTTAATTTGTTTCTTCCTCAATCTCTCCTCTCTCAAGACAAGAAGAAAAATTTTCAAATATGAAAAATTTTATTTAATTTGTTTCAAATATGAAAATTTTAAAATTTTAAATATAATTTAGCTTAAATATATTTATTATTCAATTCATCGTAAAATTAATTGAATGGATCGAATTTAATTTGATTGATTAATTTTTGAAACTAACAATTCTACTTAGTTATTGCAAATGAAATAATATAATTAAGTTAATTTGATTTTAAGTAATTTGATTCAAAATTAACTAAATCAACTGAACAAACACCTTTACTCGTGTGTGTGTATATATATATATATATATATATTGTATTGTGAGTGTATGCATGTATTATATATGTATGCAAGTATATGTAAAATTAGATTGAAGTTGTCATTGTTTTGTTTTTAATTTGGCTTTTGATTTACTTAGCAAGGGCCAAGTTGTTAGTGTATGTTAATATCTTTAAGTTGAAATAATGAAGTTGCTAGTATTATGTTTTCAGTATGGTGCGTCGATTATATCATTTATCATCTATATATAAAAATATGAATTCCCAAACTGTTAATAAGAATCAACGTAAATACCTTTATAAATTTTTAAATTAGCAAATTCATCTCCAAATCTATAACTTTATTAATTTATTTAAATTTAATTTAAATAAACTAAAATTAAAAATAAAGTTAATGAGAAATTAAACTACTTAAAATTTTAAAATTTTAATTTTAAGTGTTAATAGTGTTTGGCTAAAATATTTTTAGAAATTTTAAAAATTTTTAATTTAAATGAATTTTTTATTATTAGACTTTTTTTATAATTAGATTAAAAAATTACTATAAGTGATTTATACTGTTAATAGTGATCGATCTAAATACCCTTATAATAACAAATTTATCTTTAAATATATAACTTTTATTCATTTATTTAAATTTAATTTGTTTCTTCCTCAATCCCTCCTCTCTCAAGACATGAAGAAAAATTTTTAAATATGAAAAATTTTATTTAATTTGTTTCAAATATGAAATTTTTAAAATTTAAAATGTAATTTAGCTTAAATATATTTATTATTCGATTCATCATAAAATTAATTGAATGGATCGAATTTAATTTGATCGATTAATTTTTGAAACTAACAATTCTATTTAGTTATTGCAAATGAAATAATATAATTAAGTTAATTTGATTTTAATTAATTTGATTCAAAATTAACTGAATCAACTGAACAAACACCTCTACTCATATATGTGTATATATATATATATATTGTGTTGTGAGTGTTGTCATAACGTTTAGATCCTGGGATCTATCGTCAAACATTGACTTAAGGAGTCGACACCAATCTTTTTTATCTAGGTGTGATTGACCACCTAAGGAATCTATCCTTTCAGGGAACACCTAAGTTTAAAGGTCCCTAAAAGAATAGGCTCGGGTCTACTAACCAGAACAGGGTTCGGGAGTTCGGTTACGTGTGAGGAAGGTTATAGCATCCTTACAACGCCCATCAAAAGATGGTATCAGCTTAATTTTGTGTCATCCAATAAGCCTTAAAAATTTATCAAGTAATTAATTATTGAAAATTATTCTCAATTGACTCTAATACTTTTAGCAGAAAATTGAAAAAATTCCCTCACCTCAAAAGTATGCAAGAAAACTATTGTTTCACTTGCAAAGGCTTCATCATCGGATTATTTAACATTAAAGAAAATCCAAGAAAATAAAAAGGAAAAAAATGATTGCTTTTGTGCAGGGACAATTGATACTTTCAAGTTTTTCCCAAAATATTTTTTAGAAACTTTAATTTTGAGGAAAATTGATACTTTCAACTTTTCCCCAAAAATAATTTTTTTAGAAAGCTTATTTTCGAGGAAAATTGATACTTTCAACTTTTTCTCAAAAATATTTTTTAGAAAGCTTATTTTCAAGGAAAATTGATACTTTCAACTTTTTCTCAAAAATATTTTTTAGAAAACTTATTTTCAAGGAAAATTGATAC
This sequence comes from Durio zibethinus, assembly GCF_002303985.1. The sequence goes on from NW_019168004.1 coordinate 8,734,570, forward strand.
TTTTCACTTTTCCTCAAAAATATTTCAAAACATATTTTTTATTTATTTATCTTGCTTTTTTTATTCAAAAATAATAATAACAAATGAATAATGACCAAAATAACAAAAAAGAAAAAAAAATACCAAAACAATTAGTGGCTCGGCTTAGAAAACTCGCTGTGGCTGTTTCCCACACCATTCGACCTTCTTCTTGAGGCTGGATCATTTGGTTCTGACTCTTCCTCATTCTTCGAGTTCGAAGAATTAAGATATCTCTGAGGAATAACTACTTCAACTGGCAAATCACCAGAACCCTTTGTTTCCAGTTTCTAGAAGAATTCTAGATTCAACTCTTTGTTTGTTAATGCAGTAGCTTTCTTCTTTAAAATTACAATTGCTTTGTCAGGAATGCTTTCACCTTTCCCTTTGGAAACAGAATCTGAAGTAGGGGACAGATTATTAGATGAATCCTTTGCTGATGGATCTGGATTTTGTCATCAACATTTCAAATTTTAAAGCCATTCTTTTCAGATGATTTAGTTGATTGAGCATTTTTACCATCATAAGACAAGGCTTTCTGGTCATCTGCAGTTCCATCTTCCCCGTTTCCTGCAATCTTCTTCCATAATTGCAATGCTTCTATCATGCTATCTCTAACAAGTTTCATCCAGTCAAAGCGGTAACCCTCCAGTACTGTTATCATTGAAGCTATTCTATCTACAATCGAGTTACTTGAATGCAGTGCCAAAACACTCAAAGCATCAGTAGCTGCTTTCCGCGTCACCCAATCTGTGCTCCCAAGCATTCATGGATCTTGTACAAATTCAAAGACTCAAAGGTGCACTTGTTCCAATTGTGACAAACTCACCATTGACACGAGCAAAGGTGAAGTTTAGCCATAAAATTTTGATTATTCAACAGCTTGCAGATCCTTGGACACAGCTTCTAAAAAATAGCCAAAAGAGGATCAGTTGCACATTCCACCATCTTAGCTATACACATTGCTACACTAGATTGCACCCCGCGTCAGTGACTCGACCTTGTACCACGAATTGCACACCAATGAGGTAACGTTTCGATCCCACCTTGACGTAACAAAGTGGATCGCATTTTCCAACATGTTCTTCAGAACCTGGTCCAGGTATGTTGGCTAGAACTTCGGGTGACCCACCATCCAAGCTGCTACTAGCTGGAGCTCTTCTTGAAGCAACTTGCCCATTTTTGAAAGCACCAAATGTGGGGAAATCCTAATCATCAGACATTCCAGATCTCTAAGAAGTCTCTTTTTTCTCAAACCTAGAGCAATTCCATCAGATTGGATAAATCTTTCTCCAAATGGAATTCGCCCACTGAACTTGGAACTATAGTCAGAAAAGCCATTATACTTCCCTAAATGTCTATTAGAAGATCCTTCAAACCCCGCCATAAAATTACCACTTTTTCTGCCTGATGATATCGATAAATCCCTAGCCATGTCTTCAACAATTCTTTCAAGACCCCTAACATTGTTTTCCAAAGTTACCATGCTATCATGAGAACCACCTATAAAGTCTCGCACCATGTTCGTGAGATGCAGTTGTTGTCTCTCCAGTTGTAACAACTGCCTCTGGATAGCCAACCAATTTTCTTTATTGCTGATCAAAGACCCTTCAGACTATCCACCTAGCTTTAAAAAACCTAAACGATTTTCAGATGGTTCCCTTCGATTTACATCTATCCTTTCATCAGCATCAAATGCCCTTTTTCTTAGGTCTTTTCCATCTATTTTCTCTCCAGGCACTTTATCACGTATACCAGCAGCTCCCCTCTCTATGTTACTATTTTTGTTACTTTCTCTACGTGTTTTACTCTTATTTTTTCCCTGTTTTTCTTGTCTCTTCCCTTTACCTCTTTATTGTTGATATATAAAGCCATAATTGACAGGTGATCCAGCATTGCTGTATATATAACCCATGGTTTCTTGTACTTCCTTACGGCGAAGCATATATACTTTATCCAAAGTGACATTGCTAAGCATCTTAAGTACACATACCTTTCTTAACATCCTACATTCAAGACCATAAGGGTTCCAAGCTATGTCACATCTGTCGTTTGCTAAGAAGGTAGTCACAGGCACGTCACGATAGGCAAATACGATGTCTTGGTCTTTAAGCACTTCTCGAGTCATGGATGGGGAGGTCACCAAGATACCAATCCTGTTCCCAAGTTGGAGTTTCACAACTGGCCCGTAGGTATGAGCTAGTACAGCAAAGTAAGAGTGAAGGTCAAGGTCAATGAAATGAAGGTTTCTCACCAAGTGGAAGCCTTGAGGGCTTGGTGGCGATGAGGGCTTCCCTTTTTGTTTTTGCTTCTATTTTCTCCCCTCCTTTTTTTTTCCATTGCTATGAATTGTAATGATATATAAAACCAAGTGATTGTGTTTCAATTCAATTCTCATTATCATCCAAAGCTAAAGATTAGCATCTCTAATTTTTTTTTATAACAATCATCACCAAGCCTAATCTCATTTTTTTAGCTTTCTTTTTTTAAAAAAAAATTAACCTGATAATGGAGAAAGAAAAAGAAAATAAATAATAGATAGACCATAAAATAAAAAAAAGATAAATATGAAATAAAAAATCTAAAATAAAAATGAATAAAAATCCCTACAATCGAGCTTAAATTAGTCTCAATTGACAATGGACTCCGAACAAAATGGGGTGTCTACAGCTGCCCCTCTTTGCACATTTTTTGTGAAACAAAAATTGTGCAAAGATGTAGACACCCATTCAAGACTCAACTGGATTTTTTTTGCCATTTTTTTTACTTTTTTTATTTTTTATTTTTTTTATTTTTTGTTTTTAAATTTTGATCAAAGCTCCTTTAAGTAGAGGCTCAACGACTTTGAGAAATATAAACAAAGCTCCTCTAAACAGAGGCAACTTATTTTTTTATTTTTTTTAATTTTGATCAAAGCTCCTCTAAGTGGAGGCTCAACGACAGAGACTCAACAACTTTGAAAAAATAAACAAAGGCTCCTTTAAGCAGAGGCTCAACAACTTTGAAAAAATAAATTACTCCTCTAAACAGAGGCTCAACGACTTTGAAAAAATAAATAAAGGCTCATCTAAGCAGAGGCTCAACGACTTTGAAAAAATAAATTGCTCCTCTAATTAGAGGCTCAATGACTTTGAAAAATAAATGGCTCCTATAATCAGAGGCTTAACGACTTTGGAAAATAAATAAATTCTCTAAGCAGAAGCATCATGACTTCAAAAATAAATGCTCCTCTAAACATAGGCACCATAATTTTGAAAAGTAAATTGCTCCTTTAAATAGAGGTAACCCCGACTTTGAAAAATAAATTATTTTTTAACAATCATGTCCAAAGGAGTTATAGATTATGACTGAAAGAATTTTGTAATGGGAACTCAAGGATTCACAACTTGAGTTCAACATTTAGAGGTTCAGATTCACAAGAATCTTTTAACTTCGTAAGAATTTATTAAAATTTGATTCTCAAAATTTCAGTTTCATTCAAATTTGTAATATCTCGAGATTTGCATTTACAACTTGCAAGACTCGCATCCAATATTTAAAGATCCTTATTTGAATTTTGGAGATTCACATCCAAAAGTTCAAGGCTTTTCAAAGGTTTTCATTTGGCAAACTTGAAATTCATATCCAAAAATCTAAAGCTTTTCATTTGAATTTTAAAGATTCACATCTAAATATTCAAAGCTTTTCATTTGAGTTCAAAGGCTCACATGCAATAAAACTTAGAGTTTCACATCTAAGTTTAAAGGTTCTCATTTAAAACATTAAAAATTCATATCCAAAAAGTTAAAGCTTTGTATTTTGGAGATTCATATCCAAAAGTTCAAAACTTTTCATTTATTCAAAGATTCACATTCGATGAACTTTAGGGTTTTCACTCCTCAAAGATTCTCATTTTGAAACTCAAAGATTTTCATTTGAGTTATCAAAAATTCTCATCAAAATATTCATAATTTATTTTTCAAGTGACTCAAAAATTTACATGAATGAATGTTATGATAAAAAATGCAAATGCCTTCTTAATGATGCAAATGCAACAACCTAGATTCTCATAGTGCCATGCATGTCCAAACAAAGTTTAATTCATCAAATTATGTGCATGTACTATTCAAGCAATGATGCCAACATGTTGCATGTAATGCGAATGTCAATAATATCATGAAATCTTAAATAATTATGGAATATGGTCCTCAAGACCCTACCATCTCACATTTTCCCTTTATTTAGCTTCTTAACATTTTGGAACAAGCTTCATCAACTGATCATCATTGATTCCATTACTTGATCACCATCCGGAGGTTTTTCAGCACCAACAAATTTTACCTATTACCCTACATGCCAGGTTTATCAGCACTAACCATTTCAAAATAAATTTCATGTTCTGTCACTTGGTCATCGTTCATAAGCTTCTCAATACTAGCCATTTCAAAACAAATTTCATCATTTGTCATTTGGTCATCGTTCATAAGCTTCTTAGCACTAGTTTCGTCTATTGCCCCATATCATTTTCATCACTTAATCATAACTCATAGGTTATACCGACCAATACATCCTCATATTCATCACTTGATTATACCACTTTTCAAGATTTACCCCATCTTCATTTTATTATCCAATCCATCATCATATTCTCCATTTGGTCACATCATATGTCCTTTCAAATCATCTCTTTTAGGTTTCTACCATTTTTTCATTTTGTTACCACCCTCATCTTATATTTCTCTTTAAAGGAATGCATGACTTTTTTATGCACATTGTCATTCATTCATCATCATTTCAATTCTTGACAAATATAATGAACTCATACATTTTCTTGATTTATTCTAGGGATGCAATAATAAGATAACATAAGGTGAATTATGGTAAAAATAATCAATGAAGATCTATTTTGGTACAAAACAAATGGGAAAGAAAATAAATTGGATACATGTCATTAGGATGAATGGTATGTCCAAACGATGAATATTCAGACAATTCTCAACATTAATCTAGGATTCTTTTTCAAAAACTCATTTCATTTACTGTTAAAGTCATTTTGAGCTTGGCGAACTTTGCCCCAGTCTTTGAAGGATCTTCAGATGTCTTTGATCTTCCATTCATGTGAACCATTTGACCTAGATCTTTTTCTACCAAAATCACTCTTTCAGGTTTTTAATTTGAATCTTTTTTTTTCATTTTCTAATTTTTTTTCTTCTTTCTTTCTTTTTTCCTCTATTTTTTATTTTTTTTATTTTTTTTCATCATCTTCTTTTTTTTTCTCATTTTTCATTCATTGCTTATATCTTCCACACATCAAACTTTAGAGTAATATAGCATGATTCCATTGTTTCATCATGAGTATGTCTTTGCCCAATATATGATCATTCAATTTGAGCATTCATACTTGATCCAAATGGACTTTTCAAGGTTGTAATGTAGGTCAAGGTGAGGGGTCATAAAAGAAATGGATATAATAGGCTCAAAACATGTATTAAAAAGATTCAAAACCAAAGGATCATTTGATGCAACTTGGCATTTTACCCCCACATCATTTCACTATTTTTTTCTTTCCTCACACAAAGGATTCTCATTACTTTGCCCCCAAATCATGTGTAGCATTTATTTTTTCTTTTGATTTTCTTTCTCTTTCCATCTTTGAGACCTGTTGTGATTTTTTTTTCAAAAATTACCCTCCAGTGTAGAGGGTGATCCTTGGTTGGAGTTTTTTAGAAAAAAAAATCATAATAGGCTTAAAAAGAGTAGCAATGAGTGGTTTTTCGAGTGGTAAAAGAAAGATGGTCATTTTTCATCTCAATTGTGAATACTTTTCTTGAACATCATCTATTGAACAAAGCTCATGAACCTGTATAAAAGATTGCACATCTTCAAGACATATCTATTTCACCTCTGGTAATAGCTTATTTTTTTTGCTCAAATCATCTCCTCATATTAATATGGATGAGTTCTCAAAATTAAATCCCAAAATTATTATTATCATTATCTAAATATTCATCATCTAAAATTTAAGAATGGGAATGTAAAGTTATGAAAGGTAACAGAGCATGGAATAATGGTCGAGTGAAAGAGAAAATGTAATGAAATACATTAACTTGCCTTTATTAAAATGATATCAAGTGAAATCATATTGCAAAAAAGAAATCCTAACATTACTTTAAAAGAATTCTTAGAATGATAATTAGCATTCAACCAGTTTTAACATCCTTCTTTAAAATCATGCCTCTGTGCAATCAGGTGAAGGATTTTTATCTCGCCCTCTTGATTCATTGTGACTTTTTAGGCTTTTTTGAATTAACATATTCTTGATTCTCATTCAGAGCATTGACATTATGATTAGGCAATGGATTACCACTAATATTAGGTGTTGTTGCTCTTTCTTGATCAAAACTTACCATTCGATCTTTGATTAACTGTTGCACCTTATGCTTTAGAACAGTGCAATTTCAGTGAAATGGCCATCAATTCCATAGTGGTAGTCTCATGAACTATAGGATCATACCACTTAGGATAAGATGGCTTGAGCAGCATCACACAACTTGAGGGTAATCAGATGGCTATTATAGAGCTCTCGATATAACTTCCTATAAGTTATAAGGATTGGATCAAATACGAGCTTTTCTCAAATAGTCCGTTGCTCTTGTGAACCACTTTTCAGGCTAATAGGATGAATTTAGGGTTTTACAAGAGTTTGACTATTAAGGCTGTATATAGGAGCTTGGAGGATAAATATGGCCTGGTATATGGATGAATTAGGTGGTTGTGGGGCTGGTTGGTATGGATAAGATGAAGTATTGTTCATAGTAGGATAGTATGGAAAGTAATATGAGGATGGATAGGGTTGATATCCCCTGAACTATCTGTCAAAGCCTACAGCTTGACCTTCAGTCTCTTTTTTCTTGGATGCCTTCTTGGTTTTTTCTCCTTTCAACTTGTCATTTTTAATGACATTCTCAATGATTTCGCCTGAAATCACCATGTCAGTGAAATTCTTTGTGGCATTCCCTATCATCTTTTCATAATAAAGGAATTTCAAAGTGCTGACAAACAATACGGTGGTCTCCTTTTCAGTCAAAAAAGGTTGCACCTGAGTAGCCATATCTTTCCACCTCTTGGCATATTCTTTGAATGATTCAGTTGTTTTTTTCTCTATATTCTGTAAAGAAAGATGATCAGGGGCTAAGTCTATTATATACCGGTATTGACTAATGAAAGCATGAGCCATATCGCTTCAAGAACAAATACGGGTCCTGTCCAACTAGACATACCATCTAACAGCAGAGCCTGTTAGGTTGTCTTGAAAGACGTGCATCAAGAGCTTTTCATTATTGGCATAGGCAGTCATTTTTCGATAGTACATAATAATATGAGTTTTCGGACACTTTGTACTATCGTATTTCTTGAACTCTAGCACTTTAAACTTCGAAGGGATAACCACATCCGAGACTAAACAGAGTCCAACAGCATTGATAGAACCATAAAAACCCACTCCTTCCACTACTCGTAGCCTTTCCTCTAACAAGTTTATCTTTTGTTCAGCTTTTAAGGCTTCTACAAACTCTTTCTCTTTGGGCCTTATTTTTTTCTTTTTTATTCTGTTAAATCATCCAAATTAGAGACTGATATTTGTTTTACTGTCTTTTCAGTAAAGACAAAATTTATATAACCTTGGTACTATCCTTGATTTGAATCTCATGGCATTTTGGGATATATGTACTCTACAAGATATGTGAATTGCTGTGATGGTGGACCTTGTGCAAGTTGGACTTGATGTGGCTTGAAACCAGAGGGTACAGTAGGTCATCCTCCTTTTGTAGGGGATGATCTTGTTGGCTAGCATTCTCATCTACTGCCTTCCCCTTGTTTAACTTATTCAAAGCCTCTAAAATTTTTATTCAACTATCCTTCTAACTTTTTCTGAGCTTTCTTTATTCTTTCGAGACGATTAAAATTTTCTTGTTCCATTAATCTGGCTTGAGCTCTTGTATTGTATTGGTGAGTGGGATTGCTTGGTGGAGCTATCCTTGAACTTTTAGCACCACAATTATGATTAGAAATGCTATGCTATGCTTTATGTATGATACATTGATGCACGAATGAAATGTACATTTTTATAGATGCAAATGATTATGTTAAAACATGATCATGAAAATAATGTAGATGCATAAAATCAGACAAACAACATAGTTAGTTTCCTAGATGAAATGAAAGTGATGCTGATGCATAATGTTACATATGATAATGAAAATGATGCACAAAGTCAGGCAATCAAAATGATTAGATAAACACCATTTTTGTGTCCTAGTTTCAGGGTATATCTATCATTGGGTAGAAAGAGCTCTATCTTAAGGTTAGGCACTTCTAAGGTTCACTTATATGTAGTTTAAGGCTAAAGTCTAAAGGTTCCCAAATTGCTCCTTACATCATTGTCCGTCACAAACTAGTAAAACACCCCAATCCTCACCCATTACAGGCTACAAGTAGAAAAGGTTTAATTTGAGTGGGAGTATTTCGCTAGCCACTATGGAGGCATTAAACCTCACGAAAGCAATAGGTACTTTACTCCCTCTTATAGGGATGGAGCTCAGGTATAGAGCTCATGTTATGCATATGCATCTGAATGACATAATTAATAAAGTAAATAAACATGAATGAATAAAAAATATATACAAAAAGGTTCAATTTTATTAGGCTTTTGGATAACACAAATTTATTTGTTGGCCTGACTCTCAGAGGTCCCTAGTGGAGTCGTCAAGCTATCATAACGTCTAGATCCGGGGATCCATCGCTAGACATTGACTTAAGGAGTCGCCACCAATCTTTTTTATCTAGGTGCGATTGACCACCTAAGGAATCTATCTTTTCAGGGAACACCTAAGTTTAAGGATCCCTAAAAGAATAGATTCGGGTCTACTAACCACAACAGGGTTCGAAAGTTTGGTTATGTGTAAGGAAGGTTATAGCACCCTCACAACACCCATCAAAAGATGGTGCCAGCTTAATTTTGTGTCATCCAATAAGCCTTAAAAATTTACCAAGTAATTAATTATTGAAAATTATTCTCAATTGACTCTAATACTTTTAACAGAAAATTGAAAAAATTCCCTCACCTCAAGAGTATGCAAGAAAACTATTGTTTCATTTGCAAAGGCTTCATCGTCGGATTATTTAACATTAAAAAAATCCAAGAAAATAAAAAGGAAAAAAATGATTGCTTTTATGCAGGGAAAATTGATACTTTCAACTTTTCCCCAAAATATTTTTTAGAAACTTTAATTTCGAGAAAAATTGATACTTTCAACTTTTTCCCAAAAATAATTTTTTGAGAAAGCTTATTTTCGAGGAAAATTGATACTTTCAACTTTTCCTCAAAAAATTTTTTTAGAAAGCTTATTTTCAAGAAAAATTGATGCTTTCAACTTTTTCTTAAAACTATTTTTTAGAATACTTATTTTCAAAAAAAATTGATACTTTTCACTTTTTCTCAAAAATATTTCAAAACATTTTTTTTTATTTATCTTGCTTTATTTATTCAAAAAAATAATAATAAATGAATAATGACCAAAATAACAAAAAAGAAAAAAAAATACCAAAACAATTAGTGGCTTGGCTTAGAAAACTCGCTGTGGCTGTTTTCCACACCATTCGACCTTCTTCTTGTGGTTGGATCATTTGGTTCTGACTCTTCCTCATTCTTTGAGTTCAAATAATTAAGATATCTGCGAGGAATAACTACTTCAACTGGCAAATCACCAGAACCTCTTGTTTTCAATTTCTGAAAGAATTCCAGATTCAACTCTTCGTCTGTTAATGCAGGAGCTTTCTTCTTTAAAATTGTAATTACTTTGTCATGAATGCTTCCATCTTTCCCTTTGGAAACAGAATCTAAAATAGGGGACAGATTATTAGATGAATCTTTTACTGATGGATCTGGATTTTTATCATCAACATTTCAAATTTTAAAACCATTCTTTTCAGATGATTCAACTGATTAAGCATTTTCACCATCATGAGATGAAGCTTTCTGGTCATCTGCAGTTCCATCTTCCCCTTTTCTTGCAATCTTCTTCCATAATTGCAATGCTTCTATCATACTATCTCTAACAAGTTTTATCCAGTCAAAGCGGTAACCCTTTAGTACTGTTATCGTTGAAGCTGCTCTATCTGCAATTGAGTTGCTTGAATGCAGTGCCAAAGCACTCAAAGCATCAACAGCTGCCTTTCGCGTCACCCAATCTGTGCTCCCAAGGTATTCATGGATGCTTTGTAGCAAAGATTCCAAGCTCTGAGGTGCAATTGTTCCCACCTGTGACAAACTCGCCACTACCAGCAAAAGGGAAGCCTTAGCCATAAAATTTTGATTATTCAACAGCTTGCAGATCCTTGGACATAGCTTTTGAAAAGCAGCCAAAGGAGGATCAGTTACACATTCCACCATCTTAGCTATACACGTTGCTGTACCAAATTGCACCTCGCGTCAGTGACTCGACCTTGTACCATGACTTGCACACCAATGAGGGAGCGTTTTGATCCCACCTAGACGTAACAAAGTGGAGCACATTTTTCAACATGTTTTCCAGAACCTGGTCCAGGTACGGTGACTGGAACTTCGGGTGACCCACCATCCAGGCTGCTGCTAGCTGAAGCTCTTCTTGAAGTCACTTGCCTATTTTTGAAAGCACCAAATGCGAGAAAATCCCAATCATCAGACATTTCAGATCTCCAAAAAGGTCTTCTTCCCCTCAAACCTGGAGTAATTCCATCAGATTGGACAAATCTTTCTTCAAATGGAATTCACCCACTGAACTTGAAACTATAGTCGGAGAAGCCATTATACTACCCTAAAGGTCTATTAGAAGATCCTTTAAACCCCGTCATAAAATTACCACTTCTCCTGCTTGATGATATCGATAAATCCCTAGCCATGTCTTCAATAATTCTCTCAAGACCCCTAATTCTGTTCTCCAAAGTTACCATGCTATCATGAGAACCACCCATAAAGTCCTGCATCATGTTCATGAGATGCACTTATTATCTCTCCAGCTGTAACAACTGCCTCTGGATAGCCAACCAATTTCCTTTGTTGCTGATCAAAGAACTTTCAGACTGTCCACCTAGTTTTAAGAAACCCAAATGATTTCCAGATGGCTCCCTTCGATTTACATCTATCCTTTCATCAGCATCAAATGCCCTTTTTCTTAGGTCTTTTCCATCTATCTTCTCTTCAGGCCCTTTATCTCATATACCAACAGCTCCCCTCTCTATGTTACTATTTTTGTTACTTTCTCAACGTGTTTTGCTCTCATTTTTTCCCTGTTTTTCTTCTCTCTTCCCTTTGCCTCCTCATTATTGATATATAAAGCCATAATTGACAGGCGATCCAGCCTTACTGTATATATAACCCATGGTTTCTTGTACTTCCTTATGGTGAAGCATATATACTTTGCCTAAAGTGACATTGCTAAACATCTTGAGTACACATACCTTTCTTAACATCCTGCATTCAGGACCATAGGGGTTCCAAGCTATGTCACATTTGTCGTTTGCTAAGAGGGCAGTCACAAGCACGTAACGATTGGCAAATGCGAAGTCTTGGTCTTTAAGCACTGCTCGGGTCATGGATGGGGAGGTCACCAAGATACCAATCCTGCTCCCAAGTTGGAGTTTCACAACTGGCCCGTAGGTATGAGCTAGTACAGCAAAGTAAGAGTAAAAGTCAAGGTCAATGAAGGGAAGGTTTCCCACCAAGGGGAAGCCTCAAGGGCTTGGTGGCGATGGGGGCTTCCCCTTTTGTTTTGCTTCTGTTTTCTCCCCCCCCCCCACCCTCTTTTTTTTCCATTGCTGTGAATTGTAATGATATATAAAACCAAGTGATTGTATTTCAGTTCAATTCTGATTATCATCCAAAGCTAAAGATTAGCATCTCTAATTTTTTTTTATAACAATCATCACCAAGCCTAATCTTATTCTTTCAGCTTTTCTTTAAAAAAAAAAATTAACCTGATAATGGAGAAAGAAAAAGAAAATAAACAATAGATAGACCATAAAATAAAAATAAAAAAACGATAAATATGAAATAAAAAATCTAAAATAAAAATGAATAAAAATCCCTATGACCAAGCTTAAATTAGTTTCAATTGACAAAGGATTCCAGACAAAATGGGGTGTCTACAAGTGTATGCATGTATTATATATGTATGCAAGTATGTGTAAAATTAGATTGAAGTTGTCATTGTTTTGTTTTTAATTTGGCTTTTGGATTACTTAGCAAGGGCCAAGTTGTTAGTGTATGTTAGTATCTATAAGTTGAAATAATGAAGTTGCTAGTATTATGTTATCAGTATGGTGCTTCGAATATATCATCTATCATCTATACATAAAAATATGAAATCCAAAACTGTTAATAGTGATCAACCTAAATACCCTTATAAAGTTTTAAATTAGCAAATTCATTCTTAAATATATAACTTTATTAATTTATTTAAATTTAATTTAAATCAACTAAAATTAAAAATAAAGTTTATGAGAAATTAAACTACTTAAAATCTTAAAATTTTAATTTTAAATGTTAATAGTGATTGATTAAAATATTTTTAGTAAATTTTTTATAATTTTTAATTTAAATGAATTTTTTATTATTAGAATTTTTTATAATTAGACTAAAAAATTACTAAAAGTGATTAATACTATTAATAGTGATCGATCTAAATACCCTTATAATAATATATTTATCTTTAAATATATAACTTTTATTAATTTATTTAAATTTAATTTAAATCAACTAAAATTAAAAATAAGGTTTATGAAAAAGTAAACAACTTAAAATCTTAAAAGTGTTAATAGTGATTGAATAAAATATCTTTAGTAAGTTTTTTATAATTTTTAATTTAAATAAATTTTTTATTATCAGACTTTTTTTATAATTAGACTAAAAAGTACTAAAAGTGATTGAGTAAACCCTTAATAAAATTTTAATTTCAAAAATATTAAAAGTGATTGATTAAAATGCCATTAGTAATTTGTTATAAATTTTAATTTTAAATGATTTTATTTTTAATATTAAACTTTTTTTTCATAAGCAAAAATGACTTTTCACATCAAATGAAAATACAAATAGAATGATATAAAAGCTTAATGTGTATAAGAATAAAACATTATGAAATTTGTTTCTTTAGTCGCTGTAAAAATAATTGTATATGTAGTTTATGCTGATAAATAAATTTATTAAAAATAATCATAATTAAATCATTTAAGTATATTTATTTTTTTCTATTTTTTGCCTTTCAATTTTTTGTTTTAATAAATTAACTATATATGTATGATAATGATTTTATTATTTATATATTTTATGAGTTGATCATTTGATCATTAATAATATAATTAAATCATTTATTTCTTGAAATAATTTTTTAATATATCATTCTTATAATTTAGTATGACCTTTATAATTAATTTTTTTATATTTTTCTTAGTGATTGGGTTGGATTTTACAATTTATAAAAGTTGAGGGATTCAATTTGTAAAAATAAATTTATAGCATTAAATCCTCCTCTTCACCTAATTACAAGAACCAATGGTGTAATTTGAGTTTTTATTTATTTAATAGTATTAGTATTTAAAGCAGGAAAAGCATGTTTATATTTTGTCTCATGTAAAATGTTCTGTTCCTAGTCTCTTGATAAACGTCAATATTCAACGATTTATCTTCGACTGAAAAGGAAGAACACCTATACTTGTGTATATATATACATTGCAGGTGCTCTTCTATTTACCAACTTCATGAAACTTCATATTTCTAGTCCGTGAACAAGTCTTCCCTTCCATCTCTCTCTGTATTTGTAATTCCAGGCTCCTGCAAATTTTAGTCTCGGAAGCTAAAGGCCATTTGTTTTCCTGTAACTGTAAGTTTTAACTCTCGATTAGTGTTATCAAAACATTATCATTTTTCATGTTATTTAAAACATGTCTTTTTTTCATTCAAGATGAAACTTTGAAATCAACTTCGGTCAACTAATGATTCGTCATTTTGACTTAGCTCAAATGATATCGGAAGATGAGGGTTGCGTTGAAATCTTAGTGTTCTTCCTTTATAAAAGAAAATTGGAAAATTATTAAGTTAATAGTACTATATATATCCTCCTCCTGCTCCCCACAACCTTTTTTTTTTCTTGTTTCTAAATTTTTTTCTTCTTATTAGCGTCATTAGAACTGCTAGAGGATGAGCATATGGTTAGTTCAATTAAATAACAATTGGTAATAATTACAGAAAACATAATTAATCCTGTCTTTTTTTTTTTGGCTGAAAAAATTAATCCTATCTTTACAAACTATATTGGTGATTTTTATGGAAAACGTGCTTTTGCTACCTACCAGGATGTTGGTTAATCGGACAACTATATATACAGGAGTACTTTTTTTCTTTTAATCCAAATTTACAATGCCCCTAAGATTCTAAGTTTTAAGTAGTAATACCATAATTTTTGTGGTTGTCCGAATGCTGGACAATAACCAAATATTACAAACAAGAACTCATATCAGAGCAACTAAGCCTAGGAGAGAAAATGAGAATAATCAGGATTTGATTCCGTTGCTAACTAGTCACTTTGACTTTTGTTTACATGGAAAGGAGATCAAACAAATGCCACCGAGGTGGGATCCACTACGCGCTATCGACGCTCCATCATTTGGGAAAAAGAAAGATCCAGCAAACGATGACTCGGAAGATGATGATGATTTGGAGCTTGGGTCCGTGGAAGGGTTTATCTACAAGGTCCCCAAGAACATTCGTCAAGGAAATGAAAAAGCCTATACTCCTCAATTAATTTCAATAGGCCCTCTTCATTACAGAAGAAAAATTTTGGCTAAAATGACAAAGTATTAAATTGAGCTATCAAAAGAAATTTTGTGAAACGACTTCGACTAAGACATTGGAAGATTTTTGGCGCTTCGTTGAACACAAGGAAAAAGCAATTCTCAACTGTTATGAAGCATCATCCATCATAGACGATGACATTGTAGTGATGATATTTTATGATGCACTCTTTATCGTCGAGCTCTTATTGAGGAACTATGAGAAGGAAAATGCACAAGAGTTGGGAATTAAAGACTTCTTATTAAAAGGAACGTGGTCAGCTGGTCTTCGGAGGGACTTGCTCTTACTTGAAAATCAGATCCCTTTCTTTGTGCTTGAAGAACTATATAAGTTATACTGTAACTTCCCTCGTGAAGACAAATTTGATTCTTGTGCTGCCCCTGCCTCTGCTTTTCCCTTTCTTTATCATGCTTGCCTCTACTTTGATATTCCATGGGATAAAAGGTTCGAGGATGCAGAAATCCTACACTTCACCGGTTTGTTGAGATGCCATCTGGTTAAAAATTGCGCATCAAATTCAGATCCATCCATGGCCCAAAAAAGAAAAACTGAATCAGTGTATAGTGCGACAATGTTGCAGGACGCTGGTGTTGAGCTTAAACCAGTAGATGATCAAAGTGCAAGCTGGCTCGATATAAAATTTGAAGGGAAAGAGCTTAAAATCCCCAAATTGAATGTGCACTCGAACACGGAAGCTTACATTCGCAACGTGATGGCCTTGGAGATGTGCCACTATCCAGGTGAAACCTATGTTTGTGCTTACATAGAACTAATGAATTATCTCATTAGATCTGACAAAGATGTAGATTTGTTAATGGAAAAGGGGGTTTTAAGCAACGACGGAATAAACGAGGGAATTATCGTTAGCAGAATAAATCCCAGTAAAGCATTGGCAGGTATGATTAAGAAACTTATGCAGGGAGTAGGCGAGCCTGCTGCTTGCTACCGGGAAACAGGGAGACGATTAAACAAATATTACAAAAATGCTCGGAAGCACGTAATAGCAACATTCTGCAAGGAGAATCTAGCAATTCTGAAGCGTGTGTATTTCACCAATCTTTGGCGAGGAACTGGAACTGTCGCTGCTTTTATGGTGGTTGTGCTCACTCTCATTCAAACCGTGTTGACATTTCTTAAATGATCACTTCATGCCCCCCACCCTCCAAAATAATTGATTTTTAGTATCCCCCCACCCCCCCTCTTAATAAGATTTTAGTATTATGACGGTGTGTCTTCAATGTGAAAAGTATGCAAATGTATGCATGTATTACATATGCATGCAAGTATATGTAAAATTAGATTGAAGCTGTCATTGTTTTGTTTTTAATTTGGCTTTTGGATTACTTGGCAAGGGTCAAATTGTTAGTGTATGTTAATAGTTTAAGTTGAAATAATGAAATTGGTTGTATTATGTGTCTAGTAAGGTGCGTCAATATATATATATATATATATATATCATCTATATATAAAATTGTGAACTCTAAAAGTATTAAAAGTGAACGATATAATTACATTTATGAATTTTAAAAAATAACAAATTTACCTTTAAATTTCTAGCATTTTTTATTTATTTAATAAAGATTATTTATCAGTAAATATATAGCTTTTATTAGTTAGTTATTTAAATTTAAAAGTGTTAAAAATGAATAACATAAATATCCTTATAAATTCTAAAAAATAAAATATTTATATTTCAATTTCTAGCATTTTTTATTTATTTAATAAAGATTTTTTGTCATTAAATATATAATTTTTTATTTGTTAGTTATTTAAATATAAATAAATTAAAAATTTACAAATAAAATTTATATCAAATTAAACTATATTCAAAATTTATTTGTGGGATATGGTGGATTTGTTGTCTAAAATTAACTCAAATTTACTTTCATCTATATTTTTAGAATTCTTTTTTGTTAAATTTCATAAATAATAATTTAATCAAATTCATATAAAACACATTATCATCCTATAGGTTGTGACATACAATGAGTTTATGATATTGAATAAAATATAGACAAAATCTTTTTTTTGTTTCTCAATTACTAATTGTCTTAGTCTAAATTATTATATCATAATATGTATGCCCCAAAAACATTTAAGTTTACTTAAGTAAAGCATATAATTTTTCATTGTCAACTCTGAAAGTATTAAAAATGAATGACATAAATACCCTTATGAATTTTAAGAAATAATATATTTACCTTTTAAATTTTTGGCATTTTTTATTTATTTAATAAAAATTATTTGTCATTAAATATATTGTTTTTATTAGTTAGTTATTTAAATTTAAATATAAAAGTGTTAAAAATAAATAATATAAATATCCTTATAAATTTTAAAAAATAACATATTTATATTTCAATTTCTAGCATTTTTTATTTATTTAATAAATATTATTTGTCATTAAATAAATAATTTTTTATTAATTAGTTATTTAAATTTGAATCAATTAAAAATTTACAAATAAAATTTATATCAAATTAAACTACATTCAAAATTTATTTATGGCATATGGTGGATCTGTTGTTTAAAATTAACTCAAATTTACTCTCATCTTTATTTTTAGAATTCTTTTTTGTTAAATTTCATAAGTAATAATTCAATCAAATTCATGCAAAACACATTCTCATCTTATGGTTGTGGCATACTATGAGTACATGATATTGAATAAAATATAGATAAAATATTTTTTCTGTTTCTCAATTACTAATTGTTTTAGTTTAAATTATTATATTATAATATGTATGCCTCCAAAACATTTAACTTTTTTCTTAAGTAAAGCATATAATTTTTCTTTTTCAAGATTCAATATAATTTACTCTTTGTCTTCTTTAATGATATATATCATGAGTCCTTAAATATATTTATATTTTTTATTTATTTAATTTAGATTAATTAAAATTAAAGTGCATATAAAATTATAAATTAAACTATCAAAAAATTATTCAAAAAGATTAGTACACGTATTATGATAAGTTTGTATGTTTGATTTTTTTGTATTTTTATGATAAATATACATTTATATGTTTAATTATTGCAATGGTTGATTGTAATATTTCTAATCACTCTATGCAATCACGTTTTAATATTACAATGCCTAAATGAATCTTTACTTTATAAACATAATCTCATGTACCCTTGAATTGTTACTAAGCTTAGTTTTTATTTTATCTTTTATAGATTGATTCTATACTACACCCAAATTAATTTCTGTCTATTTTATTTTTTTATATTTAATTTCAAATATTTAGTACTTAAGATATTTTTATGAAACCAAAGTCAATATTGCTAAGAAACATTAATCTTGAAGAAAAAAAATTATTTGATATATTATTAGTTGAGTTTTTTTTTTTTTTAATCTTCACAATCTGGTTAAGAAATTAACATATCATTCATTTTTTTTTCAATTAGTTTTTTTTAATATACTCTAAAGCCTAAAGGGTATATGTCATACTGCTAACTTCATTTGTGAAATTTAAAAACTATATTATCAATATATTTTATGATTTTTCTTTGCAAAATATAAATTTATTTTTTTCAATTAAGAATACTTAACATATTTTTGTGTTTTGATAGTAAAAAATATTGATTAATTGATCAAAACTTTGTTAGTTCTCTAACCAATTATTAGATTCTTTGAAACAATAATGTTATAGTTCATTTCATTTTATTTGTTTATATACTTAAAGTGTATGATTATTGATTTGTATTCTTATCATGAAAGTATCTATTTAATAATTATTTTTATTTTAATGAGTGTGTTTATTATACATAAATGCATATATCATCTATGATATATACATAAAAAAATATGAATTCCAAACAATATTAAAAGTGATTTTTTTAAGTTGGTTGATTTCTATTAATAATACACTACATGCCAATCATGTTTGTTTAACTAATTCTTTAATTCATAAAAAAAGGAAGACTTATAATTAAACTCATTAGTCGCATGATAAAAAATTTGAAGTATAAGGATGCAGAATAAAATATATTTATTTATATAACCTTCAATTAAGATAAATATTTAACTCAATTGATAAAATTAAATTATATATATACAAAAATAAGATAAATGAATCAATAAATATTTCATATAGATCCTAAGATTACTAAATTAGTCTATTTATTATTCAATGGGTCAATGTATCACAATATATATGAACATGATAAAAAAAAAAGTATTAGATTATAGATAATAATATGAGCTCTAATTTTTTTTTCAATTAATGTGTAAAAAGTATTGGATTTGGAATTTAGCCAACTTTAATATAAATAGTTATTTAAATTTTAGCTAAAAATTTAGAATACTAACAAATATTTACATACTTTAGATTTCATAACCTATTTTAAATAAGAGATTTTATACTTAAGAAGATATTTAATATATATCTATATTATGTATAAAATGTGATAATTTATTAAATTATCTCTACTTATTTTTATTAAATATTTTTTAACAAATTAAAATATTTTCTACTCTTTATTTTTTTATTAAAATAGTTTTTCTTGGTTAAGTCATTCATGCCCCACTTACTGTAAGTAATACGACTGAAAGACTTAAAATAATTTTTCTATATATGAATATTTTAGTGTTTGTAACACATTTCACCTATTAATATGCTTTACACAATTAAATTAATTATAGAAGATTTAGTGGTAAATAAATTACAACATAATATTAAATGTATAATACTCCCTCTATCTTTTTTTTTTTTTGTCAATCTTTTCTTTTTGTGAAGTCCCAAAATGATGTCTTTTTTTTTAATTATTTTAAACATCTAAAACTCTTACTTTTTTATGTTTTAAATTATTTTTTATGATTTTTTTTACTTTTTAACATTAAAAAACATAAAATTTTAATTTTATAAAAAAAATTTAATTTTAACATTAAATACATTAAAGTCAAAACTTTTTTCCTAAACTTCGTAATAGTTAATAGAAGACAAACAAATAAAGATGAAAAGAGTAATATAGTAGCAAATTATTGATAATTTTATTGTAAATTAGTAATAATTTAAATAACGTCAGTAATAACTTTATATTAAATTAATGATAACTATATATTAAATTATGTATAATTTAATAGTAAATAAATAATAATTTAATAGTAAATAATTGATAAGATAATTGTATGCCAATGATAACGTAATAATAAATACATAATAATATTGTAGTAAATAACAAATAACTTAATAGTAAATTATTTATACATAATTGTAAATACATAACAATATAGTAGTAAATTAAGAATAATTTAATAAAAATAAGTGATAACTTAATAGTAAATTAATTATAATTTAGTAGTAAATTAATAATAATTTAATGGTAAATAAGATTTAGTTTAATACTTCCTCCATCCTAGTAAAATTATCATTTTTTTTGTTGGTCAATTTTTTTTAACTTTAATCACTTATTATTTTATATTTATTATTGATAAAAATATGAAAAAATATATCTTAAAAACTTTAAATGAAGTGGTTTCTAAATACATGTTTTATAAATTTTGATTTATTGAAATATTTAAAATAATAGATGTTAAAATTAAAAAATTTTAACAAAAAAAATCAATTGTGACAATTTAACTGGGACAGATAAAGGGAGTAGTAATTAATTGACAAATTTAGTGGTAAATCATAAATAATTTAATAATAAATTAATGATAATTGAGTAGTAAATAATTTAGAACTTAGTAGTAATCAATAATTGAAAATTAAAAGTAAATCAATATAACTTAATAGTAATCATTGATAAATTAATAGTTAATCAGTAATAATTTAGTATAGTAAATTAGTGATAACTTAATAGTATATTAATAATAATTTAATAGTAAATAATTGATAACTTTGTAGTAAATCAATAATAATATAATAGTAAATGCATAATAACTTAATAGTAAAATCAATTATAACATAATTGTAAATGCATAATAACATAGAAGTAAATCAATGAGAACTTTAAAAAAATGATAACTTAATAGTTAATCATTGACAATTTAATAGTAAATAAAAAAAATTTAATATTAAATTACAGATAACTTAATAGTAAATCTGTTTTAGTTTAATAGTAATTAAATTATAAACTTAGCAGTAAATCATAAATAATTTAGCAATAAATTAATGATAATTTAGTAGTTAATCACTAAAACTTAAAAGTAAATCAATGATAATATAGTAGTAAATGTATAACAGTATATAGTAAATCATTGATAATTTAATAGTAAATTATTGATAATTTAGTAGTAAATCACTAATAATGTCATATTAAATCACTGATAACTTAGTTATAAATTAATGATAATTTAGTTATAAATTAATGATAATTTAGTTGTAAATTAGTTAATTATTAACAACTTCATAGTAAATCATCAATAACTTCATAGTAAATTAATAATAATTTTATAATAAATTATCTATAACATAATAGTAAATATCAATAATTTAGTAGTAAATCAATTATAATTTAGTAATAAATCATCTACAACTTAGTGATAAATTGATGATAATTTAGTAGTAAATCAATGATAAGATAGCAATTAATATATAATTGACAACTTATTTGTTAATTAGTGATAACATTTTTTTAAACTTGAAGTTATCAATGATTGAACTTTAGTTACTAGAAAGAGCAAATCTAGAACTTTCATCATTAGGAACTAGAATAAACATACCATGAACCTATTCATTAAAAAAAATCAGTAAAAAAATTCTAATTTTGATTGAAACAATGATGTTATTATATAAAAAGAAAATTATCTCAGATATTGTAATTTATTAATAAATTAATAGTAAATCATAAATAACTTAGTAGTAATTCAATTGATAACTTAGTGATAAATAATTGATAACTTAATAGCTAATTATTTAAAAGTTAGTAATAATCAAATAATTAGTAATGTGCATAATGATATAGAGTAATTTTGAAATTTAGAGTTAAAAACTAATAAAACTATTAAATTTTAATTTAGTTATAAAATAATTTAATAAAAATTAGCTTAATCATTGTAATTTTATAGAAATTATTGATAACTTAAGAAAATTAGTTATAATTTTATTTAAATTATAAATAATTTATTGAAATCTATTCATAACTTAATAGTAAATCATTGATTAATTTTCAAAATAAATAATTGATAAACATAGTAATAAATCAGTGATAACTTAATTGTCTTATGGAATAATTTTTTGCATGCTTGAAGTTTCTTAATGATTGAACTTTGGTTATAAGCAAGATAAAGTTCCCAAACTTAGTAATAAATTAGTTATAATAATAAATCAGCTTTAATTGAATAATAATTTATTGATAACTTAATGATAAATCAATTATAATTTAGTTATAAATCAGTGATAACAATAAATTAATGATAACTTATAATAAATCAATTTTAGTGTAGTAGTAAAATATGGATAACTTAATAATAAATTATTCATATTTTAATAGTAAGTTAATGATATAACTTAGCAGTAAATTATTGATAATATATAGTAGTAAATCATTACTAACTTAGTAATTATTTTTTTGTTTTGGTTGGATATTGATATAGAGATATTTTTTCTAAAAATATGTGTAACATATTTGATTCATTTAAAAAATTATATTTATTGCCATTTAATACTAGGGTATTGAATTACAAATATTTATGGATATTGTACACATATATAGATGATTAAAACAATATTAATGTACCAATTATTATAACAACATAATTTTATCAAAAAAAAATCAATTTTTGAAGTAAAAATTTAGAATGACTTTACCTAAATTTGTGTATCATTGATTGTCTACTTGATAATAAATTAATAGTAACTAGATTAATGCTATATCTTTAGTAAAAATAAATTGTTGTGTTATGTGGTATCCTTTATAACGATGATAGCAACTACAAAAAATTATTATCTTTAAAGATATTTTTAAAATGAAAGAAAGAAATAATGAGTCTAAACTTATTAAAAAACACCATAGAAAAATTACCTATAAGTTATTTTCTTAAGTACATAATATTTTAAACTAAAATATATGATTAAATAATACTAATAATAGTATAAATTCTATAAATTGTAATTTTATAACAATATCGATTAAATGATAAATTTTTTGTATGACTTATACTAGATATATAATTAAGTGTTTATCGAATAAAGAAATTACTCCATTTTAATTAAAAAAGAGTTCAAATATTAAAAATATTTTCATTATCAATTTTTAAGTCTAAGATTTAAAATATAGTTTACCATCAAAATATGATAATATCTTTTGATATTTATCTAAAATAGGTCATATCTTATTAATTTTAGAATACTTATATTTCATTATTTAACAAACAATAATAATATTGAACCAAAGTTAATTGAGCAAAGTATTTCAATATTTAAAGAACAACATAAAAATACAATTTGATTATGATAAGATATACCTTTAAGTAAAGTGTGTTATTTAAACTCTTATTATAACATATTTTAGTAAGTTATGCATATTTAGTAGCTTTTTAAGAAATCAATATTCGATATTAAAAGTAGTTTTAGTCAATATCCTTTGTAAATACATAAATAAACATCATTGATAATTACATCAAGATATTAATAGTTCTTGATTGCTTCAAATCCTTTTTTTTAGAATATGTTTATAAATTAATATTTTTTAATTAGTAAAATTCATGTAAGTATGCATCAATATCCTTTGTAAATGCATAAATAAACATCATTGATAATTAAATCAAGATATTAATAGTTCTTGATTGCTTCAAATCCTTTTTTTTTAGAATATGTTTATAAATTAATATTTTTTAATTAGTAAAATTAATGTAAGGATGCATCTTTTTTACTATAAAATTAAACTACATAATGATTTATATGACATAAATAAGTACATATCAAAAAGAAAAGTAAGTGATCATGAAAAAGAAAACATTATATATTTATTTTATTTCAAGTAACAAAAACTTTATAACAATATGGCTTCAAATCAAAATAAAGAATTTAAAATTTCAATAGCAAATAGATAAAAAGTAATAATTTAAATGAGTTCAACGATTATCTATAGCCAAAAAATTTATAAAATTGAAAATAAAAATCTACTACCAAAATAGTTAAAAGAAAACACTTGAGAAAAAGCATAAAATAGAAAAGAAAGGGAAGTACAAAATTCGATTTAATTGTGATAAAAGATAATTCTTTGAAAAAAATTTTTAAAAAAGAAGAAATATAT
Source organism: Durio zibethinus (assembly GCF_002303985.1). The sequence goes on from NW_019168004.1 coordinate 8,758,655, forward strand.
AAAAAATGAACAAAGATGATAACATAAAACCAAAAGACTTCAAAGAAAACTTCTAAAAAAAGTTAAAATAGAGAAAGATTAAATATTTATTTTTTATTGAAATTTTAATATAAAATTTTTGTTATATTTATTTTTTTCAAACTTAAATCTATATTTTCAATTTAATTTAGGATAATGATAGTTATTTCAATTTTATTACTATAAAAATACTAAAATTATTTTATTATATTAAATTATAATTTAGTTAATAATTACGTACATAGCATATGAAAAAAACTAGTATATATATATGCAAGTTTTTTATTTGCATTTTGTCTTTCTATTAAGCATAAGAAAGAGTCATCAAATTGTTATTATATATAAGTTCGAAAACTTAACTACTAAATATTAAATTAAGAGTCTATTACTAATTTTTTTAAAATTAAATATGATTTGTCATTTAATGAATTTATTATTTTAAAAACGTTTTAAGTTTAACTAGAAGTCTCTTAATGAAGGAACGTTTTATCTTTAATACCCTATATTTATAAAGTACTGACGCATTGTTTCATTTTCAATTTTTTTGCTATCAACATCAAAATACTTGAGACAAGAGTCAAGCAATTTAACGTGCAGTATTCCCTTAATTTTTATCCAAAATTTAATAAAAATAAAAATGTTGTCAAAATTTAACATAATTGAAGTATAATAACAAAACTCATTAATATCGAAGCATATAGCTAGTGACAAGTTTGATAATTGTCTCAAAGAAAAAGGGAACATGTAAAGTTTTCCTCAAGTCATTTCCTGAGCTGCATCTGACACTTAAACACTCTTAGCAACTTCTGTAGATTAAATGCGTAATTGAGAGCAACGGAATAATGGAAAACTGTGAGAATAGCCAATACTTCAGTCATGACTGGTAAAAACTAGCTAAAATGTAGTCTGCCTTCACATTTACAATGATGCAGTCCACGAGTCATAATCTAACCATTTTTTTTTTCTTTCCATTCTATGGTACGTTAGAAACATTGGCACCCCCCCCCCCCCCCCGATCCGAAGGGGGATAGCTATATGGTTAGTCGTATGTATGATTCAATGAATCAATGTCACTTCTGGTTTTACCCAATTTTCTTGGGAGTCGTTATACCCTCCCAAGTGCATTACAAATGTGAGATCCAATGAACGGAAAATAGAGAGAGAGAGAGAGAGGAGAAGGGACTTTATTTTCTACGAGAACTGTGCTGGACTTCTATTCCTTTCATAGTCGTCATAAGCAGGCCTGGTCCTTAAGAAGAGCAGAAAACTTGAGATTAGGCCTAACATGGAAATGCATCCCCAGCATATGAATGTCTGCAGATAGCAGTCCCTACCCATGCACACCATTGCTTCCTCCAATGAATTTTCTTGCATAGAACTTTTCACATTAGAATCATATACTAAAGCTGCAAGGAGACCATACAGTAGTGATCCAATGGGAATGTTGGTGATGAGGATGTTGTGGTTGACACTGGCACTATTAGGCCCAAATAGCTCTGATGTGATGGACACTGCCGCTGAAAATACGAATCCGGAGCTTAATCCAATCATGGCTGTGCCAGCATGCAATGCTGCCTCACTACCTGATGCAGCAAGCAGAAAGAAGGCTATTGGTGTTGGCACCAGGGCAACTGCTAACCACCCAGTCCTTGCATAGTACACCTTGCTGCATTTGTAAGGCATTTAAGTCATCATTTTCTGAGTTAAAAGCTTACATGGAACTATAGAAGTCAATTTAAAATTTAGAGTAGAATTCATTCTTCAATTATGAAGCAAATTCAATTCAGAATTGCTTCTGAATTCTACAACTGTATATTTAAAGACTACTGAACTCTAATAATGGCCGTATGGTACCGAAAGAGTACGGGCAGTTTCCATGCAAAGGGATGCTACTTTGCTGGAGATGCCTTTCATCTATTAAATGAATTCTAAAGGTAATAGTGGTGCCGTGCTTATTGTTTGATGTTGATGCAATCTTTAAACAGCATAAATATACTATTTGCAGTAATACGTACTCACGCAGGAAATCTGGGGCAGCTGAAAGCAAACGACCAAAGAATGAGAAAGAGGAGTAAAGAGTCACGACTGTACTAATCTGGGAGTAGTATCCGAGTGATTGTGCAATCTGCCCTATATTATTGCTATAAACCAGCCCTATTGTCCCTCCACAGAAATAGGCCACATAATATAGCCAGAAATCCCACCGGCGCACTAGCAATCTTGCAGAGTGTTCCTCACCAAGCATTGTTAACCTGCCTTTCTCCATTACCTTCCCAAAAAACCCTTCTTTATTTGTCTCATAAAATGGATTGACACTCGAGCCATTATTTTGATTATTTCCAATCAATTCCTTATGGAGCTCGAGGTCATCAGGGTCAACCAATCTGAAGTTCGAGACATCAAGACAAAACCTGCTATGGATGGTACGACGAGCCCAGTTCCTACCACAGACAATGCCAGGTAAACACAAAGGTAGGAGCAATAACATTAAGGCACCCACCAGGAGAATGCGTGCCCTTAATGCTTCAGATGAAAGTGAATTTAACAGGAGAAGATATAGGCCGGTGATAACAGCTAAAACATTGAGGACAATGAAAATGAAAGAATCCTGACTAATAACATCAGTGGAAAGAAGTTGCAAAGGTGGTTGGCGGAGGATTGGGATGAGAGCTAAGATGGATGCAAGAAGAGGCACAAGTGCATTTAAGAAGAGATAGAGGGTGTCATCATCATGGTTTATTGCATTGGCAATTAGAGTGTAAAGTGCAGCGGTTACACCATTGAAACTGATGGACAGGGACAAAGCAAGTGCCCTGTTGGTTGGGAAATTTCTGATGCATAAAACAAAGCATACTGTGTTGAACCAGCAGATGCTACAACCAGCAACCAAACACAGAAGAAATACCTGCCATGGATTCACATGAAATCACAATTAGTTTTCAATGTAATGCCCTCTCAGCACTAATCAAAGGCTTTTACTCAAGCAACTATCTCCCTCTTTCCCCACCAGGGTATTATCCATCAACTCCCTGTAATACTTGTTTGTCTGCATGACTGAGCAGAATCATTTGTAACGTACAGATAGGTACCAGATATTGCAAGCAATGGATTCAGTAGAATTTTTTTTCTATCAAAAAATAAAGTAACGCATTCAGTAATGTTAGTATAGAATTGTAAGTTTTGCCTCAATGGTAAGTATCTTCCCCTAATTAAGAAATGAGGGATTTTCCAGAGTGGAATTTGACCTCTTTGGTTCTTATTTGCTGATTGTGTCTGCAAATAGGGAGCACGTAGACATGGCAACAACTTCAACTCTTCAAGGGTCTTTCATAATATCCAACAAATGAAGCAATTTTATTCATAGGCTGCGAACGAAGGATTTGTTATCATTCTATTTCACTCATTTCCTATTTATGCCATGTAAAATTTTCTTTTTATTTGAAATATGAAGAATGTTAAGTTATTTCTCCTCAATAAAAATGGGATTGCATCATTTTTCTAACACAAGCTGTCTGGCTTATTCTACATTGTGATGTTGAATTTTTGAATAAATTGTATCAAGTTCAGGGTGACTCCTAGAGTATAGGAGATTAGCCCATGCTGCCAATGCAAGAAAGGTAGGTTTGAATGGAAGGTTGGCTACCTAACTGGCAGACAGTGATCCTAAAAAATTTACCAGTGGTTTTCAATCACATCATATAAAGACTAACTAATCCTTAGGTACCAAACATTAGTTAATCTAATATCAAACAGAGTGAGTTCAGCATAAAATCCCCAATTACCTTCACCAGAAACAAGTTTTTTACTGAATCTTTGCCACATAAATAGATATCCTAACTTTCTTTCAATCAAGACGTGCCTTGAAAATAAAAATTATATTTGTTTGAGATTAGGCTTTTTGTGTATTCATATTTGTTTATTTATGTTTAACACGAGGAAATCATAAAAATTATCTTATTATTGTTAATGTCGATAAATCAAATATAACATATGTTTTTTATTTTTTATCAAAACCTTTTTTTTAACTTTACACTATCAATTTTATGTTTTTTTATTATATAATCATGTTATATTTAAAATTATCATATCTATTTAAAATATTTTTTTGAGAAAATTAATTTACCCAAAAGCTAACTTTGAATAATCAGATTATGCAAATTTTCTTTACCGACCAAAATATGGAGTGAAAGTAGTAGGTAAACTCTTCTTGGACGGCTTTCCTACTATTTGTCTCATCAGTGTTAACTAAATTAAGTTATCAATTCTGACAGAAATTAGTTGGGAAAAACAATTGAGGGTAAAAAAAAAAAAAGGTCCCAAACCAAAACTGGTAATCATCTTGATATTGGACCTAAGGTGGGCATCTAAAGGATGAGGAAGGTTCTAAAAGGGTCTGAAAATTATTCTTTACTTCAACCACCAGTTACAACCTACAACCCCCACGCCTGATTGGTACACATATTATCGTTTCACTTTCCATTTGCCAAAGGGTTAACGTGTGAACTATACTACCTTTTATAATTTGATACTTATAAAAAAAATATTTTATTTTGCATCAAATGTTTTGTTTCACACACTAATTCTGATAAATTAATGTGATAAAAAATAATCAATAATCTCATAAAATGTAATACATTTTTATTGGTCAATATTTCAACTATCATGTTAATTAGTGATACGGAAAGATAATTCGAATAACTAGTCATTATATTTTTCTATGAATACTATAATTCAAAAATGAAATTACATGTTAACCCTTTGCCAAACTAACTTACACTGTTAGATTCACAAGGAACGAACTTCAGGTTGTGTTAATGTTTTTGGCTTGCGTGGAGGAGTGAGGTTCGCTAATTTATTTGTGTCAAAGATAGAAACTAGAAAAAGGAATGAAAAAGAGACGGTAAGGAAAAGGACTTATTGTACACGCCCCACCCACCCCCTGAGAACAAGAACAAGAGAAGAAGAAAAAACTGAAGGAAAGTCGAAGATCCTGAATAGAGAAGAAAAATGGAAAGCAAAGGGAAAAAAGAAATATAAGATTCAGTAAAAACGGATTAACAATCCCAGGAAGCAGAAACCAAGCAATTTAAGCAAGTACTAAAGATTGAACTTACTGGGAAATAAGGAAGGGTAATGATTTGTTTGATGACAAGCCATTGAACACCGTAGCCAAAAAGCCCGAGGAAAGCAGCCATGAACATGACGACCCACAATGGAAAATACATCAGAGACACCCCAGAACACCAACCAAATACCTTCCCCATATCTGAAGCAACAGACAAGTAATTCAGCTGCACCTGAGATATCCCAAGAACTGATTTCAATGTTGAAGAGTAGGATGAAAAGTCGAAGTTTGTCCCTGTAAAAGCCTGTATCCATGTTGTTGCAACTAGTATCATCCATTTCCTTGATTGTCCTACCATTGCCAAAGCTTCAACTTACCAGGAAAAAAAGAGAGATAATTGGATAGACACAGAGAAAGAGAGGAAGAAACTTGGCGTGAGCTAATTATTATGTATTTAACGCTTCCCGGACTCTTGTGTTGGCTACTAGGCTTTGATTTTTGGACTGGGGATGGGCTCTCTGAGCTATGCTGAGGCAAATGTGCATTTTATATTGACGAGGGAAAACATTTGGGTGGGTTTTGAAGAAAAAGTGTCTAATGCAATATTAGGATTAGTGAGACTTCTTTTGATGTTAAAATTTGTGTCAGATTTTATAGTTATTTTCATATAAAATTATAATTTAAAAAAAAAATTCAAATTTGATTCTTTGAGTAAAAAGGTTACAATCAATAAAACAATCCTACATCTATCGAATTAAGAATAATTTGAACTCATAAATATAACAAAGACTCTTCATCTCTTACTAATTGATTCGATTGGACAATCTAAAATTTAATATGGTGTTGGAGCTAAAATTTATTTATTTATTATGGTTAAAGTAGATATCTTTTGAATAGATTTATCAAAGTAACAATTTGCCCTATATTTTATTATTTTTATGAAAATTTTAAATTTTAATATATTAGAGACAAGTGACTATATATATCATCTCAATTTCTTGTGTAAAATTTAAGTTTTTTTTATCATATATCGAATATTGAATTTAAAATTTAAGATTTCAAATTTATCAACATGTTAACAGAATAACACATATTTCTTAAAATATATTAAAAAAAACTAGTTACTTGGTTTTGTGGAACCGTGGATGGATGGCTGTGAAGTTCAAGTTAGGTTCAATCCCGACCAATTGCTTTGGTTCATTGGAGCAGACAAAATCAGAGATCATCTTGGCCAAGTTTTGCTTAGTACAGTTTCATGTCAAAGAGTAGTTCTGTCTCATGCTCTTCACGCCTAGATTATGGCAATTTGTTTTGGTTTAAAAGTGGCCACAGCAAATGGTTTTCATAATTTAATGATGATGAAGGAGATAGCATGCAGATGCAGGCCATTTTGGAGGTTCAAAGTAAAGACAATTTTTGCTTATTCGTTGGAGAGCGATGTTATGAATGACGATATCAGATATTTGGCCTCCCAATGTCAAACTTGTCTCTTTGTTCATGTACCTAGTCAGGTTAATTGCTTAGCTCGTAAGATAGCTTGATTGCATTGTGATTTGTTTGAAGAGATTAAGGGTTTGGATCACTTGGGCCGCAGTCTTGATCAGAGCTAATTGAAAGGTACCCTCATCTCCCAAAAGCTACCTCTGGCTATTTTATAGCCAATAGAATGAAAAGAGAAGAAATTAAATGAAAAACACAAAAACAATAATAACCATTTGCATATACTTCTTGGAATTAATGCTTACAAACTGACAATTTAATTGTGTTTTCTTCTTTAAAACCACTCCAATGTTTTTCCTTCCATTTTTTTTCTGTGCATTCAATATTTTCCCCTTCAAAACTACAATAATCATTTTTTGTAATTTACAATTGACAATTAAGATATCTGTATATTTTTTATGTTTACATTCTTAAGCTTTTTTTTTTCCCTGTGATTTATGCACCAATAAACCTATCTGTGTCTGAAAAGAGTGGCCGTGAAAGCTTGGTATGATCTGACCAAACCTTGAATACGAATTTTCAAATCGGAACTTAACCTGATTGGATCCATAAATTGTGTCTACCACAACCAGAACATTTAATTTCATCCTTTTCTCTTTTAATCTTTCTTATCAAACATAGCATAACATCGAGACGCTGAATGCTAATCTCTTCCAAAACTAGGGAGTTAATATTTTGTAGTCCTTTCAATTTCATCATTTCTTTTGTTTTTTTATGGTCGCTTTGATTGATGTACACTATTCTTCAAAACATATGCATTTTCTGCTTTCTTGAATAAATAAAATCATATATATATATATATATATATATATATAACGTTATGATCATTGCTATTAATGAGTCCCGGAAAATTTTGACGACTTTAGTTCCCATTTGGCTTTGTGGTCCAAAAGTGTTAGCTAAAATTGGAGCCCCCCAAAAATTCATGAAACTTTTTTATTGGTTCCACCCACTTCTATGTCAAATATTCTAATTGAATTTTGTAAACGATCATTAAATTCTAAAATTGTCAAAATCGTTTTGTGGAGAACTTTGATAATTAATAAGACTATACATAGTTTTCTCCGACAAGTTAGTTCTTAATCTCATTCATAAAATTTAAATTTTTCATCGATTATATACATATTAAATAATATGACACCAAATTAAAAACCGCAAATTCCAAAGACCAGCATCACAATATAGATCCAAATGAAAGGGAAAGTCAAGTACATAGTTGGAGGAAAGCAAACATGAATCTAAAGAAAATAAATAGAAGTACTCAAATTATTTCTTATAACTATTTGGGGCACATAGCCATTCGGATGGCACTAAAGACATTGCGTAATTCATCAGGTGGGGGAAGGTTTTGCTCAATGCTCGGAACTTGTAGGAAATTTTTGGTCCATAAATCTAAACATGGAAACCTTGTTGAATCCATTACCTTAAAACCACCAATTTCCTCAATAAACTGCAACCAATATGCAATCCATCCTGCTACTATATCAAGAAACCCAATTTCTTGATCTCCACCAAAAAATTTTTTTCCATGAAGCTCTTCTTCAAGTAATTGTAAGGCCTCGACAGTCGATTTGATTGCCTTCACTTGATCATCTCCTGTTGAAGCAAATGCCTTCTTTGATGCTTCCATCAACTACATCAGAAATTTTCAATAATGTTGTAATCCAACTAGCCATTAAAAATATTCAGACTATGTTTTTGTTTTTTTGTTTTTTTTTCTTTTGAAGAAATTGATAAAAGAATAGAAGATCACAATGAAAATCATATAATTGACTAAAAATGAATGAAATTAGTTGGGCTGATCACCTTGTCATCAATGAACGCAGCCCAGAAACGTACATAAGCCCTCTCTGGAGGATGTTGTGGAAAGAGACGTCTTTCCTTCCATGTTTCATCTATGTATTCCAGGATGATTTTCGAATCAATTATCGGTTTTCCACCATGAACGAGTACTGGAACTTTTTTATGGACAGGGTTCAATGCCAGAAGCAACAAACTCTTGTTAACAAGGTCTTCTTCAATGAACTCAACTTCAATGCCCTTCAACTTCAATGCCCATACAACTCTTTGGGTAAACATGCTATGCCTTGTCCCTAAAAGCTTCAAATTGCCAACAGCTGCCATGATTTTCTAAATGATAATAGGAAAACGAGTACCATATACTAAAATTTTGGTGGCGAACTCACCATTTGAATTTCAATTGTATATCCCAAGTCTTTTTTTTTTTTTTTGGGAGGAAGACCTAAGTCTTTGAATATTGAGGAAAAGAAGACTTCCAATTTAAATTTACCCTAAGTCTTTTTTTAATTGTAGCTCAAAGTGCACTTCTAATTTCCAAATATAATCCAAATGCAAAAAGTTAAATTAAAGAAAAAAAACAACTATATGTTAGTTAGGTTTAGGGCCACAAAAAAGAATTATGATTAAAAAAAAGGGGCCAATGTCATTTTGGGAGGCTAGTGTGGTGTTAGTTGCATTTGGATTATATACAAAGAAATTATAATTTTTATTTTTTGGATTATGATGACAGAATATTATTTATTGATTAAAGATGTAGTTATAAAAGATAGAAGACTTAACAAGTCTGTAATTACTACTATTAAATTCATCAAAATATAGTAAAAGTGCGAGAAAATCTTGAGATTGAGTGTAAAGCTCTACAATTTTGTTTGTAGCTAATCTCACTGAAAAAAAAAAAAAAATTTAGCACTGAATTATCAAAATTAATTAAATGAGACATTAATATATAAGACAAAACTCTATAACCTGAAATGCGTAAAATGCGTCCAAAATATTTATTATTTGATTTAGAAAAGAGGTATCGAATCGACTGTCTGTAAAAGCTAATGCTGAAAGCATTTATTTTCACTGTTTCCCTAACAGGCGTTTTCGAAAAGCAACGTAGCCATTGTGCAGGTTCATCAGATGGGGAACGTGTTGCTTGATGGTTGAAACTAGTAGAAATTCTTTAGTCCATGAATCAAAGGAAGAAATGTTGTTGAGTCACATCATCTTGAAAAGCCACCTATTTTCTCTACAATGGATAGCCAATGTGCCATTCCACCCTGCTGCTATATCGCAGATACCCAAATCTCGTCACCTCCAAAGAACCTTTTTCACGAATCTGCTTCTTCTAATTTGTGTAAGGCGTCGATGCGGATTTCAGTCGCCTTTGCCTGATCTCCTCCCGGTGGGAAAAAATGCCTTGATTGTTGATTCCACCAACTAAGCAAAAAAAATAACTATAAATCAGTAATCTTCTTGTGAAGGCAAAGTATATATAATTCTAAAAATGATAATAAAAAGAAGTTGACCCACAAAAATGGATCATTTAAAATAACCACTAATGCGGTTGGTAGTCATTATCAATTTGAGATCAAAGGTTGTAACAATCTCTAATAAATAATAATGAAATGTAACAAAAAGAAATGGTTGATCATTTCCCTTCCAAAGCTTGTTAGGAAGTAAAGCAACTAATAAGCATTACCCTTTCATCAATAAATTTAGCCCAAAAACGCATATAAGCTCTCTTAAGAGGATCTTGTGGCAAGTTGGGTCTTTCCTTCCATGTTTCATCAATGTATTCCAGGATGATTTTGGATTCGGGTATGGGTTTTTGGCCACGGATGAGAACAGGAACTGTTTTCTGAACTGGGTTTGACTTGAGATGCATTGAACTCTTGTTGAATAGGTCTTCTTCAATGAACTCATACTCAATACCCTTCAGCTTCAATGCCCATACCACTCTCTGCAAGAACATGCTTTGCCTTGTGCCCAAAAGCTTCAAATCTGCTGATCCTGCCATGGTTTTCTCAATTCCACTAAGAAAAGAAGCTGAAGGAACAATTTGGTAGAATTGGCGATAAATGTGAAGAACACATCTGACAAACATATTAAGACATACATATATATATATATATATATATATATATATAACTAAGTTCGATTGTCAAAACTGAGCAAAACCATTTTTTTATGAAACTTGTGATTCAATGAATAATAATTTTGATAAATGGACACCAAGATAATCCAAAAGCAAAAAATTAAATAAAGGCTAGTAAGTAGTAACTAGAATCATGGATTATTAAAACAATTTTGGCAAATACTTTATTCAAGTCAGATGTAAGCTAAGCATATATTGCCTGCCCTGCCCAGCAGAAAAGTTAAGCATGACTGGGAAGAATCAATGTTGCTTGCATATTTATTGATTCTTGTACAACAAATCTATAATAATTTTCAATTCAAAGATGTAACCATCCCAATTCCCAACTGATAAAAATGATAATTAGGTAACGACTGAATAAAAAAACACTCAAATTTCTACTGTTTCTTGTCAAGAGTTAAGTTTGAATTGACTAAAAAAAATGTAACTTTTTAAAAAATTAATATAAATGGATTCCTTCTAATATAAATATTTATTTCGAGAAATTATACAGACATATATATATATATATATAGTACTTTAAACCCAAAATCTTAAACCATGAAAAAGCCCAAACCTACATAAAAATCTAAAACGATAAAGCTCAATTTACAAGAACATAGAAATCCCAAATCAATTACTAAGCCCCAAACCTAAAATTATAGATAAAGCCCAAAAGTTAATGTTGTTAGATCGTTAACCCAAAATGACCATTTACTAGAAACCAAAAGGCCCCAAAGTTTAATCCAAGTTAGTCAGGCAATTTTGATTGAAGAAACCGAAAAGTTCTCATATTTGTCCCACAAAAAAAGTCTTCTCCTTTCTCCGTTAAATTAAGCAGAAGAGATTATTTCTCTGAGTCTGGGGAAAAACAGGGTCAGGCACCTTCCATCCCCTTCAGATTGAAAACCCAGAAAGCTTTAACAGAGAAAAAGAGGAAAAGAAGAAGCTTTTGAGGGCTTAAAGAAGATATTGAGAAAAGATGGAGATAGAATTGGAGCCAAGGGTGAAGCCATTGAGTTACAAAGTGAAAGCAACATCTCGAGAGTCACCCTCTCATAAAGCCTCTCACGTTCTCGACACCGACCTCAGGACTCATTGGTCCACTGCTACGAATACTAAGGAATGGATCTTACTTGAGCTTGATGTAAGTAACTTTTATAGCTTTTTTGTAATTATAGGTGGAATATTTTTCTTGGTTTTTTCATTTTTGTTTTTGTATCTATTTATGTTAATTTTTTGTGTTTTTTTTTTTGGTGTTATTCTGTTTCTTGCTTTGCTGCTTAAATTTTGGTTCTCTGTCCTGTTTTGTTAATTTTTTTTCTTTTTTCTTTGAGGCAATTGTATGAATTTTTATAGAATTGCTCCTTGTTTTGAACATGAATATGAAGCCTGTTAGTTTAGTAAGCATGCATGTTTTGAACATTGGTTTTTGTTTTTATTATTATTTTTTTGAATGATTGAAGGATCAGGCAAGAAATTATACCAAATCTGAGTAAACTGCTGTTTTTTTTCTAATTGTTTGAAATTACCTCACTGTGAATATCAATACATGTATATTTCTATGAGCTGATAACTCCATGAATGTAATATAAGCCCATTTATGGTCTTGTTTTTCTTTGTTTCCTACTAATTGGAGTTCCAAACTCCATTAACCTAGATAAAGGTGAGATTGCAAGTGATTACTACTGCCTAGGGGCTTTTACCAGCAGTGTTGCTTGATATTCTTGCTTTCCTCTGGGTTATTGTAAAATTGTTGCAGATGTCAAATCACTTTACATGAATTTTAATGATTATATGTCATTGGAAATTTTCTAGTCATGTCTAAATGTTTTTCTCTTTGTTTTTGTTCTTCACAGGAACCTTGCCTATTGTCACATATACAGATTTATAACAAATCCGTGCTTGAATGGGAGATAGCTGTTGGCTTACGCTATAAGGTTGGGTATTCAACTAAACCATTTAGGTTTGATTTCCTTTGGTGTGATTTGATTCTCATGTTGAAAATCCATGCTTACCTTATTTTGTTAATGTTACTGTTTGCAACATTTATAGCGCATACGGTCAAGGTTATACTAGATGTGCATGGATTTTGCCAAGTGATGTTTTTACTTATTTCTGTGATGTTTTGTTTATTACCACATCTTGCTGTTATGCTAAGTTTTAGTTTCATCTAGAAAGTAGGAACATCTCTCAGAAACAATATATGCTGCAAAATGGATGAGTTTTCTCTCTTAGCAGATGGCTAAAGGTTAATTTTTTTCACAATTTATTGAGTAGTGAAATAATTTTTTACTCAAAATAATATTTGTCAAGAAGCTGAATGAGCAGTTTGGGGAACAGTAATTCCTAAGAAATAACTCAGGTATCCAGATAAAGTGAGCTAAACTCTTCAAATACAAACTCAATTATGTTATTGTTTTAGAAGGCTTGCTGTGGACTCCTGAGTCTAATTTCCTTAGCACCTGCAGACGAGCTGCATACTATTTTATTATTTTTTATTGTAACTGCAATGGCTTTTTTGGTCTGAAGAACACTGGTTTTGAGAATGAGTGATTCCCTTCTCACCTTAACTGCCCACTCTGAGAGCAGACAAGTAACATTTCACTTCTTAAATAGGAGAGTCTCAGGAATTATTTACTCTTTGGCTTATAATTGACCAATTGCATTATTTGCAACATAATTTACATACTTTTTCTTTCTTATGACTTGTTTACTAAATGGAAACACTATTTTGCTCATTACTTGGAGGTCTGGCCTTAGATTTCCTGCATTAACAGACATCCAGATTGAGAAGCAAGTGGTAAAATTAGGAAAAAAAAAAAAAACAGTAATAAAACATCTTGCATTAGTTTTGCTTCTTCTTCATATGGTGGGGGAACAAAATACTGAATGATTCAGGCTAAGTGCAGTTTGATCCATGGTTGTAGGAGCCTCCTAAAGTATCTAAAGAGCCTTTAAAGGATCGCATACAAGTATCCATTTTCTGAGACCTTGTAAAGGGAGACTTGAACAGCAAGAGGGAAAATGAATGGAGTGAGCTAGCGTAGAGTATAATCCAAATCCCAACCAACAAGCCGTACAAATAACTAGCATGATAGAATTTCATAGTTTTGAATAAGAGCTAGACTAGAATGCATAATAGTTTTATTATTGGTTTGTTGTTGAATAAATTTATTTGTAACTTGAAAAAAGACTTATCTTCTAATTTATTTAAATCATCTAATTACACATAGCAGTGACTTGCATTCTTGTACCTTTATTCATTATTTTAATTACTGTGTGATATTTATCATGGGAACCGTGGAAGCATTGCTGCATGTGGGATTCTAAAATGCAATTTATCTTAAGCAATTTATCACATGGCTTGTTGACTGGGTTTTCTTTACAGCCAGAAACATTTGTAAAAGTTCGCCCCCGTTGTGAAGCACCTCGCCGTGATATGATGTATTCTATGAACTATGCTCCATGCCGTTATGTACGAATATCTTGTTTACGAGGAAACCCGATAGCAATTTTTTTTATTCAGGTGAGAATCATGTAGTTCTTTCAATGATAGATTTAAGGGGAATTACTCTATGGATTCATTCTGCATTACCATGATATTCTGCATTACTATGTTGATCATGAATATTTTTGTTGTCTTTTTCTTTCAAGGAAAAGAAAAAGAAAAAGAAAAAACTAGTGTAGTGAAAATGAATATGTTTAGTATCTAGCTGTTACGCAGCAAGCAATGGCCTGATAAATTAGTAATTACCCCTCAAAAAATTCTTCCTGTCTAATCTTTTTACTGGATCCTATTAATAATAGTTGTAGAAATTGGTATGGAAGGATTCATTTAACTGACTTTTTTTTGTGGTAACATCTATGAGCATAGTGTTCTTATTGCATGGATGATATTTAGTTTTTCTTTGGATATTCTGCAATATTTTTTGGGCTTCATCCAGTTTAATACTCTTTTGTTATCTAAATAAGCTAATACTAGATAGTTAATTAAAAACTCACTTCTTATTGTTAGAAAGCTAGATACATGTTAATTCTCATGCATGTAGTAGATGTTTTAATCCCCTTTCTGTTATTGAGGTTTGTTTTAATTGCATTTTGTGTTTATTATTTTGTGAAGCATTGATGAGGTTGTATCCATATCTTTTGTCAGCAACAAGTTCTTTTTGTTAATTCCCATAAGGTGCATTTAGCCTTGTGACACTAGTAAGGGAACTTGTCATTCTACAGATGAGTCATATGGACTTAGAAATCTTGGATGTAATGGATTTAGTGGACCAAGGTTCAAGTAATAAATGCAAAGTATTTACATGACATTGTAGCATGAGAGAAATCACAAAATTCAAGTAACAGCAAATGCTGTGTTCTTATTTGAATCATAGATGACAATATGCCTGTTTGATGATCACTATGATGCTAATTCCAGCTATTTTCCTTATGAGTTAAATTTACATTTTTTAATTGATGATTTCAATAATTCTGATGTAATTATTATTTATTTTTGTTATTGGCACTAAAGTTGTTTAAATAATTCTTGCCTCATAGTTGATCGGGATATCAGTGGCTGGTCTTGAACCAGAGTTTCAGCCAGTTGTTAATTACCTATTGCCACACATTATGTCACGCAAACAAGATGCTCATGATATGTATCTTCAGGTGAGCACCTTAAAAATGTTGCCTATAATACTACTTAGTGTTGTTGCCTTGATCATCATGTTTCTTTCTTCATTGCCTTCTGATGCCCATTAGTTTGTAGTTGCTTCAAGACATGACAAATCGATTACTTGTGTTCCTTCCCCAACTTGAGGTACATTTGCTTCTTATGTCATCAGTATCTTTCCTTTTCTTTCTTTTTCTGTTTGTTTTCTGGTATTTCCTCTGCCATTGCTTTTGCATTTGTGAACATATTTGTCATTTTTCAGGCAGACTTTGCTGGTTTTTCAGATGCTGCTGATTCCAATTTACGTTTTCTGGCAATGCTTGCTGGTCCCTTTTACCCAATACTTAATATAGTGAATGAAAGGTAGGTTTATCCTGCCTTTTTTCACGGAATTTATTAATTTACTTTGCATGTTTAGACTCTTTAGTCATTTTTTATTTAAGTTGATGGTCCATGGTGTTATTTTACTTCAGAGAAACTGCCAGATCTTCGGGCAATATTGCTGATTCTGAAGCTCCTAGAAATAGTCAGGCATTATCATCATTGACTGTTTCCTCTAACTTTGAGGTATCTCATGCGCACTTTTTTACATCGCCTTCCTTTGTCATTTACAATGGTTTACCTTTGATTTACTAAGCAAACTTATGTCCAGTTATTGGTAATGAGAGAGTTACTTAATTTTCATTTTGATTTGTTTGATGGAAAGATCTAGATATTCCTTATTCTGTTAAAAATAGTGTCTATATATTTCTTTAAGGATTCCAGTTTCTATTGTTCTTAAAAGAAATATACAATTTTAATATCAAAGAAGAACTTGAAGAGGACATTTCATGTGATCATTTATGGCTTTGTAAAATGGAAAAATACAGCTAGAATACTCTGTGATGCAAAGTTACCAGCCAACCTGAGCTCAAAATTTTTGTAGTGCCTCTTGAGTGCTGTTATATGGTGCTGAATGCTGGATTGTTAGAAAATAATATATAAAAAGGCATTACCAACAAATTGGTGAAGGTGGCTCCAATTTTGGATGATATAAGAGAATTTCAACTTAGATGGTTCAGTTACATGCAAGATGGTCCTAAGGATTCAACGAGATGAAAGAGTGATTTAAGACAAGGAATCATGTAAGGGTGGGTAGACCAATAAGTGTAACCGGTAAGCTGAGGTTTAATTTTCTAATAAAAATCTTAAGGAGTTTATTAGCCTTAAATTGGGTTAAATGGAGCCATATTATCAACTCCAACTAGATTGAGATTGTTAATTTGTGTTATATTTCAGATCAGCTCGTTATAAGATTTGGTTTAGTCATATGTTCAGGTTGGGGCTCTCTACCTGATGCTAAAAATATTTGTTAAATGCTTTAACATGGTCTTAGTGTCCCCCAGCTGGTCAAAGGTCGAATCATGGTCACCCTTATTCTATTAGTTAAATGTTAGCATGTCTGACTTAGGCCTATGCTTAGTTGATGTTGTCAACTAAACCGGTTTGTATATATGGGATTCTCAGAGAATAAAATATATCAATGGGCCCTCAGTTATGACTTGGTATTGAAGCTTAAGGTTGTTTGACAGCATTTTTGTTTTCACTTTCTTTAAAGATTACGAAAAAATCTGTCTGGTAAATTAATTTTGTTTCCAACAATTAAAATCTATAATAAATTTTCCAATTTGTATTTTGGATGATTTTGATAAATTCTTCCCAAATATGAAAAATTGGTTTGTTGCCAAAGTTTTGTAACCGGTTATTAATCAAACTTGATGCTTGATGTTACAAAATTGAGAAAGAAATTTTCAAAATGAAAAATATATTAAATGAAAACATTTGCAGTGATACTAGACAACACCTAATTTGTTTGTTTCCCTTGTTCTTCATCCTGTTTGAACAATTGTTCATGTGACATCCCATATACCTCAATTGATCTATTTTGCTCACATGTGAGGAGTGTTAAGTAATATTATGTCCTACATCAGTTTGGTTTGGTTTTTTAGTGGAGTGGACTTATGGTCTTGCAACTATATGTCATTTAGTTTTAAACGGTGCTTTATTAGAGATGAAGGTTGTACTCAGTTAAACTGGGTTCGTTGTTAGAAACACATCTCTTAGGTACAGAAAGAGAAGTGTATATCTTTTTTCCATCTCCCTAAATTATATTGTTTGGTGATGCTTGTGCATGATTCCAGTATTACTCTGTATTCTTCTGTCTTTTACCAGCCTTACCACTTATATACCTAGTATTATCTGAGTTAAATTTTTGTTTTTGTGTGATAATATATATATATATATATATATATATATATCCATGTTGCATAACATTCTTGATTCGTTATAAGTAACTGAAAACTAATATGTCTCTTTTCCCTTTTTGCATGGGAAGCCAAGGAGATCCCGTAACACCTCACCTTTTGTCTTATCCACTTCCAGTTCCATAGTGTTCCGTCCTGATGCAATTTTTTTGCTGCTGAGAAAAGCATATAAAGATTCTAATCTAGGAACTGTTTGCAGAATGGTAATGCACCCATCTGCTTTTTACCTTGATAATGAAATTTCAGCTTAAAGATAATGTGCTTACCCAGCTGTACTTATATCCTTAGGCTTGTAGAATGCTTCAGAAGCTTACAGAACCACTTATGATGGCAGACGAATCAAACCTGTCAGCTGAAGTTACACCAGCTTTGGATGAGTCATCAAAATTAGAGTTCCCTTATCCTCTTCCGATGGCTGATTATTCAAAATTATTTGGGGAGGAATTCCAAGTGATAGATGATCACTGGGACACTAGAATTCTTAACGTCTTGGATGTGGGGGCAGTGGAAGAAGGGATTTTACATGTTCTCTATGCTTGTGCGTCACAGGTCAATTACAGTTTCAAGATATGATTCCTTTTAAGAATTATTGCACTTGCTATGCTGGTTTCTTTCATCTTGATCTAACAATTTAGATTTTCACTCTGTATGTTTTGCAGCCTCAGCTCTGCAGCGAATTAGCAGATGGTACTTCTGACTTTTGGTCTGCATTACCACTTGTGCAAGCATTGCTGCCAGGTAGGCTGACTATATCCATATAAGCTTTTAAGGTTGTCATAATTCTTTTGTTACATGATGGATTTGGCACATGTCACTGCCTCTTAAAGGTTATTTGGAAAAGTAAAAAATTTATACTTGTCATGTTGACTCTTTTTCTTGAAAAGTAGAAAAGTATATGCCATTTTGAAAATTTTCTCCAAACAGCAAGAAAGATAAAAATTGTGTTCAGATGTTTTAACTTTTTGCCTAATTATTTTAAATTATTAATATCTCATGTTGATGTTCATCTAAAAATTTGTTGGATTGGATAGCCAATATTGCATCTTCTTTAAATTTGTTAATTATTTCTCTGTTTGCAGCAGAAATATGCCATCAAACATTTTTAAGATAGTAATGACCATGGTTGAACTAAAATTCTTGAGCCTGTTATATTGAATCTATTCATTTTATTGGTTCCTTGTGGTGTTGCAGCACTTAGACCTTTCGTATGCAGTCCTGCTGATCATGTTGATGATACTTTTTCTCAATGGAAACAGCCTTTTGTTCAACAAGCTCTCTCTCAGGTTGCTGTGCTTTTCATGTAAATGTGTGTTTGGGAAAAAAAGAATTTTTAGCTTAATGCTGTTGATTGATTGATTTCTATTTTCGGTGCTTTTTAATTGCAGATTGTTGTGACAGCATCATCTTCATTGTACCATCCACTTCTTCAGGCCTGTGCTGGCTACTTATCATCATATTCACCATCTCATGTTCGTAAATTTCAGTTCATTTTAATTATCCCAGAAGCAGTTATTCTCTCATTTTCTTCTATGGTTGTGAATTTTTTATCTTGATTGAAATATTCACATGTCATGATCTCTCTTTCTCTGACACACAAAACCATGTGCATACATAAGCTTGTGCAATATTAAAAAAGGCCTACTTACCCTGCAAATTAGTGTAACAGTATATGTAAAAAAGAAATCCTCTCGACTTACCTTGCAAGTTAGAATTTCATATGCCAAACTCGATTTTTATTGTAAATAAATATGTCAGCATTTGACTTGGCAACCAACTATTCAGGTTCTATTGGTCAAAATGGGATCTATAACAGTAGCTTGCAGGACTTATGCCCCTTTAATATGTTTTCTCCCTATACAAGCAAAAACCTCCTTAATATCTCATAGCTTACATTTCATAAGATTCATGTACTCAAAGAAACAAATTGGTTTAACCTCAACTTCTTCTACAGGCTAAGGCTGCATGTGTTCTAATTGATCTATGTTGTGGCGTGCTAGCCCCTTGGATAACTCAGGTCATTGCAAAGGTTGGTGTGGAGCATGTCTTCATAGTATAAACTTTATACTCGATGGTTGGTGATGCACCACTGATTGCCATTTATGTTTATAATTGTTCTTTTAATTAATTTTTTTAAATGTCATTATGGAACTTGATGGCTGCAGGTTGATTTAACTGTGGAGCTTGTGGAGGACCTTTTGGGCATAATACAGGTAATCTTATGAATCTTTGAAAATGAAAAAGAAAAATGGAATTCAAAGATAGATAATAAGGCATGATCATTTTACTTAAAACATGTATGTAGATTTTTATTTAAGTACAAAATTTAAACCCAGGAGATTTATATGACAGATCTTTACAGTTTATAACTGAGTGGGGTTGCTTGCTAAATGGTTAATTGCTGGTGTCCTTTTAGCACATTCCATGGCTTTGGTTGAGAATGAACTCAAAACTGTTATTCATAAAACCTTCACTTTGTGTTTAAAACTTGGCGAGATATTGAAATCAGGTTAGTTTTGAAACATTTTTTTCTAAGTGAAATGCATGTCATTTCTCAGTTTATTAGTCTGATTTTCATTTCAAAACTTTCATCTCTAGCTCATAATGAATTATGGCCTATCTGGCTTAAATGCTTAACAGCTGTGGCATCATTGCAATATCGGGGCTGTGATATACTAAGTTTAACTTATTAAGATGTTTTGATTTGCATATGGTTGGGGATCCGTGATACTTGCAACTGGTGCAATCCCGTAAGGCCCATGCCCCATTCTGATGGCCAAAAATTGAAAGATAAAATTCATCCTCAACCAATCAATCTGAAGTGTTTGGATCTCTAACCACTTTTTATGCACCTTATATGGTTAATCAGTTTAAATGTCCCTTTGGTGAAATAACAAACCCTTCATACCACAAAATAAGCAAACCCATAACAAAGCACAAGGCATGCAGCATTCCTGGTATCTCAGGGAGAACCCACCCATGAATATAAGATCCCATGAAACTTAAACTGCTTTGGGATTTATAAGGGACCTTATATCAAAGAGAGGCATCTCTACCTGTTTTATCAATTGGTTTTAGGTCGATTCTTAACATAGTGTGATCCTAAATTGTTTGTTGACCTGCTCTCATAATCCAAGTGGTGGGCTCGTTAGTTTTAGTTATTACTGGGCCTACAAATAGAGGAAGGTATTAAGTAGTTTGGAATCACCTTTATGTTTCCTTTGTGCATGTACTATGCAGTGAATTTGTTGCCTACAACAATTTTTGTTTGTTTCTCTTATGTGATGTACTTATATTATTTTTCTTTTGACATCTCTTGTCAGGGAGCCCGCCACACAATGGCTCATGCTCGTGCTCGTGCTGCACTCAAATACATAGTGCTAGCTTTGTCTGGTCACATGGATGATATACTAGGGAAGTATAAGGTACCAAAATCGTCCTTTTCTTTTTGTACATATCTTTTTTTTGTGGAAACTGCCAAAATTCTGTGGGAATGCAATAGACTCGCCACCATTTGCACAATACCTCTAAGAGAAAGGAATTGATTTCATCTGGTTTACCATCCAATACAAATATTTGCTTGTTTTATCATTAGAAATCATGTTGTTAACTGTTCTATTGTACCTTTCAGGAAGTCAAGCACAATATTCTCTTTCTTGTGGAGATGCTAGAGCCTTTTCTTGATCTTGCCATAAGTACGTCAACAAGCAAAATAGCCTTTGGTGATGTAACATTTACTTTCCTGGAGAAGCAAGAGCAAACTTGTCTGATTGCCCTCAACATCATCCGTACAGCTGTTCGAAAACCAGCGGTTCTTCCCTCTTTGGAATATCAATGGAGGCGTCAATCAGTTGCCCCTAGGTATCTCATATTGTTGAATTCTATATCATTTTATTGGTATGCAGTGTTTTATTCTCACATTACTTTGGTGTGGAATGTTATCTGGAGGTTTGAACTTCTTTACTTTTGTAACTTGTTAGCATAGCATCATGAAATAATTTGGGCAATGATATGATGCCCTATACTAGAGTGATATCTAATTGGTAATTTGTATCTTTGATATCATTAACAATTGCAAGTGTGTGGAAATATTCAGATCAATTGCAGCATGGAAAACATATTTTTTTCCCTATATTTCCTTGGAAATTGAAAAGCTCATCTCTCAATGTCTTTCAACTAAGATTGCTAAATTTATCAGGGAATATCATATTGTGTTACATTGACTATTTAGATAGTGATGGGTCTTTTCAACTGTCAATGCAGTGTTCTCCTTTCAATATTGGAACCCCGCATAGAATTACCTCCAGAAATTGACATGTGCAAATCTCCCATTTCTAAAGATGTTGAGCCTGAATCATTAAATGCTTCTTCTGTCCTACGTTCAGACTCTGATGGCAAGGCAGATATGTCTGATACAACTGTTAAGATGGATGCTTTCGAAGATGCTAGTCTTCTTTTTGCCCCTCCAGAACTTCAGAGTATCAATCTGACTAATGTTTCTAGCAGTTCTAAAGAAAAAGTCCTGGAATTAAACCAAGCGGAGTTAAACTCAGAACAGAAAGACATTGAGAAAAAATTTTCTAATCAATTTCAAAGCGGTTTAGTTTTGGATTCTGGTTTCACTGCTGAATACTTCAATTTGCAAGCAGACTATTTTCAACTTATGAACTTCGGAGACTGCGAGCTTAAGGCATCTGAATTTCAGCGGTTGGCTTCAGATTTACACTCGCAGCATGAGATTTCTATTGAAAGCCATGATGCTACTATAGATGCTCTGCTCTTGGCTGCAGAATGCTATGTCAATCCCTTCTTTGTGATATCTCTTAAAGCCAGTTCAAATATTATGAACCAGATGAGCGCCAGTGGGGTAAAAATTCCGAAGGTTTTTGAAATTTCGGAGCTTAGAAGGGCTTCGAAGAAGACTAACAATAATTTGCAAAGAATAGCTCATCTTGAACAGAACAGAGACAAGGTTGTCATTAAAATACTCCTTGAGGCTGCTGAATTAGATAGGAAATATCATCAAAAGTTGTCAGATGGAGAAGATTGTCAAAGCTACACTGCAGAATCTGATGAACAAGTCATAGAGATGTCTCCCTTTGATATACAGTCAGCGGATGCTGTCACCTTGGTTCGACAAAATCAAGCTTTATTGTGCAATTTTCTGATTAAGCGATTACAAGGAGTACAACATTCTTTGCATGAAATTCTCATGCAGTGTCTTGTGTTTCTGTTGCACTCGGCCACTAAGCTACACTGCACCCCTGAACATGTGATTGATATCATATTGCAATCTGCTAACTACCTTAATGGGATGTTATCATCTTTGTATTGTCAGTTCAGAGAAGGCAAGTGCCAGTTGAATCCTGAAAAGATACATGGAATACAACGCCGTTGGATTCTGCTGCAAAGATTGGTAATTGCTTCAAGTGGTGGTGGTGTTGCATCTGACTTTGCAATCAATATCAACAATGGCTTCCGCCATGGAAACTTAATTCCTCCGTCAGCCTGGATGCAGAAAATATCCACATTTTCTCATTCTACTTCCCCTCTTGTTCGCTTCCTCGGCTGGATGGCAGTATCTCGAAATGCAAAACAGTTCATAGAGGAGCGCCTTTTCCTAACTTCAGACATGTCAGAACTGACATATTTACTCTCTATATTTGCAGATGAGCTTGCAGTAGTAGATAAATATGTTGATCCTAAACATGAAGATCGAAAGATTGAACAATCTGGGGGTAAACAAGATTCTCCAATCCCTAATAGCTTTGAACTTGCTGATGGGCAGCTTGGAGATCAATCTTTCCATGTCATCTACCCTGATCTCTGCAAATTCTTTCCAAGTATGAAAAAGCAGTTTGAAGCTTTTGGGGAAATCATTTTGGAAGCTGTTGGGTTGCAGCTAAGATCACTACCTACTGCTGTTGTTCCTGATATTTTGTGCTGGTTTTCTGATTTGTGCTCATGGCCTTTTTTCCACAAGGGCCAAGCTACGTCACAGAGTAGTTCTAGTCATTTAAAGGGCTATGTTGCAAAGAATGCCAAGGCAATAATTCTCTACATACTAGAAGCCATTGTTGTGGAGCACATGGAAGCACTGGTGCCTGAGATACCAAGACTGGTGCAAGTTTTGGTATCCCTCTGTGGAGCCTCTTATTGTGATGTGTCTTTTCTTGATTCTGTATTAAATCTGTTAAAGCCAATTATCTCATATTCATTGCATAAGGTTTCTGATGGGGAGCAATTATTAGTTGGTGATTCTTGTCATAATTTTGAGTCTTTATGCTTTGATGAGCTTTTCAGTAACATCAGACAAAGAAATGAGAATCAAGACAGTTCCGTTGAGAAAGTATTTAGCAGAGCACTGACAATTTTCATACTGGCTTCTGTCTTTCCAGATTTATCATTCCAACGTAGAAGAGAACTGTTGCAGTCATTACCATTATGGGCTGATTTTACTGCTTTTGAGCCAACTACTTCTTTTCATGACTACCTCTGTGCTTTCAATGGTGTTATGGGAAGTTGCAAGGTTTTCTTACTTAAGAATTTGAGGGTTTGTAATTTTATTCCTCTTCAGTTTTCCCCCTGTTCTGACTCCACGACACTTGGTGAAAGTGGCTCAGAATCTTTTTCATGGTTTCTTAATGATATATTACATTGCTCTACTCCAAATGAAACTTCTGAGAAGCTGGAAAGTAACAACTTTGATGCTTTTGTCTTGAATGAGAAAGATTACAATCTGTCTCAAGAGCAAATAGAGGACTTTACAAAAGCCTTAGAGGGTCTTATTTCCAAGCTTTATCCATCTATTGAGCAATGTTGGTCTCTTCATCATCAGCTTGTAAAGAAGCTGACTATTACATTGTCACAGTGTTTCATGTACTTGAGATGTTTGTCTTCAATTGCTCCAGCAATTCATAATGCTGAAGGGGATAACAGTGAAAATTTTTTGCGTTCGAAATCAGTTGACCAGTTGCCAGCTCAGTGGAAAACTGGTCTTGAAGGTCTTGCTGGAACAATTTTGATGCTCCAAGAAAAGGCTTGCTGGCAAGTTGCATCTGTGATTCTTGATTGCCTTCTCGGAGTGCCCCTCAATTTTCCTCTTGATGATGTTATTGATCCTATTTGTACAGCAATCAAAAACTTTAGTTGCAAGGCACCAAAAATCTCTTGGCGTTTGCAAACTGATAAATGGTTGTCGATATTATTGATAAGAGGCATCCATAGCCTTCATGAAAGTGAAATTCCTCCTCTAGTTGATATGTTTGTTACAATGCTGGGCCACTCTGAACCAGAGCAACGCTTCATAGTGCTTCAGCACTTGGGTAGATTGCTAGGACAAGATGAAGATGGTGGGAAAGCTGTACAGTCTTCTAAGTTTTGCAGTAAGATAGTTTCCCCCGGCTTAGTTCATTCTATTCCTGAAAAGATACTATCGGCTTTGGTCTCAAGTACATGGGATCAGGTGGCTGTTCTGGCATCATCAGATGTATCATTAACCTTGAGGGCTCGTGCAATGACACTTCTTGTAGATTATATCCCATTTGTTGAGAGGCCTCAGTTACAATCCTTCCTTGCAGCTGCTGATAGTCTTCTATATGGCTTGGGCCAGCTTGTTTATCCTATTTGTGAGGGACCATTACTTAAACTTTCATTAGCACTTATTATTAGTGCTTGTCTATACTCTCCAGCTGAAGATATTTCTTTAATTCCTCAAAAGGTTTGGGAAAATATTGAGACTTTAGGGTTTTCCAAAGCTGGTATGTACTCATGTCATTTTGTTTGTATAAATCTAGCCTAAACAATAAGCAAAAGTTGTGTGCATTTTAATTAGTTTTTTTTTTCCTTCCCTTCTATAGAATACAGACTTCCAGATCTTCAGAAGAAGGCATGCCAAATCTTGTGTAAGTTGAGAAATGAAGGAGATGATGCTAAAGAGGTATGTTATAGTACAATTGCGAAGATATGTAGAAAATGCTTTGGTGTTTGGTTTCTAGAAAAGAAAAATGCTTTTTTATGTGTTAATACTTGTGGAAAAACTAAGAAATAGAACTGTGTAGAAAACTAAGAGTAAAACTGAATGTTTATTGAAAAATTGCCCATTAAGAATTGTACAAGCACCTTGGTTTATATACAACTAACTAGTAGGTAAACTAGGAAACTAAATCTTCTTAAAATCGATCCTATAATTGAGGGAGTGTCTATCCGAATTTTCTGTCCTTAATTCTAGGGATACAAATACTTAATTCTAGAGATACAAATATAAACATACAGATTACAAGATTACCACCAGCTATAAATAAGTGTTTTCCCTCACTCCCCTTCAAGCTGGTGAATAGGTGTTTTCCATTCCCAACTTGGAAATAATTTCTTGAAATGTTGCACTGCTAAGATCTTTAGTCAATGCATCTGCAAGTTGACCCTTGGTTGATACATATGGTGTACAAATCAACCTACTGTCTAGTTTCTCCTTTATGAAATTTTGGTCTACCTCAATGTGTTTTGTTCTGTCATGTTGCATAGGATTGTGTGCAATACTTATTGTAGACGTGTTGTCACAGTAGAGTCTCATTGGTCCATCCCACTTGATCTTCAAGTCTTCTAGGATAATCTTTAACCATAGTAGTTCACAAATTCCTTGAGCCATTACTTTGAACTTTGCTTCAGCACTTGATTTTGCCACTACATTTTGTTTTTTTACTCTTCCAAGTCATAAGATTACCACCTAGGAAAGTGCAGTAGCTTGAGGTTGATTTTCCATAAGTTACTGAACTTGCATAATCCGTATCTGTATATGCTTCTAGAATCAGTCTCAAATTTCTTTTGAATAAGATACCTCTCCTAAGATTGGCCTTCAAATAGTGTAATACATCATAGACAGCTTGTAGGTGCACTTTTTTAGGACCATGCATAAATTGACTTATCACACTCACAACATATGCTATATCAGGTCTGGTATCTGAGAGATAAATGAGTCTTCCAACTAATCTCTGGTACATTCTCTATCTATAGCAGCATCTTTATTAGCTTCTCCAAGTTTATGATTTATAAAGGATTTGTAAGTTTACATGCGAGCTTCCTAGTTTCCTTCAAAAGATTCATTGCATATATCTGTTGTGAGATGAAAATACCATGCCATGAGTGAGCTACTTAATTCCTAGGAAGTATTTCAATCTCCCTAGCTCTTTTATCTCAAATTCTCTAGCCAAACACAGTTTTACTGATTCTTTCTCTTTTTCATCATTTTCGGTTACAATTATATCATTAACATATACTAATAAAACTGTGACTCTCCCTAAATCAGTGTGCTTGATAAACAATGTGTGATCTCTTTGACTCTGCTTATATCATCATCACTTTGGCAAATCTCTCGAACCATGCCCGAGGAGATTGTTTAAGGCTATATAAAGCATTTTTCAGCTTGCATACTTTGTTTGCTTTTAAATGACCTCCAAATCTTGGTGGAACCTTCATATGTATTTCTTCTTCCAAATCACCATGTAGAAAAGCATTCTTTACATCAAATTGTTGAAGTTGTCAATTGTAATTTGCAGCCAATGATAACAAAATCCTAATTGTATTCTTCTTGGTAACTAGAGCAAAAGTTTCCTGATAATCCACTCCATAAGTTTGAGTGTAGCCTTTAGCCATCGACCTGGCTTTATACCTTTTAACAGTACCATCTGCCTTGTATTTTATAGTGAAAATCCATTTACATCCAACTAGATTTTTTTCCTTAGGCAACTTTATCAGTTCCCATGTCTTATTTCTCTAAGTCCTCCATTTCTATTTTCATGGCTTGAATCCATTTCTCACTGGATAATGCCTTGGATAATGTAGTTGAAATAGTGTTTAGGCTCACAAGGAAATTTTTGTGGGATGGTGAGAATTTTTCAAATGACACAAAATTAGAGATTGGGTATAATGGATGCTTAGTACATTTTTTGATTCATTTCCTAATGGCAATAGGCAGATCATAATCACTAGTTATAGTTTTAGAAGATTCATGCTCATTTTGAGAAATAGAGTCAAAGACTGTAGTTATCTTATTTCTAGAGTTAGGATCAGGTTTTTGGACTTGCACGAGTTCAGGATCTGGAACTTTCCTCTTGACTACACCTGTAATTCCTTTATAGAATCAAGAATAATATTATCCTTTGTCATATCTTCTGTGTGGAAAACTAAGAGTAAACCTGAATACATATTGAAAAATTGCTCATTAAGAATTATACAAGTACCTTAGGTTTATTTACAACTAACTAGTGGGTAAACTGGGAAACTAAATATTCCTAAAACTGATCCTATAATTGAGGAATTATCTATTCTAATTTTCTGGCTTTAATTTTAGGGATACAAATACTTAATTCTAGAGATACAAATATAAATTTACAGATTACAAACAGCTGTAAATAAATGTTTTCCCACAATACTCATACCTATACTTATGTGCTAATGTTTGTATGAGTACATAAAATCTTATGTATATAAGGATTTCTTGATCCACAAAATTTGTGCTTATTCACTTGTAGACATTATCATAATAGACTGACCTACTCTGTCTGTAAAGGTCCTGAAAGAAGTGCTCTCTTCAAGTTCTCCAAAACAATCTGACCCTGAATTTGGGAGTACCCGGGAATCAATTCTTCAGGTAAGAGTGATTATGATTCTGCTATTTTTTCTTTTTTCTTTTTAAATGTTCTGTTACATCGTTGTTAGAAAGTTGGCACCAGCCATAACATGAATTGACTGCAAAAAATCACTATTACTTTGATTTCATGCAATCTAGTATCTCATATATCAGTAACATTGAACCAGTTTTATGTTATGATGGTATTACATGAAGTTTTGGTCAACAATTGTCATCTATTTGAAAAAAGAATTATGTTTTCTCAATTGAAAATACATCAGCAGGTAAATGTCTTTTAGAGTCTGACTTGACTACTTTAATTCATGTGTTACCATTGTAACTTTGAACGTTTGTTTGATTGCATACACTTGTGTTCCTTTTCTTTCCTCTGTCTTCTTGTCTGCTAGCTCTTTGCAATGTTGAGTTTCTTCATGTCTTCCATTGGCCTTGCCTAGAACTATTTTAGAACAGCCATAGTTTTACTCCAAAAAGCTAATTATACTAATTTTAATATTCCTTTAATCTCTATACAGCTTTGCAGTTAGTTAAGTTCTTCCATATAGGCCTTGTATTATATGGTCAGACAGCTATAATTCTACTCCAAAATGCCTATTCTACTAAATTTAATCTTCCTTAGCAACTAATTTACTTTTAGATACTTGGCTTTATACTTGTCCTATTGGTTCAATTGGCAACAGTTTTTGGTTATACAATGCTTTAGATTTTATTTTTTGATTGTTTTGTAAAAACTAGCATTTTATTTAGGGGGCACCTCTTGGTTTCTTCTAAGGCTATATTTCGTCATCTATAAAAATAAATAAATAAATGAAACAAAAATTGAAGCAGTCAGCAGTCCTACATAAGTATTGATTTGATTTTGGCATCCATGGTAGCAGTCAGCCGATCTCTGCTCTCCACTTATCTTGTTAAGATAAAATAAGATCTTGTATCTGATTTGCTATCAACGCTTCTATAGGTAATTTGTAACTACCTTACATCATGAGATAATATGTTTTCTCATTGCTTTAATTTTACATGTATATAATATTGAAACGATTTTGTTTTATGTTGAAAGCTACCATTTTAGATTATTATTACCAGTATTCTGACTTCCGTTGTAAAAGAAAAAGAAAAAAGAAGAGAGAAAGAAAAGATATTTCAATTATGTAGAAAATAAAGTTGGGAATTGGACAAGAATATTATAGACTATCTGCCTGCTTACATTATAGTTTTCTTCTTCCTCTTTGGCCTCTCCAATTTTTTGTTTCTTCTGATATGAATCGTCCACTGTCTTATGTCTCGTAACCTTATCTCTAACAATCATAATTTATTTATAACAGGTCATTGCTAATCTAACTTCTGTTCAGTCATACTTTGATATATTTGCAAAAAAAACTGACCAAGAGGCTATGGTAAGCTTGTAAACATTTTGCTGTTTCCCAATTTGGACTTCCAGATGCGGTTATTTAAACTTCTTATGCTACAGGAACTAGAAGAGGCTGAAATGGAATTGGATCTTATTCGAAAAGAAGCTGCACTGCAAGAATCATTGAAAGATTCTGAAGGGCATCAGCTTCCGCATCTAGCCAGTAATATTTCTGTTCATAATATGGTCTTCATCATTCATCTTCTTTTCTCTAAGTAACATGGTCTTAATCTAGCACCCTAATGCTTTTTATTTATCATGCAACTTTGCTTTTGCCCAGCTCCTGTGGGAGATGAAAACCGACTTCAGCAAATCAAGGAGTGCATTCATTCTTTGTAAGTTCCACTTCTACTTCGAAGTTCCATGTTTACAAAAAGAAAATAGAATAAAACTCGGTACAGTTGGCTTCATTTACCTACTAATCAAGATTTGGTTTATTTCTTTTCTCAATTTTACAATTCAAACTTCATTTCACATGCTCTGCTGACAGCCTCGGTGACTTTGCTCACTTAGGGTGCCAGAAATGTTAGATTTTATAGTCATAATTTTGACATGACTCTATTACTGCAGAGAGAAGAACAAACTTGAAGAAGATATTGTAGCTCGCAGGCAACAGAAACTTCTTATGAGGCGTGCTCGTCAAAAATACCTGGAACAGGCAGCTTTACGAGAAGCTGAGCTTTTGCAAGAACTTGATAGGTTTTGCTTGTGTTGCTTAGTTCCAGATTATTAAAATTATATAATTTTAGAGTGAGCAAATACGTCTACAACAGTTGCTAACAGCTTGCCTTTTGTGTGCCAGGGAAAGGACAGCTGAAGCTGAAAAAGAGATTGAGAGACAGCGCTTGCTGGAACTTGAACGTGCTAAAACAAGGGAACTACGTCACAATTTTGATATGGAAAAGGAGAGGCAAACACAGGCATGGCACTTGCTGATTTTATCAATCTTATTATAATTAGATTTTACACAAACTTTATTGAGCATTTTTTAGTGCGTTGAAACTTGAATGTCAGAAATTTGGCAGATAATATGAGTAGACTTTGATAGTGATCCTTTGCTGAAAATGCATTTATTGTCTCTGAAGTACACCTTTTCCTCTGTCTTTATACAAAATATCAGAGAACCGCTGCCCTTTACTATGGATGCCTTTGCACACCAAGTGTCCTCGCTATATATTGTGGAAAAACTGAGAAATAAAACTGTGAAAAACTAAGAGTAAAACTGAATGTATATTGAAAAATTGCTCATAAAGAATTATACAAGCATCTTAGGTTTATATACTAGGAAACTAAAGCTGATCCTATATTTGAGGGATTGTCTATCCTAATTTTTTGTCCTTAATTCTAGGGATACAAATACTTAATTCTAAAGATACAAATATAAATATACAGATTACAAGATTACAATTAGCTGTAAATAAGTGTTTTCTCACACTCCCCCCCAAGCTGGTGAGTAGGTGTTTTCCATTTCTAGCTTGGAAATAATTTCTTGAAATATTGCACCGCTGAGAGCTTTAGTCAACACATCTGTAAGTTGACCTTTGGTTGATACATACTGTGTACAAATCATCCCACTGTCCAATTTCTCCTTTATGAAATGCTAGTCTACTGCAATGTGTTTTGTTCTATCATGTTACACAAGATTGTGTGCAATGCTTATTGCAGACTTGTTATCACAATAGATTCTCATTGGTCCATCCTACTTGATATTCAAGTCTTCTAGGATAATCTTTAACCATAGTAGTTCACAAATTCCTTGAGCCATTGCTCTGAACTCTGCTTCAACACTTGATCTTGCCACCACATTCTATTTTTTACTCCCAAGTCACAAGATTACCATCTAGGAAAGTGCAATAGCCTAAGGTGGATCTTTTATTAGTTACTGAATCTGTATAATCAACATCTATATATGCCTCTAGAACCAGCCTCAAATTTCTTTTGAATAAAGTACTTCTCCTAGGATTGGCCTTCAAATAGTGCAATACATGGTAGACAACTTGTAGGTGCACTTCTTTAGGACTATGCATAAATTAACTTATCATACTCACAGCATATGCTATATTAGGTTTGGTATGTGAGAGATAAATGAGTTTTCCAACTAATCTCTGTTACATCTCTCTATCTACAGCAACATCTTCATTAGCCTCTCCAAGTTTATGATTAGGATCTTTAAGGGTATTTACAGGTTTACATGCAAGTTTTTCAATTTCCTTCAAAAGATCCATCACATATTTCTGTTGTGAGATGAAAATACCATGTTGTGAGTGAGCTACTTCAATTCCTTGGAAGTACTTCAATCTCCTAGCTCATTTATCTCAAATTCTCTAGCCAAAAACTGTTTTAGAGATTCTCTCTTTTTTTCATCATCTCCAGTTACAATTATATCAACATATACTAATAGAACTATGACTCTCCCGTGAATCAGAGTGCTTGATAAGCAATGTGTGATTTCCTTAACTCTGCTTATATTCTATTGCTAGCATTACTTTGGCAAATCTCCTGAACCAAGCCCTAGGAGACTGTTTAAGACCATATAAAGCCTTTTTCAACTTGCATACTTTGTTTGCTTCTAGATGACCTCCAAATCCTGATGGAACCTTCATATATATATTTCTTCTTCCAAATTACCATGTAGAAAAGCATTCTTTACATCAAATTGTTGAAACTGTCAATTGTAATTTGTAGCCAATGATAACAAAATCCTAACTGTATTCATCTTGGCAACTAGAGCAAAAATTTCCTGATAATCCGTTTCATAAGTTTGAGTGTAGCCCTTAGCCACCAACTTGGCTTTATACCTTTCAACAGTACCACCCGCCTTGTATTTTATAGTGAAAACCCATTTACACCCACTTGGATTTTTTCCTTTAGGCAACTTTACTAGTTCCCATGTCTTATTTCTCTAAGGCTTCCATTTCTATTTTCATGACTTGAATCCATTTCTCATTGGATAATACCTCGAATAATGTAGTTGAAATAGAAATAGTGCTTAGGCTCACAAGGAAATTTTTGTGGGATGGTGAGAACTTTTCAAATGACACAAAATTAGAGATTGGGTATAGTTGATGCTTAGTATATTCTCTGATTCATTTCCTAATGGCAATAGGTAATTATAATCACTAGTTATAGTTTTAGGAGATTCATGCTCATTTTGAGAAACAGAGTCAAAGATTTTAGTTATCTCATTTCCAGAGTTAGGATTAGGCTCTTGGACTTGCACTAGTTCAAGATCTGGAACTTTCCTCTTGAGTACACTTGTAATTCCTTTATAGAATCAAGAATAATATTATCTTTTGTCACATCTTCTGTGTTTGGAATGGGTTCAGACTCAAATTCAGTGTCTGACTTGGACTCAGAAGAAACAGGTTTAGACTCAGAAGAATTAATAGGTGAAAATGTTGAAGAGGACAACTCAAGCAAAAAGAAGTCGTTATCCTTATCTTTCATTAATGAAGTCTTCCTTGAAGATAAGGTTAAGTAAAAAATGGTTTACTTTCTTCAAAAGTGACATATACAGCCACAGAATTTTTTGGTAAGAGGATGATAGCACTTGTACCTTTTATGAGTTGATGAATATCCCACAAAAATGCACTTAATTGCTCTAGGATCCAACTTTCCTCTATTATGATTGTGAACATTAACAAATGATGTACAACCAAATCTCCTCTGTGTGAGGTTGTTTGTGGTATTAAAGTTGGGATAATATTGTGAGAGTAGTTCCATAGGAGTTTTAAATCTCAAAATCCTTGAAGGTAGCCTATTTATAATATGTGTGGCAGTGAGAACAGCTTCCCCCCAATAGGATTTGGGTACATTTTCTTGAAAAAATAAAGCTCAAGTTGTGACTAGTAAATGACTGTTTTTTTTCTCTGTCACTCCATTCTGCTATAGAGTATTAACACAAGATGACTTATGGATAATTCCTTCCTTTTGGAAATAGGTAAATAAACTTTGGTTGAAATAGTGTCTTGCATTATCATATCTAAATCTCTTAATTTTCACTCCAAATTGATCCCAGATTATGTTTTGGAAGCTTAAAAACACACTATTCACATCTAATTTGGATTTAAGTAAAAATATCGAAGAGACCTTGATATAATCATCTATGAAAAAAACAAACTACCTTATACTAGAAATATTAGGAATTGTAGAGGGACCTCATATGTTACTATGAATTAAGTAAAAAAGAGTAGAACTTCTTTTATTGCTAACTGGAAAAAACACACATGTATGCTTTGCAAGTTCACAAACATCACAATGAAAATTTTCGACATTTAATCCATTGAACGAAGAAGGAAACATGTTTTTCAAAGTTTCAAAAGAAGGATGTCCAAGATGAAAATGATAAAGCCAAATTTTGTCTTTATTAGGGGATATTTTAGAAAGAAATGACAAAGGTAAACTATTCTTGATATTACTTGTGTTGTTTGATGTCTCAAGATAGTATAGTCCATCCTTCTCCTTGGCAAATCCAATTCTTTTCCCTGAACATGGGTCCTGAAATTCATTGTAAGAAGGATAAAAAGTTACTTTGCAATTCATGTCTCTGGTAAGTTTTTGTATAGATATTAGATTAGTAGATAATCTAGGAACATGAAGAACATTTTTAAGAACAAATGAGGGATTAATTTGAACATCTCCTAATCCTACCACTGTAGTAAGTGAACCATTTGCAACAGCAATTTTCTTATTACTAGGACACAAGGTATATGTACTAAACTTCTGTGAGGAATGTGTCATATGGTTTGTGGCTTCTGAGTCAATGAGCCAAGAACTTGTAATAGGTTTAATCGAGACATTTAATTCATAAGAACCAGAAGCTTTACTTCAACTAAAGACCTTACCCAAAGAACATACCCTAGTAGGCTTTTCGGGAGTTATCAATAGGCATCTTAGTTTCTCAATCTTTTCTCTGTCCGACTCTTTTGTTCCCAAGACTTCTATAGTATTCTGGTGATTTTACCAATTGTCACTTCCTTAAATTGGGTAGTAGTGGCAGATTATGCTTTCTCTGGCATGGTTATCTTTCTCAGAATTAAAACGAGTCTTAATAATAAAGGTTTAACCAGAGACAATTCTAGGCAATGAAGGCCAAAGAAGGAAAAAATAAGACTAAAAAATTTAACAAGATTTAGCTATGAAGGCCTGAAGTAGAATTTAGCAATGAAGGCTGAAAAAATTTTCTTCCCAAGAAGAGCCTAAAGCTCTGATACCATGTGGAAAAACTAAGAAATAACACTGTGTGAAAAAATAAGAGTAAAACTGAATGTATATTGAAAAACTGCTCATAAAAAATTATACAAGCACCTTAGATTTTTATACAATTAACTAATGGGTAAACTAGGAAACTAAATCTTCCTAAAGCTGATCCTATAATTGAGGGATTGTCTATCCTAATTTTTTGTCCTTAATTCTAGGGATACAAATACTTAATTCTAGAGATACAAATATAAATATACAGATTACAAGATTCCAATCAGCTGTAAATAAGTGTATTCCCACATATATGATGGACACTCTATCCTTTTCTTCCTCCCTTTCTGTTCTAAGTTATATGTGATTCTCATTATCAGTAATGTTCAAGTTGTTGGTGACTTAAACAGCAAGTACAGGATGATCATTTTTGTTTCTTGGCTTGTGAAATGCAGAGAGAACTTCAGCGAGAATTGGAGCAAGCTGAATCTGGACTAAGGTCTTCAAGGCGTGACTTCCCTTCATCTCATACTAGGTATGGCTTTTTTTCATCTTTGTCAAACTAATCATTCATTCTGGTGTTTTTTTTCCCCAGTGGGCCAAGTACTAGCTTATAAAGAGTTACCAAATCTACAACAACAACAACAAACTAACCCTTATATCCTATAGTTACCAACTCTATTGTGACAAAAAGTAACATTATTCTATTATAACATTAGTTATAAGATAACCTATTAATCATAATTTGCTTTTGAGAATACTTGCATTACTTGCTATTTGTAAGTTATGGTTATTTGGCTTGATGAATTTGGCAAAATTTTTTCTGCGAGACATCATAATTTGTTTGTTCTGTATATTAAAAAAATTCAAGTAGAACTGTGGCTTTCTAGGTGCAATCTGCTCGTTTTTGTTTCCTTTGAAGTATACAAGATTGCAGATGGGATGGATTAAGTTTCTTGATATCTGATAAAAATAATAGCAGCTAGTATATCTCTGCTAATTTAAGAATAACAGTTGTCTATGTTTTATGTGTCTGTTTATTTGAATTTTCTATGATTATGGTCTACTTGGTGAGTTAAAATTCTAGTATGCCCTTTATTGGGCTTGATTTGCTGTATCCCATTCATGATTATTCTTATCAAGTAACTACTACCTTCTATTTTTCTCCTTTTTGAACGGTATTAGCCTTTACTTAAGTACAACATTATTAACAGTGCATGGAATTTGCATTAAAATGCTTTTTCTGTTATGTAATTTTCATCTGCAATAGGCCTCGGGAAAGGTATCGTGAGAGAGAAAATGGAAGACCAAGTAATGAAGGAAGCACGAGAACTAGTAGCAGCCTGCAACCTGAAACTACCACTAGTTCATTGATTGCTGCAACACCAACGATTGTTCTGTCTGGATCACGATCGTTTTCAAGCCAGCCCCCCACCATTTTACAGTCACGTGACCGTGGAGATGAATGTAGCAGCAGTTATGAAGAAAATTTTGACGGAAGTAAGGATTCAGGAGACACAGGTAGTGTTGGTGATCCAGAGTTAGTATCCACATTCGATGGCCAATCAGGTGGTTTTGGGTCTTCCCAAAGGCATGGATCTAGGGGGAGCAGCAAGTCCAGGCAGGTATTAGAGAGAAGAGAGAGGGATGGTAGACGTGAAAGCAAGTGGGAGAGGAAACATTCTTGACCAATTGCGAGAGAAATGGCTAGGTTATTACGAGTCAAAGTGAGCATACATAAAGGGTCTTCTGTTGTGCAATTTTACCATCTCCCTATAGAATTTGAGAGGAATTGAAAGAGGCCATTGAATCCTGAGGTGATTCTGGTTCATGTTGTACTTGCACCTCCATGTTGAATATATAAACTGTTGTTGTAGCTTCTGCCCCAATGACCATATAATTTGTCAAGAGGGAAATAGTATTCAACCTTTCATAGTGGGGTATGATTGTATAAATTATACCGTTGTTCCTTTTATCAGTAAGAAATTTTCAGTGTCTGGGTGAAAGAACTCTCTCTTTAGCCATTTGACTTTGTTGGAATTAAAGTAGCTTCCTGATCAGACAGGCAAGGATGTTTTCTGTACTATCCTTCTCTTGAATTGATAAGTGAATCATCTCTGAACAAAATGGTTGGAGTTGAAACTTTAAACCCAGGAGGATAACACTGTCAAGGAAGATGTACTGGTTCATAGACAGATAATTTTATCTATTGGTCAACCAAAACCGAAACAAGTGGCAAGACCACTAAATTTTGGTTAAATAAACCCTCTTTTTTTTTTAATTTACTTCAAATTTGGAAAATCATATGAACATAGACTTGGTTGTTTGTGATAATTGTAATAATAATTACTTTTGCAGCAATAAACATTGTGAAACTTTATTACTTTAATTAATTTAAAAAATATATTTGACTCTATAAAATAATGTGTATACATGTATATTTGTATTTAAAGAGAGCTCCCGATCCTTGATCTCACAATTATATACGTGGCATAACGATATTTAGAAAAAAAATTCGATTAAAATTTTAATAAAAATTAAAAGATATATTTTATATTTCACATGTTAACACTAATTATGATATTATAATTTTATATTTTATATGTATTAAATATAAAATAGATATACAAATATATAAGTTATTAAATTTAATTGCTCTCAATTTGTTGAGTTTTTTAAAATAATCTTTATGACGAGAAAGAAAATCCTTTCGAAGTATCCTTCTAGCAAAAAAACAAAAAAAAAATCCTTTTGAAGCATCCTTGATTTTTTTAATAAATCCGTGTTTTTCTTCCTTGATTTAAAAGAAAAAGAGAAGGAAGGCCCCTCTCTATGAACATATCCCATTTTCTCTTTGTTGGCCTTCTTTATACTTTTTGAAGCTTCACTTCAACTCCTCGGTCCTCGGATCTTCAGATCCCCTCTCATTTCCAAAGGTGTGTATTTTTTTTTTTTCATTTTTTGGGGTTTTCTTTCCATTAATCAAACAACATCGATCAAACCCAACTCTTCAAAATTTCAAACAAAAATAATAATAATTTTCTACTTACTGAAATGATTCTGCCCTGACCCAAACTTTTCTCTCCAGAGAAACCCAAACCCTCTATTTGGGTTCCTAAAAAATGCAAGGAAACTAATAGTAAAAAGGAATATAGAAATGTGGGATGCAAGGATAAATAGTATAAATATGGGATATATTTTTGGAATTTTAGTGTCGAAATCAATAATCGAAAACATTTGGTTTTTACAGGTTAGTCATGGCAACAGTTAGGAATCTGAAAATCAAGACATCGACTTGCAAACGAATTGTTAAAGAGCTGCACTCTTATGAAAAAGAGGTTGAAAGGGAAGCTGCAAAAACAGCTGACATGAAAGAGAAAGGAGCTGACCCGTATGACCTCAAGCAACAGGTATTACTATTTCCAATTGCTGCTCTTTTTTAAGGGTTGTTTGGGCTGGTAAAACTTTTACTGTTGAAGAGGTTTAAGTTGTTGATAAAACCCATCTGCAAAATCCTATGTTATTTTTCATTAGTGATATTTGTTCACTGGGTAAAATTGTGTATCTTTAATTTGGAACTACATGTGTATTGCTTTCTATTAGATGTTAATTTTTATCTGCTGGGACAGGAAAATGTGCTGGCTGAATCAAGGATGATGATCCCTGATTGTCACAAGCGGCTAGAGGCTTCATTGGCTGACCTTAAAGGAACTTTGGTATTGTACATTAGTATTTGATGAAGCTATTCTCTCACTGAATTCACTGTTAATGAGCTGTGATTTGATTCTTTTTCATTGTTTGTTCTACAAGAGTCTCATAGATCATCCCAATCTGGTTTTAAT
The DNA here is from genome assembly GCF_002303985.1 of Durio zibethinus. The sequence continues at coordinate 8,797,211 of NW_019168004.1, forward strand.
ATATTAATTAATGACTTTGGTCCTGACTGAATTTGATTCAAAAGTTAGGGATGAAGAATGATATTCAATATCATTTCATTAGTTCTGTTTCAGTATTGGAGTTTGTGGTGCACCAAAGCTGGATGGACTGGTAATCAAATCTGCTGCACTAATCCATTGTTGAAATCTATATTGCCATGGCCTCTGTAAAGAGATTGTTTTCTGATTGGACTATGTCCCGATAGTAGTTGTTTAGGGGTTGTGCCTAGGGTTGGCAATCCAATCTGCACCCGTCAAGTTCTGACCGAACCCTACCCTATAAGGTCTTTTTTTTTTTTAATTTTTAAATTGGGTTTTAGGTCGGATTTTTTTATAAAAAAGTCATGGTCAAGTTTCATGCAAACACACCCCAACCCAACCCAGTATATATATTATTTTTTATTATTTATTTACTTTTATATTTATGTTTATATATATTTTTATATTTATTTAATTTTATATTTATATTTAAAATATAATATTAAATAATATTTTATATTAAATATTAATATTTTATTAATTTCAGGTCGAATCAGTCACGGGTTTAAACATATACGGGTTGAGTATTAACAATAATATTTTAATATCGAATCAAGTTCGGATATTAAGTTTATAAAGTCAGGTTGGGTTTGGGGTAAAAAAATCCTCCCTAACCCGATCTATTGCCATCCATAGTTGTGCCCCGTATGTATACTGCTTATAACCGAATTTGCATTTGCTGATTTCTTTTAGGTGCTAGAAAGATAATTAGAGCTCTAGTTGCTCTCACTGGTAGATAACTGACTTTCAAAATTCACACTAACTTGGAAAAGAAATGGAAAAGTTCTGCTGTCACCTCTGTTTTAGTGTACATGGTTATGGCATTTGGATTATAATCTTTGCTGTTGTATTAGGTTATTTTTGGATTTCCTAATTTCATATCCTGATAACTTTATATATCTGATTGAAGATCAGTTAAGTAAATGAAGTTTGATTAATTACATATTTAATTTCAGGCTGAGTTGGAGGAAGCAAATGAGAAGGAAGGCTCAGAATTCGAAGATGCTTGCAGTACCATAAGTGAGGTTGAAAAGTTGTTTCAGACAACAGAGGCTTAGTGACGGCTTTAATTAGTTGCTGTAACTCAAAAAATTGACATTGATGGTTCTAAGTTTGTACCGTTTCTATTTCTAGCCACAATCAGGTTGTTTGGAATGCAGGTAAGATATCTCTTGAAATGTTAATGTTTTGAAATGAATTTTCCAAATATAATTCATGCCAATTAATTTGTTCTTGTGAGTAATTGTTCTCAGGGTTTTCACATTTTTTGGAAAACAAAATCTTGAGTGAAAAAACGGGAATTCATGCCTATTTTCAGTTGCAGAGAGCTGAGTGAGGCTGCCACTTATTCCTTAAAAAGGGAAATTTCTTTCCTCAGCTTCCTCATGTTGCTATATCTTCCTGCTTCTCCATTACGTTTTTCAAACCCAACCTCCTTTAAATTGCAATTTGTTTCAGAATCCAAACGAGATGGTAACTTGGTCATTCAAAATGGCGTGCTATGTTATGTCAATAATGCCCATTCATCGATAAATAAAACAAAAAATAAGCTTCTCAACGCATAAACAAATCTTTATCTTGTAGTTCATTGAAACAATGTTTTCGCGCTCCACATCATGTGTTCGAAGCCACATTGACAAAGCACCTTAACAACCCCAAGGCCTGCAATGAATTAAACTCAATAGCATGTACCATCTAGAACTAGTTTTGTTTCAAAAGTCCATTTGTAAAGTTTGGTTACTGGTGGAAATTGACACATGCATTTGGTTGAATTGCGTCCGCCACCTGATCCGTGCCTCAGGTGCCATTAGCGTATTTTCACACAACGGTTCCAGTTGTAACCAGTGGATGCACCGAGTTCTAAGTTTAACAGGATATAATCCAATTGGCAGTTTTAAAACATCATGGCACCAATGACAACCGAAGGTGCAGACTAAAGTTTGGTTAGGTCTAAAAGTAAAAATTGATCAATCCTTAGGAGGGAAAACCGCGAGGATGAAGGGAGGTAAAAGTTCAATATTCCCAAACCTTATCAGAACTGAAAAACAGAATAACCTCACCACCTGTACAAAGGCCCTAGCTTGAAGACTGGATAGGTAGGCGTCATTTAGGCTGTACTGACACCATAAATGAGTTATACAATTTTTGAACACACGTAAACCAGAAGATCCTGTACACAACGCCAAATGTTACAAAAACTAACACAAATATGGAGCCATCTTTGTTCATTGAAAATAAATCACACTAACTCTTTCTCTTTTTCATAAGGAACGATGGGATCCTCTCCTTAACTTTCTTCGGAAAGGCTTGCATGCCTCAATGCTGAGGTCAACGGCTGCTGCAAGTGCCATGAAGATGGCAGCATCCTCGACACATGTCACATGTCGCATGGCCAGTTGCACCAATGGCTTGCTGCTCTTGCCTTCCCCTTGTACTCTGCAGCTCATTACAAAGCCGGCAGCAATAGGACTTAATGCTGAAAAGTCTCCACTGCTTTGTGGACTTGGTATTGGAGTTGGTGCCTGCCGCATTTGTCTGTCAGTGTCGATGAAAAACTCCCCACCCTTTTCAGCACTAATAAGTATCTCGGACATGAGAACCTCTGCTGCATCCTGGGCTTCAGACAACAGGTGAAATCGGCAGCATACAGAGTCTCTGATGCCACGCTCACGCCACGCCTCAAGTTTTCCCCAAGGCAGCCAGCTCTCTGGCCTGCAAACATCTGGACGAACAATCAACCAAGCTCCTGGGTTGGACCTGGCAACCCAATCACAACCTGTTGATGGCACAAAGGGAGTGGTTATGAAGGCTGCTGCAACAGCCGAGCCAGAGAGATCATGTATCTTCACCTTCCATCCTTTCCTCTCTCTTCTCTCTGTCTCTATGTCTAAATTGTCAGCAGAACCTAACCAGTAAGTGCTTAATGGGTCCACCTTTGCTACCCTGCATAGTTCAAAACAATCATGAAAAGTTTCATTAACAATGAAGAAATAACTAGAAAATATATCTTAAATTCTTATTGATTTTTTAAAAGCAGCCTGGCTATTGTTTCCAAGAGTCAACTAAATGGGTCAAAATATATTTTAAAAACTGAGATTAATTACAGCTTTTCAAATTTTAACTTCAACAAATGGAACAGATTAAGCAATTTATAGCTTTACATCACCTGTCTCGACTAAATTTGCAACTGAAAATTGGTTGTTTGATGGAACCTTTAAGCTGTACTATCTGAGGACTCAACATGGTTACATCTTCAAATTGGAATACATATCTTGGATCAGGATCTAGTTTTACCCTCAAATGAAGCTCTGTTCCTGGTTTTCCGTTCTCATGTTTGTTTTTGCTAATGCCAATCCATCCATTAAAAAGAATCACCGGCTTTCCTTCACCCCATTCAGGACCCACCTCCAACTTGAATGTTCCAATCTGTTGTCTCTTGACTCCAACACCACAATGTGACCCTTTCCTCCCAGTGAAGACATTGATCTCCAGATATGCATGGGGGTTATAGAAACAGCCAGGCGTCAGCAAAGCCTTCAAATCAGAGTCTTCTAGATAAAAGCTTGAGGCAATGCTGTGAATATCAGGTGTAGCTTCAGGTGAGGATACTAAGGGAATTGATGTTGTTTGCACAGGGAAGCCTCGGAGTCTTATCTCACATGAATATGGGGAAGAGAATGCATGAATTCCAGCTTTTGATGAAGTCAGGGCTGATCCAGGAATCCTCAGACCCAGTGAGCCTATTGACAACCTGATGAAAGCCTGAGGATCCATTATTGTCACAAATATTTCCCCATTGTATAAAAAGCTTTAAGCTATACAACTCAACAACCCTGTCATGCAAGCAGACAAGAGAAGATTAGATCACAAAAACAAAATCAGAAGCATGTTATAGCAAACTTATTGCCTCAATAGGCCATGTGCTTGTTGATAACTTCAATCAATATCATTTTAATTAAATATAAAAGGTGACAATATAGGCAGTCAGTTAAGTACTTGAAACAGCTTAGTCAGTTTGGTTGTTTTTATGTAGGGAACATACACCATATTATGTATTAGCATATACATATTGCTTGTATGGACCATATGATCCTTGAAATGAAACCCCAGGAACTCCCAACAATCAACATAAATGTCTATACAGGATCATTAAGCAAAGTCATATATGCTGTTGTTTCCAACGACAGCCATTTTCGTGCACCTAAATGCTTCTTTTAACTTTCTGCTTACTCTTCTATAAGTTCAAAACTTTCCAGTCAACTTAAAGATAATTCAAATCGAACATTAAAATCACTGAAAAATAACAAAAATTTCAATCAGCTCATAGAAGACTAAGAAACTGGAAACAGGATGAATCCTCGAGTAGAAATAGATCTGAAATTCTTGCAATGTAAACTACAATTATCATATGTGCAACAAGGAATAGAAAGTAGTAGCAAAAGTTGACGTTATTGAAGGATATCGTGTGTTTTGGTTTCTATAAATAGACTACTAAAGATCCTAGAACTACTGGACACCTCATTTTCTACACGGTAATAAGAAAAAGAATATGCCCAGAAACAGTCAAGATAAGAAGCAAGCCATCCATGATCATTTTTCCTAACTAACTTTTCATTTAATCATTCTATGCTCATGAAATTGATCATATAAATTAAAAAAGCCATCAGTATCTTTAGTAAAATTTCATTATACACTTAACAATGCAATATGGCTTCAATCATTCTTCTGACACCTTCAAGTTCCTCCTAAAACAAACAACTGACCTCAACTAAACCAAAAGTTACCATAATTAAGCTTCCATGAGAAAGACTATATTTTAATAGAATCCAAACTTACAAACAAGAAACATGTTGTTTAGAGTTCCAAATTCTATTCTTTTAACATACTTTTCCCATCAACCAACCCAAAAAGAAAGGAAAAAACGCCTCGAAACTTGAACTCAAAAGGAAAAACCCACCAAGAATTCCCACTTAAAATAGAAATCCTGTATAGAATTTCCACTTAAAAAGGAAAACCCACATTGAATTTCAAAAAAGATTTCTTGGTTACTTGCAAACCAAACAAAAACAAGGAAACCCAACTAAAAAACCCAGCTAAAAATTTGCACCCAACCAACTAAGAAAAGTCAAAGTCACCTAAAATAACCCACACACAAACACAAAAACCCAAATCAATATTTAAAAAAAAAAAAAAAAGAACCCACCTTTGGGTGAATCTTTTTCCTCATACAAAAGCTGAAGGACGCAAATTTCCCAGAAAGGAAACCATCAAAACATCATTCCCCAGAGTCCAAAAATCCTTTCCTTTTTCTGGCTCTAACCCCAAAAAATTTCTTTTTTCCCTTCTCCAGAAAAAGCTAAGCTTTTCTAAATAATGTGAAGGATGATTGGTGCTGAAGCCCTGAAGGAAGAAGCATAAGGCTTTAAAAGGGCTTTTAAGACAATCTGGGTTTTAACGACAGACTATTTAACAAATTACGAGGAACCTCTCTTTTCTTTTCTTTTTTTTTCTTATATTTATAAATCTCTCTCCTTCTATCTCCCTTTCAATCTGTTTTCTTTTGATTATATTTCTCTCTCTAAATGTCTGTAATTATATTCAAAGATAATTTTTTAAAAAAATTGCATAATTCGTCACGAAATAGACGGAGAAAGTTAAGACTTTGTCTTTTTCTTACTATTACTATGACTATCTATGGAGAAAGGGAAGAAAAATATTTTATGCAAAACAAAATTAAATAAATAAATAAATTATTAATAGAAATAGAATAAACTAAAAAGAAAAAATCGAGGAGAGAGAGGACGTGAATACAGCTGTAATCAACGCTGGGGTTTGGCTGAGATGCACTGGGAAGAAGGAATCGCTTTCGGAGCCATATGCCTGACTTCATCATCGTAACTGATTTCTTTATTTCTTTGTTTATTATATTTTTTATTACAAAAATTTTAAAATCGAAAATATTTCAAGTCTTGATTTATATTAAATTTATAAATAGTATATTCAGTAAAATTATTAACAATGAAAATTAAATTTAAATTTTATAAATAAAATACAAGATTCCTATTAATTCAATCCATTCCTTATTGTTGCATAATCTAGAGTTTATACCAATCAAAAAAATTTTAAACTTTATATTTTTTATATATTTTAAAATTATTTTCAAAACTATGTTATATTATTTAAAAAAAAAGTATTTTCTAAATTTTCATTGGTGTTTATCTCACATCCTCGAGTTCAAAAAATTAAAGCTTGTGGAAGCACTAGTCCAAAAAGTAAAATTTGTAATATATTATTTTTTTTTAGTTTTTGAAATGTTTTTATTTTGATCTCATTTGTACATAATTTTTTTTTGGATATCCCTAAAAATATGTTTTTGGAAGTAAAGTTCTTATTTTTAAATATTCATAAAATGCTAAAGAAATTTTTTTACTATTTTATTTTTTTAAAAAATACCTTATCCAATGAGACTTGTTATCTATTATCCAATTTTTATTTTTTAAAAATACATTTTCTTTTTAAAAAAGGTTTTTTGAATTTTATTTTTTGAAAATAAAACCTTAAAAAGTTAACTTAAAAATTTTGAAAATGGAAGAATATACTTTTATCTATTTTTTTTCTATATAAAGAAGCAAAATAAATTAGTCTCTAAGATGAGAAAGAAACAAGCGTGAAGCGTGGGATGGGATGGGAAAAGCCCCACTTTATGTTTTTTTTTTCTTTTTCTTTTTTTTGACATAAACAAAATGCACAAAAAATTGCCCAAAGACCACGTAATGGAAAAAGAAAATTGACTTTGGCGGCTTAGCTTAGAGTTAGAATACTTTTTTTTTCTTCAAGGAAAAAATTATTACAACTTTTTTTTTTTTTTGAGATTTGCTAGTTGTAAAAAAATATTTATTTTAAATTTTACTTTAATTCAATTAATTTATATAATTATTTTTTAAAAAATATTTTATTAATTTAAAAACCTAAAATGTTTTTATCCTCAAATTGTGCAAAAAAATTATATGTATTTCTTTTATATATTTGTTCCAATCTCACTAAGTTTGACATTAGGACTAGAAAAATAAAAATAGGACAATAATAATTTCAACGTTCACTCCTAAATTTTTGATCATATCATCAAAATGTTAACCTAGAACCAATATGTTCATAAATTTCTTCATTTTTAAAATCTTTAATGCCATCTTTTGAGCATGATGTATGAACTTATAATTACAATTAGATTTTTGTGGTACATGTTTGAATTTTGGAACTCTAATTAGTTATTACATGACTCTTAAACAAGACCACAGGGAGTTAACTAATACTAAAGCTTTATCTTTGATCATCTTGAGTTCAATCAAAGGTTTGGATTATATATATCATGCTTTACTCAAGGAAAAAGTGTTGATAATGTAATAGTAATTATAATACAATTTTTAGTATACAGTTGATATCTCGTTTTATTTTTGATTGATTTTTTTCAGTTGTTTTTTTTATTAATTATTCTTCACTTTTTGTGAAAAATATTTTGAAAATAAAATTTTAAGAGCATTAAGCGAATGTGATGAATATATTTTAAAATCATTCGATAAATATAGATAAAATTTAAAAATTTTGTTTAAAAATAAATGAATATTGAATAATAATATTTTTTTATAAGAGAGTTCGAAGGTTAGAGGATTTAAAAAATAAATAAAAACTTATTACAAGTTTTGAAATCAAATCTCGATATAGTAAGAATTTATCTCTTAAAAAAAAATGTAAATTATTTGGATTAAACCATATATTCTATTCATTTAAAAAGTTATAAGCTTTAGGTATATGACCTCATGTGTTACGCCAACACGCCATAAGAAAGAGTCAATTATGCTTTTCACGCTTTACTAAAAAAATCTTCCAAGTGAAAACAAAAAGGGTTCCTTGAATTTTCTCTTTTTTTTCGTTTTCCATGCCCTAAGTCAAGGTAATTGGGAGGTTGAATCTCAGACAAAAGTTGCAGAAGTCTCCAAAAATGGCATTGTCAACCAACATGTTGAACAAAATCTTGCTCAAAAGGTCAAAAATTTGGCTGCAAAAATCAAGGGATATGGACAGCTATATTGCATGTGCAAGCATGAGGAAATTGGCCCCAAGCCATTAAACCACTCTTCACCTGAACATGCAAAACACTTGTAGTAGGTCGTTGTTGTCCTTGTTGATAACTCAATTAAAACCCTACAATTTTAAACAAAAAGGGGAAAAGGACCAATAACAAATGTTAAACATGAAAAAACCCTAGGTGTTGATATACAGTACATTGATTTTATGACTTTGACTCTAAATGGGTTTTTTTTTTCTTTTTTTCATTTCTTGATTTTTAAGATTCCTCATTAAAAAAAATAAAAATCATTTTCAATCCCAAATTTTCTATCTACCATTGTGACAGCTACTTTCATTTATTTATTAATCATAAAAAATTTTCTTTTCCATATATATAGAGTTAAGAAAGGATAATAAAGGATGATTGGTGAATGATGTAGAACAATCCTCCCTAGCCCCAATCAAAGAGTTTCATGAACTCTTCTAAATAGAAATTAGAAAATTTTGTCCGCGCTTAGCTGCGGGATCAAAAATCTTATTTAAATACGCTTTAAGTTTTAAAAATATTTATATATTTTTGCATTTTTTTATATAATTAATTAAACCTCTCATAAGTTTATTTTAATAAATTGAAATGTAAGGTAAAAGATAAAATTAGTATTTAAATATTTTATTTAATAATAAATATGCATTTTTGTTTATTGAAGAGTTGGGTTCAAATCTCTATCATTCAAAAATTTTATTAAAAAATAAACTTAAGCATAAATATAGTTTTCGTGTATTATATAATTTTTTATACAATAATAATATATGTATAAAATAAATACTTCAAATGTATTATTTAATCCTATTTTATGTAATTTAATTAAGTGTATTATTTTCACCCTTTTATTTTTGTTGAAATTATAAATAATAGTATAAATAGAATAATTTTCATAAAATATATAATTTATTGAAATAATATATACATAAAAATTAAAATCAATTTTAACATTTAAATTATAACTAATTCATATATTATATATGTTATTTTTTATCATTACAAAATTAATAGTTGATTGATATTTATTGCATTTGATTAAGTTCATATTTATATCAACGTTTTTATTTAATAAATTTTTTATCTCATTTTATTATCATGAATTTTTAGTTAATTTTTAATTGAGATTTTGATGATATTTTTGTGATTTTTAGGAATTTTGTGATTTTTTTGTTATTTTTTCAACTTTTTATTTTTTAATAAAAAAACTTTAAAAAAATCTCAATTGTTATCATTTGATAATCAATTTAAAAAAATAATAGAAGAACCCAAATTTAATATATTGTTATAAATAATTATAGTTAAACATTTAACTTAATAATTAATGTATTTTTATCGTACTAAAAAAATAAAAAACATGCATATCTCTTCTATTTTTTAATTGTTAATATGCTCTTAACCTTTTTACCCTCTCTTTATACTATTTAATTGAATAAAATATTACATTTATAAATTGTTATAAACTCGTAGCCTTCAAACACGGTTTCTTGCCTCTATTTTCAATATAAAACTATATAACAACCGGCAAAATTTTTTTTCAGACATAACAAGTTGTTTTACCATATATATATATGACTCTGTCCATTCAAAGGCCAACCATGTTCAAATCATCTCGAAAGCAAAATAAACTTAAAAATAAAAAATGCAAAATAAAGTAATGAAAAACATAACTTATGTCTTTGGGTCACCCATGTGGCACTTGGTATAAAACCTTGTTCTCTTACCGAAGAAGAAATTCAATAAAATCATATTCAAAGTGGATAAGATGACACAAGGAAAGAAATTGTCTATATTTTTACATTACATAATAAATGTGGATAAATGGGCTTTTTTAATATTATGGTGTTGGAATTTTAAATTTAAAATCACAAAGCTATGTGTTTTGTTTATTTACTACTTCCAATATCCTTTCACCAAGTAAATAATAAAAATAATAGTATGTTATTTCTTTTCAAATTTTCTTCACTATACATAAATAAAATGATTTGCCTAAATTATTTTAAGAAGAAAAAATTGTGATATTTAGATATGTTAAAGTGGGTCATCCCATATTTAATAAATTTTTAATATCCTTTAGTCTTATATTTAAGTTGGACTCTTCTGTTTACTATGAATTAATTGTGAGTTAGATGCTTAACAAAATAAATATTATGTTAAAATACAATTTTGAACCAAATCTTTTTAAAAAAATATCGAATATAGTACAAGATATTTAAAAAAAAAAGATATGTGATTGATTAAAATTTATAATACATTTTTTAATTTAATTTCGAAACTCTCTTATTCACATTACCTTCTTATCTATTTAGACAAAAATTTATTAAAAAAAGATACAAATTAAATTTACATATTATTTCTGCTATGGTACATATTTATCTTGAATTATATCAAGAAAATATTAATACTCATATATTGTATTTTAATATTTGAGATTTTCAAATATTGATCTGGCTGGCACATTCAGGTATTATTATACTAATTGGGAAGAATATATAGTAAGGATATGAAGCTACATAATCCTTGGTATAATTAAAGAATTATTATATTTCTTATTCAAATTTGACTAAAAACAAGAGGTAAGAAGTATGAACATAAATAAAGTTTAATCAACTAAATAATAATATTAGATTGAAACAAGTTATTGATTGAGTATGAGTGAGGACTGGGGCGGCATCACCCTTTCAAAGATACAAGAGGTTTTTCCATCATCTTTTCTTATCAAATAAGCCATGCACATGGTCGTACACGGCCTTTGTATTGCCAGCTGGGCCATCCCATCCCTCTCTCAATCCCCTTTCACACTCACTCTATGCCCCTAGCGGCTTTAGTGTTCTTTGGTCTAATCTTAATACCTTTTTAGTTTTTTAGTTCTAAAAATTCCAATAGAAAAAAATTATAAATGTTAAAATTTAAATTGTAAACTTATTGATTGTTATATTTTAAAAGTAATTGTATGAACTGAATAATTAAATCTTGAATTTGAGACATTTTAGTTTAATTTGCAATTTTATTAGTGGTTAAATTACATTTTTTTCCTTTTTGTTTGAAACTTAAATACTATAACATTTTGTTTTGATTATCCCCATTTTCTTATCTTAGTAAGTGCCAAACATGTTTAGGATAATTGAATTTGTTTTGTTCTTAAGTTATTTTCTCCAGACCAATTATTTTATGTTATTCTAGAACCTTGAAATTTTATGTGCAAGTAGACTTTGTTATAGAATCCAAGACAAATCTTTTCTCGGTCGTATTAAGGTGTCCAAACGTGGGTTACGTGTCTTGGACTTTTAGCCCGGGCTTCACTTAGATTTTGTAGCCAAAGGCCAAAACTATCCAAAAATTCTTGCACCATCATGTGAACTATTAAAATATTGTACATCTAGTAATAATAAATAAAATGTCACATTTTTAATTCCAATTATCAAAATTCAAATCCTAAATACGTACCAAAATAATATCTCTTAATTTGATCTTCCCTTTTTTTAATGTACCAATGGAATGGAAAACAATTTGTATAGTTTTGGATTTTTTGCTACATGTTCTTTTAATAGTTAAGAGAAAACAATACTAAATTGTAAAAGTGAATATAAATCAATTAGAAAGGCAATGGACAAAACTGGAAACCGTTCAATGAGTCTAGCAATGAGTTAGCACTTAACAGAGAACAGAAAAGTGTTGGTTTCCTATTAGCTACAAATAATTTCAATTGCCCCCCGTTTTCCACCAGCATATACTTCTTGCAAAGGCTGTTTTCATCAACCAAACAAACAAATGACTTGATATTATTAGCAAAGGGCTAAAGGGATCACATGCAACTCTCTTTCCAATGAAACCAACTCATTCATATACAAAAACAACAGCACATATATAAGCAGCTGTGATAGTATTAACATGCCAGGCACAAATAAACTGAAACAAATCCACGTTAATTGGGGGGCAGTCAAGAAAGGACCAAGTCAGTAACTATTAAAAGGGTATACCAGTATGATAGGAGGACATATGGGACAGAGACAGGGAATTTACTTCCATTCTTGTATCACTAATGTTTACCCAAACATGCCATGCTTCCCAAACTTCCACATGCTTAATTTCCCATGTTTGAATTTTCCATGACCATGGCCATAGTAACCCCCATGCGCAAGATGATGATCTCCATGTAGCCATATGTTGAGCCCCATATAAAGCAGCCGCAGCAGCAGCACCCCCAGCTATTAATCCTCCCACACCATGTCACATGTGAAACCTGTCCTTTTAAATTTTCTTATTCAAGTCAATAATGCGATAAGATTAAAATAAAATAGTATTTATATGTAATTGAAATCACTCCAGATCCTTTTTGAGTTTTGAAGGTTAAAGAAAATGGATGCAGTTCATCAAAGAAGAAATTGATGCGACTTCTTTTGCTTTAAAGCGAAAGTGAAAAACCTTTATTGAAAGAAGACAAAAAAGAATGACAATCAGCCATAAGTTTAAAATCCAATGTTATGTTTTGAAGCATGAGCTGAAATCAAAGACCATAAGGTCTTCTCTAGGGAGAATTAACAACTTCAATCTAATGTCAGCAATAAGAAACAGCCATAGGAAAAATAAAGGGTAATTGAGCATACCAGGATAACCAGCTGGTGGATGTCCACTATGAGTTGGATAAGCTGCCGGAGGGTATCCTCCAGGAGGAGGATATCCAGCAGGCGGATATCCACCAGGAGGAGGATATCCCCCTGGAGGAGGATATCCAGCCGGTGGGTAGCCTTGTGGAGGATATCCATGAGGAGGATATCCTTGTGGAGGGTAGGGTCCAGGCGGAGGATAATGTCCAGCAGCATAGCCAGCGAGACTAGAGAACAGCCCTTTGTCACTTGACTCGCCTTCATGCTTGTCCCTACCACCTCCCATTTTTCTTTAACTTGAAATTAGTGAGTTTGAGTAACTAGTCTGTTAAAAGTTAGTAAAACAAAACACTGTCAGCTGAAACACACTTCAAGGGAAAATATTGAAAAGAAAACGCTGAAAAGGAAAACAGTAGCAAATGCTATGATATGAGTAGAGTAATCAAGGCTTGGCTGGTTTCATAAAGTTGAGACAAGAAAAAGTGAGATTATGAAGAGAAAATAGGAGAAGATCAAGAAATTTCAATGACATTCAAGTTCCATTATTTACAATGAATTCTGAAGTCCCATATGTCAAACAGAGACAAGTTTTCCACTTCCATTAATAATGAATTAATCATAAAATAGCCATACTCTCTCTGCTATTAATTAACACTACTAATTTGATCAGGATTCCATACAGGATTCAACAGTTCTTTTAGGATTGTTTTATAATTTAAATGTAAATTTTGATTGAAATTTAATATATATCGTGATTTTGAAATGCGATAAAATCTTTTTATTTATATATAATAAGATTACTGCTTTCAATGTGATAATATCTTAAAATTTATTACCAGAGTAAATTTTCCCTTTTTAATAAACTGATCAAAAACCAATTCAATTTTATATGAAAAGCTGAAAATATTCATATTTTTCAATATCTGAATATCATGACAGTCATTTGGACCAAAAAAAAAAAAGCGCTACTCCACCATTAACTTTTTTATCTAAATCTTCACATTTGCTACATAAATTTAAGTCACGTGATAAATATAGAGAGCCGTGATTCTAAAATACAAATATTCATATTTTCTCAATTTATTTATTTATTTTTTAAATTTCACAAAACTATATCATTTTTCTTTTTTTTTTTTAACATTTAATTCTCTTCTTTATATTCTAAAATTATTTTTCATATTTTTTATTTTTTGTAATTAAAAATAATGATACATATATTTTATAAAAAATTAATTATAAAATATTTAAAATTGTTTCGTTGTCGGCAAACATGGGCGGTTTCACTGATGCACGTTGGTGCACTATACAATGTGCTGCAACACAATTGGAATGTATGAAACATTTTCGTTTCTTTATTATCTGAAATAACTTTCAAAGAAGTTGTTTTATCAAGTCAATTTACGCAACGCAAGGTTGAAGCCTGGAATGATTTGTTAATTCAGACCAGGGTTTGAAAGCGTCAAATCTGTCAATCCTTATAGCCGACTATGATAATGGTAGGATTTTTTGCTTCCTCATGAACCAAGAATGATTGTTAGCAATGGCTGTTTGCTAGTTGCAAATATGGGGTTTTCAATGCATTCAAGAAAATGCTATGAAGTTTCATATTAACAAAATGGAAGAAGGCCTAAAACTCAATTATATTCTCGAATTTGAACTTTGAAATCAATTTTTTTTTTTTTTAGTATGAAACTTTTTGCATATATGCACACATTTTTTTTTTAACAAAGAAAGTCGTAATCTAAAATAAGAAAAGGAGTTGTTGGTGCTAAAATCTTATTTCTACATTTTAAGTTGAATCTATTTTGATATGTGCAAGATGAGAGCCATCTGCCTCAATTTGGGATCTTTAGTCCTGCCGCTTTCCTTTCTTCTAATTTATTACTGTACTTTTCTGGTACAACCTCCTGTAAATTTTTGCACCTTCGAATTCTGCATGGATTTCTCTTTCAGTCCTGATACCCATTGGATTGTTCAATAACCATCCCTCATCATCACATAGCACCCTTGGATCAACCATGTCAATGTGTTGAAGTGCACCACACTCCGAGTCAAACTGTTTTCTCATGTCAACAGCAACTTCAAGCACATCAGATTGTATAAAAACCTGCCCAAGCACAAAGAAAAACCTTTTCTAATCAACGACGAAGATTTACATATTTTGAAGTGGAAAAAACACTAAACAGAAGCTTCTTTTGTGCTTGTGATATCCAAATGCATGATCTATCACTTAAATGTCCTAATAAACTGCTCAATGCTGTTTTTTGTTTGATTGACAGATGCATACTCCAAGCAACTTAAGCACAAGCGGAAGTACCAAAAAAGGATTTTAAGACTAGAGTTTGCTGGGAATAATTCAGTCGTCTAAATACTTAAGGCATCATAAAACAGGATGATCTATCAAGGCATATTTCACATGATATTTACTTTAATATAAATTTACCATAAGAAATAAATCATAACAGAAATTGGCACTATCAAACAGTAACTGCAGAAGCCTGAGATCAGTTTAATAAGATCCCGCAACAGATAATACCAGAATAAATTTCTTTTTTGAGCATGGATTTCTTCATTTTTAAAATCTTTAACGCCATCTTTTGAGCATGATGTATGAACTTATAATTACAATTAGATTTTAATGGTACATGATTGAATTTTCGAGCTCTAATTAATTATTACATGAATCTTGAACAAGACCACCGGGAGATAACTAATACTAAAGCTTTATATTTGATCATCTTGAGTTCAATCAAAGGTTTGGATTATATATATCATGCTTTACTCAAGGAAAAAGTGTTGATAACGTAATAATAATTATGATACAATTTTTAGTATACAGTTGATATCTCCCCTTTATTCTTGATTGATTTTTTTTTTTTTCAATTAATAAGAGTTATTCTTTTTTATTTAGTATTGTTCGGTTTTTGTGAAAAGTATTTTAAAAGTAAAATCTTGAAAGCATTAAGCAGATGTGACAGAATGCATTTTAAAATCATTCGAAAAAATATTAGAGATAGAGAAATTTTAAAATTTTCGTTTAAGAATAAATGAATATTGAGTAATATTGTTTTTTTTTTTTTTACAAGACAAATCAAAATTTAAAGGATTAAAAAAAATTGTTATAAGTTTTGAAATCAAATCTCAACATTATAAGAATTTATCTCTTAAGAAAATAAGTGAATTATTTGGATTAAACCAGATATGCTATTCATTTAAAAAGTTATAAGCTTAGGTATATTACCTCATGTGTTACGCAAATGCACAACAAGAAAGAGTCAATTATGCTTTCACCTTTTACTAAAAAAATCTTCTAAGTGAAAACAAAAAAAGGACCCTTGAATTTTCTCTTTTTCTTCGTTTTTCATGCCCGAAGTCAAGGTAATTAGGAGGGTGAATCTCAGACAAAAGTTGCAGAAGTCTCCAAAAATGGCATTATGAACCAACATGTTGAACAAAATTTTGCTCAAAAAGTTAAAATTTGGCTGCAAAAATCAAGGGCTATGGACAGTTATATTGTATGTGCAAGTGTCACAGGTCGAGACTTAACCTTCAAGCTTTGTAACTCCATAACTCAATTATGCACTCATCTAGCATCCTAGATAGTCTACTTAGTGCAAGTTACATCCTTATGAGGTATTATTCGCTTTGGTCCTTCTGGTCTCACGATTTTATTCAATAAAAGTATCCTCACGCCAAGTGCTTTGAAAAAATTAGGTAAAGTGACCAGTCTTCGTGACGAGAGTATCATGAGCTTGAGTGTGAAAGAATGTCATGTCAAGCACTCTAAAAAGAAGTATGTAGGGTGCTCTAATCTCTCTAAAAGAGAATAGGCAAGGTGCTCCAATATCACATTAGACACGAAAAGGGATTCATTGGAGTGTACAATGATTCACATATTTCTCTCATTGTGATATACTTTTTGTAAGATAAAACTGTGAGGTAAAAAGAGTCAAAGCGGATAAAATCTACAAGGATGTGAATCATAACAAGTGGACTGATCTAAGATACCAGATAAGTGCATGCTCAGGTTTTAAAATTGTACAAACTTAAAGGTTGAATCTTGACCCGTGACACAAGCACAAGAAATTGTGCCCCAAACCATTAAACCACTCTTCACGTGAACATGCAAAACTCTTGCGGTAGGTTGTTGTTGTCCTTGTTGATAACTCAATAAAAACCCAACAATTTTAAACAAAAAGGGAAAAAGGACCAATAACAAATGTTAAACATGAAAAAACCCTAGGTGTTGATATATAGTACATTGATTTTATGACTTTGACTCTAAGTGGGGGGGTTTTTTTTTTTCTCATTTCTTGATTTTTAAGATTCCTCATTAAAAAAAAATCATTTTCAATCCCAATTTTTCTATATACGACTGTGGCAGCTACTTTCTTTTATATATTAATCATAAAAAATTTTCTTTTCCATATACATAGAGTTAAGAAAGGATAATGAAGGATGATTGGTGAATGGTGTAGAACAATCCTCCCTAGCCTCAATCAAAAAGTTTCATGAACTCTTTTAAAGAAAAATTAGAAGATTTTGTCCACACTTAGCTACGGGATAAAAAAATTCTTATTTAAATACGCTTTAAGTTTTAAAAATATTTATATCTTTTTGCATATATTTTTTATATAATTACTTAAACCTCTCATAAGTCTATTTTAATAAATTGAAATGTAAGATCAATAACAAAATTAGTATTTAAATATTTTATTTAGTAATAAATATGCATTTTTGTTTATCAAAGAGTTGGGTTCAAATCTCTATCATTCAAAAATTATATTAAAAAAAAAAACTTAAGATAAGTATAGTTTTCGTGTATTAAATAATTTTTTATACAATAAGAATATATGTATAAAACAAATATTTCAAATGCATTATTTAGTCCTATTTTATGTAATTTAATTAAGTGTATTATTTTCACCCTTTTATTTTTTTTTGAAATTATAAACAATAGTATAAATAGAATAATTTTCATAAAATATATAATTTATTGAAATAATATATATGCATAAAAATTAAAATCAATTTTAACATTTAAATTATAACTAATTCATATATTATATGTGTCATTTTTTTATCATTACAAAATTAATAGTTGATTGATATTTATTGCATTTGATTAAGTTCATATTTATATCAACGTTTTTATTTAATAAAATTTTTATCTCATTTTATTATTGTGAATTTTTAATTTAATTTTAATTGAGATTTTGATGATATTTTTGTGATTTTTAGGGATTTTGTGATTTTTTTTGTTATTTTTTCAACTTTTTTTTAAATTAAAAAAACTTTAAAAAATCTTAATTGTTACCATTTGACAATCAATTTAAAGAAAATAATAAAAGAACCCAAATTTAATATATTGTTATAAATAATTATAGTTAAATATTTAACTTAATAATTAATGTATATTTTTTTTACTAAAAAAAGTTAAAAACATGCATATCTCTTCTATTTTTTAATTGTTAATATGCTCTTAGCCTTTTTACCCTCTCTTTATACTATGTAATTGAATAAAATATTACATTTATAAATTCTTATAAACTCGTAACCTTTAAACATGGTTTCTTGCCTCTATTTTCAATATAAAACTATAACAACTGGTAAATTTTTGTTCAAACATAACAAGGTTTTTTACCCATATATATATATATGTATGATTCTGTCTATTTAAAGGCCAAACATGTGTAGATACCCATTTGTGTCCGGTTCCAATTGGGTTGATTTCTTTTATTATTAGTTTTTTTGTTATTATCATAGTATATATTATAATATAATATTAAGGTATACTATTATTATTGTTATTATTATTATTATTATTATTATCATTTTTTCTTTATTTCTTTTCTTCTTTCTTTTTTACTCCAATATGCACGTGAATAAAAAAGATGGAATCGGGATCAAAATCCCACATGGTCAAAGTTTTTAATGCAAAATTGATAACTAAAATTTTAGACCAAAAATCACGTTTGACAGAACTCAATCCCAGGATTCAACGTTGAGATTGATTTTTTCCATTTCCTAAAACTGGTTCTAGTTGCCTATAAATTGAACTAACTTTACAAATGATAGACACACAGAGAGATTTTTAGAAAACTGGTGTTTTGGAGAATTTTTGGGCAGTAAGCGTTTTTGGGACTTTGATTTTGAGAATTCTGGGTTCGTTGGAAATCTTTGCCTTAAATTAGGGTTTCTGGGATTAGATTTAGTTTTTTGGGGTTTTTCTAAAGAAATTTAGGCAAATTTTGTGTATTCTGGAAAATTTTGGTGAAATTTGTTTTTATTTTTAGAAATTTTGGGTTTCTAGGATGAACATGAGTTTTTCGATGAATTTTTCGACGACCAATTGAAATTTTTGGTAATTTTTTGACTAATTTTCTAAAAATCGATGGATTTTTTAGTTTTCGATTGAATTTTTTTATGACTACTCCAAAAATCAATGAAATTTTTGATTCCCGGTTGAAGTTTTATGTAATTTTATTGGAGAATTTTTAGAAATAAGGGAGAGAGTTTCTAGCGTAGAAAGAGAAGAGGCAAAGAACTTCTGAGGTTTGAAATGCAGAAGGTGGCTTATATAGTAGCCCAAAATGATGTTGTCTTGAACAACTTAGGATCCGCTAAACCCAAGTTAGGATTTACGTGTTGACCCACGTTAACCTGAACCAAATCATAAGGTTTTCTTTTTTTTTTTCAGTTTATTTTTAGATTTCAATTATTTTATTTTTATTTTTTATTTTTAAGATTCTATTTTATCTTTTTACATACTTTTACTAGATTTTTGTATTTTTGCATTGATTTAATATCTCTAGAAAAATAAATAAAAATCTTTTCTTTCTAAAAGAATAAAAGAAGCTAGATAAAAAAAAAATCTTTTCAAGTTTTCAAAAAAAGAAAATATTTACAAAAACAAAAAAAAATCCTTTCAATAAGAAGACAAAAAAATAAAAAATATCTTTTCAAATAAAAATCCTTATAAAATAAATTCATGAATTCCATCAAACTATTGGAGAATTTTCATGGGTTTAATTTTTTTAATAGAATCCACCAAACTATTAGAAAGTTCTATAAATCGATTTTCAAAAGAAATAAAATAATAATAATAAATAATTTTTATCTTTTAAACTATTGAAGGTTATTTTTCAAAGTAAGTCATACTAAACTATTGGGAGACTTTACTAATTTTTTTAAATAAAATAAATTAATAAATCTTACGATGTAACCTTTTCAGAGTAAGACACTAGTCTTCAAGAATACCCTTGAGATAAAAAAATTATCTTAAATTGTTACTAAACTATTGGGACAATTTTATGTTTAATTTTCAATATTAAATATTTTGGTAAAATATAAACATTTTTAAGGCTTGGATAATCTGAAATCAAACTAGTATCATCATTTGGATGGGCGTTGTAGGAATGTTATAATCTTTTCCAAGTGTAACCGCACTCCCGAACCTAAACACTGGTTCCGTAGATAATAATTTATTATTTAAAGATACTTAAGTCAATCTTGCGATTTCTTTTTAAATAGAACAGATTCAATTAGGTAGCTAATCATACTTATACAAAAAAGATTGATGGTGACTCTCTTTTAATCCATATCTAGCGATAGGTCTTCGGATCTATACATTATGATAATTTGACAACTTCAATAGGGACAATTGAGAGTCAAGCTAGTAAATGATTTTTTATTATCCAAGCCTTGCTTAATAAACTAGAGATTATCCAAGCCTTTTCATAATTGTGATTGGATTAGTGATTTGTAAATTCATAAAAAAGAGATAATTTATAGATATGGGCTCCTAAAAAGAATAATCTCAAACAATCTAAAGAATTTGAATAGTAAGATAATAAAAGAAGTATATGTTCAGTTTAAAATCAAACACCATAATTCAGCTTCATATCGTTCAAAAATGAATAGAGCAGTGGATGCTGCAAATAAGAACATCAAAAAAATTCTAGAAAAATGACTGAAACATACAATGACTGACATGAAAAATTACTTTTTGCTCTACATGCATATCAAACCTTCGTGCACACTTCTATTAGGGTAACTTTTTTTTCCTTGGTTTATAGAATGAAAGGTGTATTGCTAATAGAAGTAGAGATCCCATCCCTAAGGGTCCTAAGATAAGTGGGATTAAAAGAAACTGAATAGGTCTAAAAGTGCTATGAATAATTAAACTTCATTGAAGAAAAAGTATTAGAAGCACTCTGTTATGGCCAATTATACCAAAAAAGAATGATGAGAGCTCATGACAAAAAGGTTTGACCTTGTCAATTTCGAAAAAAAAAGTTGGTATTAAAAAAAATTCTTTCAAGTCAACATGATGATAGAGAAAAATGGACTCCGAATTGGAAAAGATCATTTGTTGTAAAAAGAGCTTTTTCAAGAAAAGCCATAATCTTGTTAGAAATGGATGGAGATAAACTTTCTAATCCTGTTAATTCTAATATCATGACGAAGTACTTTGCTTGACCCAAAAAAAAAAGAGTTCAAGTTGAAAACCCACAAGGGTGGCTTCAACCCAAAAAAAAAAAAAGGAAGCTTAAGTTGAAAACCCCAAAAAATGGGCTCAGATCCAAAGAAAAAGTTCAAGTTGAAAACCTTGAAAGGCAATTTAAATTGAACAAAAGCAAACTCGGATGAAAAAATATGGCATCACTTGAAGGCATACCAGAGACAATGAATTTTAAAGAGCTCTGAGATGTTAGGGCATCATATTTTGGTTGAGTTTTTTAAGAAATCCAAGATTTGTTGTCATGGTTATCTAATCATTTGTCTTAGGGTATTGTTATCCCAAATAGCCATCTCTATACATTTTCTTTTTGTTTCTATACCATCATTTATAATTTATTACTTATCTAACTGAATGAAAGCCAGCTTATTTTTATACATTATCAATTTTCTTTATACCTTGCCATGAATAAAAGAAGTGTATAATTTGTATATCATATTTTGGAATTGAGATAATGATCAATAATTGAACAAAGTCATAAGAAATTATGTGTTACTTTGAAGGATTAAAAAAGACAATGACCAAATATGAATTCCTCCAAATAAGAGAAAACTAACTTTCATAGCTTTCCTTAGGATGAAGATAAATATTCAGGGTAATGAAAGATGGATTCTTTACCAAAAGTGTGCAGAAATGAGAATACAGAATCTTTAGTACCAAAATTGATGTTTCATTTGCATCATAGATAGGGCATACACTTACATTATTTATCTGATCTTGGCTCAGTCCAAACCATTTCTTATGACTCTTGATTTTATCTCGATCATTTATTTTTGATATTGACTCGATCATGGTCACTTCATTTTTGAACTGTGATTTTGCCCTACCACTTGATTTTGGTTTGGTTTAGGTTATTTCTTATGACTCATGGTTTTGTCATGGTTATTTATTTTTGACCTTAACTCGGTCCTGATCATTCCATTTTTTACCTATGATTTCACCCCAGCTACTTGATCTTGGCTCAGTCCAGATCATTTCCTATGACTCGTGGTTTTGTCTCGATCATTTATTTTTGACCCCGATTTGATCTTAGTCACTTCATTTTTTACTTGTGGTTTCATCCCGATCATCTGATCTTGGCTCAATTCAAATCATTCTTTATGATTCATGGTTTTGTCCCGGAAATTTATTTTCGACCTCAACTTGGTCCTTGTTGATTCATTTTGGCTCAAAGTTTCATTCCAGTCACCCGATCTTAGCTTAGTCTAAATCATCTTTTAGATTTATGGATCATTCCTGATTTGACTCAAACAAAATGGGTATCTAGGTTTTTGCAACATCCCTATCTAATAAAGATATGCAAAGAAGGGTAACTATAGACACTCATTTGTGTTTGACCTAATTAGGTCGATTTCTTTTGTTATTAGGATTTTTGTTATTATCATAATATATATTATATTATAATATCATGGTATATTATTATTAATATCATTATTATTATATTATTATTACTATTATATTATTATATTATTTTTTATTTTTTCTTTCTTTCTTTCTTTTTTTTTTCATTCTTTTCTTCTTTTCTTTTTGCTCCAATCTGTATGTGAACAAGAAAGATTGAATCAGGATCAGAATCTCACATGATCAAAATTTTTAATGCAAAATCAATTATTGAAATTTTGGACCAAAAATCATACTCGATAGAACTCAATCCCAAGATTCAAGCCTAGGATTGATTATGTTTGTTTCCTAAAACTGATTCTAAGGCTACCTATAAATTGAACTAACTCTACATAAGGTGGACACACAATGAGATTTTTAGAGAATTGGTGGTTTGGAGAATTTTTAGGTAATAAGGGTTTCTGAGGCTTTGATTTCAGGAATTTTAGGTTCATTGGAAATCTTTGGGTTAAATTAGGGCTTTTGGGATTAGATTTAGTTTTCTGGGGTTTTTCTAAAAAATTTAGGCAAAATTTGTGTATTCTAAAAACTTTTAGTGAAATTTGGTTTTTTTTTCTTTTTGAAAATTTTTGGGTTTTTTGCATTTTTGGGTTGAACATGAGTTTTTTTATTAATTTTTTAACAATCGATTGAATTTTCAGCCATTTTTTGTCAATTTTTTAAAAACCGATGGGTTTTTCAATTTTTGATTGAATTTTTCGATGACTACTTTAGAAATCAGTGGAATTCTCGATTCTCGATTGAAGTTTTTAGTGGGTTTCTTGAAGAATTTCTAAAGAGAAAAAAAAGAGTTTCTAGCCTAGAAAGAGAAGAGGTAGAGAACTTCTGAGGCTTGAAACGTAAAATGTGACTTATAGTAGCCCAGAACGACATCTTATTGGACAACTTAAGATCCACGTTAACCTGAGTTAGGATCTTGTGTTGACCTACATCAACCTGACCTAAATCGTAAGGTTTCCTTTTTTTTTTCAATTTATTTTTAATTTTTTAAAATTTTTTTATTTTTAGGATTCTATTTTATTTTTTTACATAATTTTACCATATTTTTGTATTTTGCATTGATTTAATATCTCTAGTTAAATAAATAAAATCCTTTTTTTCTAAAAGAATAAAATAAGTTGGATAAAAAAATCTTTTCAAGTTTTAAAAAAATATATTTACAAAAAAAAAAAATCCTTTCAATAAGAAGATAACAAAATAAATAATAATAAAAAATAAAA
This sequence comes from Durio zibethinus, assembly GCF_002303985.1. Next base: position 8,821,121 of record NW_019168004.1, read on the forward strand.
AATCTTTTCAAATAAAAATCCTTACAAAATAAATTCATGAATTCCATCAAAATATTGGAGAATTTTTATGAGTTTAATTCTTTTATTAGAATCTACCAAACTATTGGAAAGTTTCATAAATTGATTTTCAAAAAAAAAATAATAATAATAAATAATTTTTATCCTCTAAACTATTGGAAGATTATTTTTCAAAGTAAGTCCTATCAAACTATTGATAGGTTTTACTAATTTTTTTGAATAAAATAAATTAATAAATTCGATAACGGAGCCTTTTTGAAGTGAAACACTAATCTCTATAAATACTCTTAAAGTGAGAAAATTATCTTAAATTACTATCAAACTATTAGGACAATTTTAGGATTAATTTTCAATATTAAATATTTTGATAAAATATAAACATTTTCAAGACTTGGATAATCTAAAATCAAATTGGTACCATCCTTTGGATGAGCGTTGTGAGGGTACTATAACTTTTTCACATGTAACCTCACTCTTGAACCTAAACTATGGTTTTGTATATCAAAATCTATTATTTAAAAATATTTAAGTCAATATTAGAATTTCTCTTTAAATAGAATAAATTTAATCAGGTAGTCAATCATACCTACATAAAAAAAATTGATAACGACTCTTTTTTAATCCATGTATGGCTGTAGGTCCGCAGATCTATACGCTATAACATCATGTTCAAATAAATAATTTCTGTCTTTGGGTCACCCATGTGGCACTTAGTCTAAAACCTTGTTCTCTTACCTAAGAAGAAATTCAATAAAATCATAATAAAAGTGGATAAGGTGACACAAGGAAATAAATTGTCTATATTTATACATTACATAATAAATGTGGATAAAAGGGCTTTTTTAATATTGTGGTGTTGGAATTTTAAATTTAAAATCACAAAGCTATGTGTTTTGTTTATTTACTACTTCCAATATCCTTTCACCAAGTAAATAATAAAAAAATAATAATAATGTTATTTCTTTTCAATTTTTCTTCACTAAACATAAACAAAATGACTTGCCTAAATTATCTAGAGAAGAAAAAATTGTGATATTTAGATAAACACTATGTTAAAATACGATTTTGAAAAAAAAATCAAATATAGTATAAGATATTTTTAAAAAAAATAGATATATGATTGATTAAAATTTATAATATATTTTTCAATTTCGAAACGCTCTTATTCACATTACCATCTTATCTATTTAGACCAAATTTTATTAAAAAAAGATACAAATTAAATTTACATATTATCTTTGCTATGGTACATATTTATCTTGAATTATATCAAAAAAATATTAATACTCATATATTATTTTTTAATATTTGAGATTTTCAAATATTGATCCGACTATCAGCAATTGGCACATTTAGGTATTATTATACTAATTAGAAAGAAATATGTAATGAAGCTACATAATCCTTAGCATAATTAAAGAATTATTATATTTCTTATCCAAATTTGACTAAGAACAAAAAGTAAGAAGTATGAACATAAATAAAGTTTAATAAACTAAACAATAATATTAGATTAAAACAAGTTGTTGATTGAGTTTAAGTGAGGATTGGGGCGGCATCTCTCTTTCCAAAGATACAAAAGGTTTTTCCACCATCTTTTCTTATCAAATAACCCATGCACATGGTTGTACATGACCTTGGTACTGCCAGCTAGGTCATCCCATCCCTCTTTCAATTTCTTTTCACACTTAGTGATGATAATGGATCAGGTCGAGGTGTGTTTTTGCTCACTTCGAACTCAATTCAATTTTAAATATACAAAATTTGAACCCGATCCGATTCAATAAAAATTTTTATTTTTTATACCCGAATCCAATCCGACTTGACATTATATAAAATTGTATCCGACTCGATCCAACCTAAAATTAATAAAATATTATTTTTTAAATATAAAATATTTTTTTAATATAAATATAAAATTAAATATATATAAAAATATATAATAGAAAATTAAAAAAATAATTTTTATATATATCGGGTTAGGTAGGGTTGGGTTTGTCTAAAATCCAACCCCAACCCAACCCCGAATTTTTTTTTTATATCACCTAACCTAATCCGATATCTGATTTTCAAAAAAAAAAAAAATCAACCCTAAGAGGTCGGGTCACGTTGGAACTCGCAAGTTTCGGGTTAGATTGCCTTCTCTATTCACACTCACTATATGCCTCTAGCCGCTTTAGTGTTCTTTGGTCTAATCTTAACACTTCATTAGTTTTTTAATTAAAAAATTTTCAATAAAAAAAAATTATAAGTGCTAAAATTTTAATTTAAAATTATTGAATATCATATTTTAAAAATAATTGTATGAATTGATTAATTAAACCTCGAATTCGAGACCTTTTAGTTTAATTTGTGACTTTATTAGTGGTTAAATTACATTTTTTTCCTTTTTGTTTGAAACTTTACTACTACAACCTTTTGCTTTGATTATCCCCATTTTCTTATCTTAGTAAGTGCTAGACATGTTTAGGATAATTGAATTTGTTTTGTTCTTAAGTTATTTTCTTCAGACTAATTATTTTATGTTAGTCTAGAACCTTGAAATTTTAGGTGCAAGTAGACTTTGTTATAGAATGCTAGACAAATCTTTTCTTGGTCGTATTAAGGTGTCCAAACGTGGGGCACTTGTCTGGGACTTACGCCCAACGGCTTCACTTAGATTTTTAAGCGAAAGCCCAAATCTATCCAAAAATTCTTATACCATCATGTGGATCTATTAAAATATTGAACATATTAATAACAAATAAAATGTCACATTTTTAATTCCAATTATCAAAATTCAAATCCTAAATACGTACCAAAATAATATCTCTTAATTTGATCTTCCCTTTTTTTAATGTACCAGTGTAATGGAAAACAATTCGTATAGTTTTGGATTTTTTGCTACATGTTCTTTTAATAGTTAAAAGAAAACAATACTAAATTGTAAAAGTTAATATAAATCAATTAGAAAGTCAACTGACAAAACGGGAAACCGTTCAATGAGTCTAGCAATGAGTTAGCACCTAACAGAGAACGGAAAGGTGTTGATTTCCTATTAGCTACAAACAATTTCGATTGGCCCCCGTTTTCCACCAGTATATACTTCTTGCAAAGGTTGCTTTCACCAACCGAACAAACAAATGACCTGGTATTATTAGCACAGGGCTAAAGGGATCACATGCAACTCCCTTTCCAACGAAACAAACTCATTCATATTCAAAAACAACAGCACATATATAAGCAACTGTGATAGTATTAACATGCCAGGCACAAATAAACTGAAACAAATCCACGTTTATTGGGGGGAAGTCAAGAAAGGACCAAGTCAGTAACTGTTAAAACGATATAGCAGTATGATAGGAGACATATAGGACAGAGACAGGAATTTACTTCCACTTCTTGTATCCCTTATGTTTACCAAACATGCCATGCTTCCCAAACTTCCCATGCTTAAATTTCCCATGTTTGAATTTTCCATGACCATGGCCATAGTAACCCCCATGCCCAAGATGATGAGCTCCATGTGCCATATGTTGAGCCCCATATAATGCAGCCGCAGCAGCAGCACCCCCTGCTATTAATCCTCCCACACCATGTCCATGTGAGCCTTGTCCTGTAAATTTTACTATTCAAGTCAAATGATGCTATAAGATTAAAATATAATAGTATTTATATGTAATTGAACATCACTCCAGATCCTTTTTGAGTTTTGAAGGTTAAAGAAAATGGATGCAGTTCATCAAAGAAGAAATTGATGCAACTTCTTTAGCTTTAAAGCAAAAGTGAAAACCTTTATTGAAAGAAGACAAAAAAGAATGACAATCAGCCATAAGTTTAAAATCCAATGTTATGTTTTTGAAACATGTGTGGCAATCAAAGACCATAAGGTCTTCTCTAGGGAGAATTAACAACTTCAATCTAATGTCAGCAATAAGAAACAGCCATAGGAAAAATAAAGGGTAATTGAGCATACCAGGATAACCAGCTGGTGGATGTCCACCATGAGTTGGATAAGCTGCCGGAGGATATCCTCCAGGAGGAGGATATCCAGCAGGCGGATATCCACCAGGAGGAGGATATCCCCCTGGTGGAGGATATCCCCCTGGAGGAGGATATCCAGCCGGTGGGTAGCCTTGTGAAGGATATCCATGAGGAGGATATCCTTGTGGAGGGTAGGATCCAGGCGGAGGATAATGTCCAGCAGCATAGCCAGCGAGACTAGAGAACAGCCCTTTGTCACCTGACTCGCCTTCATGCTTGTCCTTACCACCTCCCATTTTTCTTTAACTTGAAATTAGTGAGTTTGAGTAACTAATCTGTTAAAAGTTAGTAAAACAAAACACTGTCAGCTGAAACACACTTCAAGGCAAACTATTGAAAAGAAAACGCTGAAAAGGAAAACAGTAGCAAATGCTATGATATGAGTAGAGTAATCAAGGCTTGGCTGGTTTCATAAAGTTGATACAAGAAAAAGTGAGATTATGAAGAGAAAATAGGAGAAGATCAAGAAGTTTCAATGACATTCAAGTTCCATAATTTACAATGAATTCTGAAGTCCCATCTATCAAACAGAGACAAGCTTTCCACTTCCATTAATAATGAATTAATCATCAAATAGCCATACTCTCTCTGCTATTAATTAACACTACTAATTTGATCAGGATTCTATACAGTAAGATGGAGGCATCATAACAGATCCTGGAATCAGGTCAAGAACATGCTTCAAACTAACAATGAAATTGACATTACAACATTTTAGTGTACCATGAATACAGGAATGCTAACTTCAAAATCCATCATTTAAAGGCTTGGAAGATAGCAATAACACGTGATAAAATCAGAAAATTTTCTCTTGCTTTATCAATAATGACAAGAAATTTACAAAATAAAACAATTCTATTGAGAGTATATCCAGTGAGAGTTATAAACGAGCTATGATTTCATTTCATTGTCTTTACAATTTATTGCCATATATATGGGTGCTTTTTATTCTTGAAATATTCATGGGCATACACATCCATATATTCTTCTCCTCTAAATTTACTGTCTGCATAGTGAATGTGTTGGATCTAAAGGCAAATACATAAACGCATGTCCATATTCATACAACAAAACACACATACATAGTCCTTTGCCTTTGCCAACAAGGTGACATGCTACATAGACATGCATGTATAGCAAACACACATCTATATACCATACATAATCAATCAAACATATATACATACAAACAAATAAGGCCCAAACGATTAAACATCATATGTTTCATTTGAATTGAAATTAAAGTTATTCTATGATAAGAATATTAAAAAAAAAAAAAAAAAGAAACGAAACCCCATAGATAATACAAGATCAAAACTTTTACCAATAAAAACGAAAGATATCGAAATTATGGATTAAACCCAAAACTAAAAACACCCCATAAACAACAAACAAGGGGAAAAGATTCCATTAATTGGCAGATAGAGAGAAGAAGGAAATCAGGAATTTTGGATCAAAGCAAAGAAAATATTCTTGTAAACGAACGAAAAGAAATAGAGAGATGGGTTTCGTTTATTTTACCTGGGTTGGAGGATTTTTGGAACCGAAACTCCTTTCCTTTGGCTTTGCAAACAAAAATGAAAGAATTTATCGAAGTGATTTTTATGGACGAAGGTGTTTTGAGAGAGTTGTAGTTTTCGAGGCAGATATTTATAGGAAAAGAGGACCAAAATTTTTCTTTTCAAAGAATTATCACCTAAAAATAAAAGTTGTGGGTGATGTGTTTTTCGCTTTAATTTTTTAGTACGCGTTGCTTCAACGCGGTTGCGTTTTAGATGATTCTTCATCATACGTGCTACCTAATATATCTATATCTTTAGTTACATCGCTCTAATTTCTCTCTTAATTATTATGGAACATACACACTTTTTTTTAATAAAATATAAAATTAAAAATGTTTTTGTCTTTTAAATTAAATAAAAAATAACTATCCACTTTTAAAAAATAACCTAACTTTTGTCTATATATATCTTCAAAACCACAATTAAAATTTTTTTAACCAATACAGTGCACGTGTCAAATTTTAATTAACTTGTAAAAACTTTGTTCCAAGTAAGATTATTACTACAAACAGCGTAGATTAAAGTGGTAAAAATGAAATATTTTATTTTTAAAATTTAGATTTGATTTATGATGTCAACAGTTTTTTTAAGGATTGTTTTATAAGTTAATGTAAATTTTGATTAAAATTTATCATAAGTGTGATTCTAAAATATAAATCTTTATATTTTCTCAATTTATTTATTTATTTTTTTAAATTTCACAAAACAATATCATTTTTTTGTAACATTTAATTCTCTTTTTTATATTCTAAAATTGTTTTTCATATTTTTAATTTTTGTAATTAAAAATTATGATACATATATTTTATAAAAAATTAAGTATAAAATATATGAAATTTGTCGTTGTCGGCAAACAGGGGCGGTTTCATTGATGCACGTTGGTGCACTATACCATATGTTGCTACACAATTGGAATGTACGAAACATTTTCGTTTCTTTATTATCTGAAATAACTTTCGAAGAAGTTGTTTTATCCAGTCAATTTACGCAAAATAAGGTTGAAGCTTAGAATGAATTGTTAATCCAGAACAGGGTTTGAAAGCGTCAAAGCCGTCAATCCTTATAGCCGACTATGATAATGGTAGTATTTTTTGCTTCCTCATGCACCAAGAATGATTGTTAGCAATGGCTGTTCGCTAGTTGTAAATGAGGGGTTTTCAATGCATTCAAGAAAATGCTATGAAGTTTCATATTAACAAAATTGAAGAAGGCCTAAAACCCAACTGTATTCTCGAATCTGAACTCTGAAGTCAGTCTTCTTCACCGGTATGAAACTTCCTGCATGCATGAACGACAATTTTTCTTTTATAAAGGAAGTAGCAAGCTAAGATAAGAAAAGGAGTTGTTGGTGCTAAAATCTTATTTCTACATTTTATGTTGCATCTATTTTGTTATGTACAAGATGAGAGCCATCTGCCTCAATTTGGGATCTATAGTCCTGCCGCTTACCTTTCTTCTAATTTAGTACTATACTTTTCTGGTACAACCTCCTGTAAACTTTTGCACCTTCGAATTCTGCATGGATTTCTCTTTCAGTCCTGATACCCATTGGATTGTTCAATAACCATCCCTCATCATCACATAACACGCTTGGATCAACCATGTCAATGTGTTGAAGTGCACCACACTCCGAGTCAAACTGTTTTCTCATGTCAACAGCAACTTCAAGCACATCAGATTGTATAAAAACCTGCCCAAGGACAAAGAAAAACCTTTTCTAATCAACGATGAAGATTTACATATTTTGAAGTGGAAAAAACACTAAACAGAAGTTTCTTTTGTGCTTGTGGTATCCATATGCATGATCTATCACTTAAATGTCCTAATAAACTGCTCAATGCTGTTTTTTATTCGATTGACAGATGCTATACTCCAAGCAACTTAAGCACAAACGGAAGTACCAAAAAAGGAATTTAAGACTATAAGAGTTTGCTGTGAATGATTCAGTCATCTAAATGCATAAGGCATCATAAAACAAGATGATCTATCAAGGCATATTTCACATGATATTTACTTTAATATAAATTTACCATAGAAATAAATCATAACAGAAATTGGCAATATCAAAAAGTAACTGCAGAAGCTTGAGATCAGTTTAATAAGATCCCGCAACAGATAATACAAGAAAGTTACAAGAATGGTTTTAAAGCGTCTACAATAGTTTATGGTATTCACATGTCATGCAAAAAGCCAAATGATTATCATTCAATGTGAATGGAAGGGCATACCTTTCCTCCGGGCATTAAACTAGTTAAGATGGAATCTACTAAAGGCTCCTGTACAACCCTTCTTTTATGATGCCTTTTCTTGAAATGCGGATCTGGGCACTAAATAATGCAAGTATTGTTAACCTACTATTACAAGTACATGGAATGATCCAGTGGCGTAACCACACTCACCAATATTGAAACTAGCATTAATGGTCCAGGATAAGTAGATACTAACTGTTTGAACGAAACTGTGGCATTTGCAAATATAAAATGTCTGCAATAAAGTATACATGATCAAATCCCCAATAAAACTGTTCTTCATATAAAGTGAGTTTCAAAGCCTTACATGTTACTAAGAGCCAGCTCCTTTACCCAAAACTCAGCACGCTTGACCAGCTGCATGACAAGCAAAAGGTAAATGAAAATTTACTCAATCAGAAGAATGAAAGTAGACCAAGTAAATGAAAATTTACTCAATCAGAAGAATTCTTGAGTGAATAGTAGTAATCCAAGGAGTTCTATCTCATACTTTTGCTCGTATTTCCAGTCCCAAATAATTTTGGGAATCAGGATTTTGTTTCGCAAGCCACATGAGAAATCGACCACTTCCTGAGATTTTTATTTCATCATTGTTAGATTTATCAATACATATCCATACTTTCTCCAATAGTAGTACTAACCACAATGCAAGTGAAAACAAAAAAAAAATAACTAAAAGAAAGATGCCAACGATGATAATGCTAATAATCTAAGTTGTGAAGCCAAGTTTGAAAGACATGGTGATTGATATGAACAAGGTTTTGGGTCAGATGTCGTGAGAGCTAATCAAATAAACAATAAAGTAAATGAAAGTTGAGTTATCAAACTACTGACATGGTTATTTAGCTCAAAAAAGGACCAGTCAGAAGACAATAAATAGCTAAAGGAGCATGGCACCACATCTCTACAGTATTCTGCCCAACATTAACCTACTTGCTCAATATCATAATGGATCACATTATTGGATAATGAAAGACACTGACAAATTATACATTGCTAAAGCCTTTCCAATGTTGTCAATCAATATCTGAGTCCAAATATGAGAGGAGAAAATGCAAATGCCCATTTATTGCAAAAGGATCCAAGTATCTTGTTGATTGGTTTAGATTCTAAAGGATTTAAAAATCAGCAAGAGGCTAATGAATAATAGGGAACAGCCACCTCCTCTCCCAAACTCGACATGGCTCAAATGGTTCTCATCACTAATTGGATAATAAATTAGCAGCTTTCCATGATTGAAAAGGTAAATTTACAAATACTGTGTAGTAGCTAACATGTTTTCATTTTTGTATCAATCATCTCTCCATGATTTAAAAGAATTATCAATGGATAGCAGCAGTTAACAGATGTATTGAGTAGAGGGTTACCACTTCCAATATCCACCATAAGTGGCAATGTTGGATCCCTGAAGACTTCACTCCAATCAGGTACAGGCGCTGGCACCTGCCCAGAAAACAACTCAATTCAACCAGTCAAGCTCTCATTCCAAGCCAGACGCATGAAAAACAGAAGCCAGTTAGACAAAACCATTGCGTTTCCAATTTAACATAAGAAATAAATAACTGTTTCCTCACAAGCTACGGCGTTGAAAGAGCGTTTTTTTTTAAGAGCCACCAGAAATTACTCACAGAGAAAGATGAACTCAGAGGGTTGACATGTTGCCTGATTCTTACATGACCCAACTCCTGCAATAAAGTAGAGGGAAAAAAGTACCATTACTATAAAAAGAAGAAAAATTTTATAACCCATTATAAATTTATAATTAAAAGAGAAAATTTTAACAAACCATTGTCATAAAAAGATAAAATCTTGATGACCCATTATCATGAAAAGATAGAACTTGATAATGAAGAGAAATAAGAGGGTACCTGAGAAATCTTGTCAGTGAGGTTAAGGCCAGCATACTCGAGGGCCACCAGGTCAGGACTCCGTAGTTCCTTATCAGCAGTAATAGAAACAGAAGAAGAAGCAAAAGCTCTGGTAAAACAATAGTTGCTTTGAATAGAAGAAATGAATTTGTGGTGTAATATTAGTGAGGAAAGAGCTTCTTTTGCAGCCCTTGGCACTCCAAAACCGTGTAAGCATATGGAAGAAGCCATTTTTTTCCGTCTATTTTGACAGGTTCATTCCTTCATTTCTCCCTACAATCTCATGATCCATGTTTTGTTACTGTATCTAAAAAAATGCAAATGGTTATAAGACTAGCAAATCTGCCAAAAACAGGCCCAGCCCATGCATAAACCATCTAACTTTGAGCTACCCGAACAGTGTTCAAGGGTCAGGCCACCTTCCAACGTGTGTTGGGTCAAGTGGTTTTTTTTTTTTTTTTTAATGAAATCAGACCGTCCCAATTTTCATGGGCAATTTCACATGCAACCGCACACCTCCCCCAGAATTATAGGTAGACATTCTGCCAAGTGCAACACGTTCTTGGTGTTTCTCACAAAAGTAACTAACTGTCGAAAAGACTTAAGACAGTTAATAATAGAAGCCAGTCAAAAAGAAGAAGAATTTCATAACTTCTGGGAGGCATGGCTTTGGCTTTGGCTTTTCGTCCACTCAATTTCAAACCCCAGTGTTCCTCCACTTCTTCTTCCTCTTCTTCCACCAACTACCGCCCTGCCGTCATCCTTCCAGTTAAATCTCCCTACTTTCCTCCATGCATTTGTTTGCTATATGTATACGTGGAAATGTTTAAGCTATTTTGCATTTGACACTTTAGTTTTGGTTTTTTTCCAGGGGCTAGGGAATAATACAGGTGACTACAAGAAGTTGGAGTTGACCTTGCAAGAGTATGGAGTGCCCACTGTTGTTGCTAAGGTTTCAAGAATTGATTGGCTGAGGAATGCAGCTGGCTTGGCCGACCCCAACTATTGGAAAGGCACTCTGCAGCCTAGGCCAGTTCTTGACTGGTATCTTAAATCTTTCTCTGCCAAAGATCCTATTTAATTAAAACAATGTTGAATGTGGTATAGATATAAATGTATACAAGTTTTAACATAGAAAGCTGCCCCCCTTTGTTTATTGATTGATATTGTGAGAAAGCAGGTATTTGAAGAGGGTTGATGATGCAGTTCAAGATGCAAAGGAATTGGCACAGGGTATGATTATGTATCTTTGCCATTACCTTGCAATTTAGGTGTCATTTGAATTGTGTGTTAGTAATTTTTTATTATTTTGCTTTCCTTTATGCGGAACTTCTCTGAAGTATCTATTAAATTGTATAGAAAGGGGCATTACAGTATTACAGTTATTGGTTGTATAAACTTATTTGCTTCCATCACCAAGAATTCAAAATTCAGCCACAAGACTCTCATTGTGTTTAATGCAAAATGATACAAGAAAATTGAAGTAGGGCAGTAGTAAAGTTTCAAGGTATCAAGCAAATGCATATCTAGATTTAGCATTTTTGCTCATAATTAATAGTATTACAAATGATTCGTCATGTAAAAGCCTCTTAAAATTTACATATGAAAGTTTGCCAAACAATCTCAAAATAGCATATGCAACCCTTAGCTATTTCATTTCTGGAAAAGAAGAGGGAATTGAAAAACCCAATGGTATTGCTGTTTTCATGCATTTTGAACAAATTCTGAAGATTGATTTACTAGTAAATCATCTCTTCTAGTCAAGGAAACTTTTACCATAAAAATATATATCATTCATGCAGGTAACGCAATAATTATGGAGACTGGCCATTAGATATTACCATTTTTCTTTTTGTCCTATTCCTTGTGTATTTTTGCCTTTCCTGCAACCCTTTGTCTCTGTTCCTTGGGTTCCCCATAAAAGAAATTGTCATAAGTTATATATCTTCTAAACCAGTAAAGTATCTGATTGTAGGTGGGACATTATCATTGATCGGACACTCAGCAGGAGGATGGCTAGCACGTGTTTACATGGAAGAAATTGAATTTTCCCACATATCCTTGCTTCTGACTCTTGGTACTCCTCACTTGTAGGTTTTTTTATTTCAATTCTAAATATTAATTCTTGACTGAGTTTTTGATCCTTTTGTCTCAAATTATTTTCTGTTCCAATAATTTTAGTACCTTGTAGGGGTTAATGGATATTCTACTAACTGCAGCAATTCCGTTTGCGAGCATTGGATTCTTCTTTTTCTTTTATCATTCTACCTCTCAACTCAAGGCTTAGGTGGAGGGAAGAAGGGTGCTTGAAACTTTAAGCAAATTTTTATAAGCCTAATGGATGTTTTGGTTCTGTTGCAGGCCTCCTCCGAGAGGGTTGACAGGAGTCATTGATCAAACAAGGGGTTTGCTATATTATGTTGAACAATACTGCAAAAAAGCTGTCTATACTCCAGAGCTGAAATATGTATGTATTGCAGGGAGGTAAAAATCAAAGTCAAGATCCTTTTCTTCTTGATTCTATTTTCTGTTTCTGCACTAATCCTACTTCACTCCATTTAAGATGCCAAATTTTTTTCATGTTAACGGTACCATCTATGCATGACTTGACCCAGTTGATAAATGGCTATGATACTACATATTGCTGGAAGACCTATTCCCTTTCGTCCTTTGTCTGTTCCTTCTTATCTGAGAGAACACGCTGTTTTTAATATGTAAAATTCATATCTCTCACAATTGCAGTGAAAATTGCAATGTATTTTGAGAGGATGGAGCTGGTCAGACATTTGGATTATGCACACAAAAATAAACCATTTACAAGGCTTGTTGGTTTAAGATGAATAGTGAGGGATATTGTAGTCAACTCTGCAAACATATTTGTATTTGGTAGGATTTTAAAGGTTGAACCACATTTTTTGTAAAAATTATATAGAATCTAAGAATTATGGAAGAAAGCAAGAAACCTTTGTTACAAACCAAAAACTCAAACTCGCAAATATGAAATATATGGTTGTATGGATGTGGTTCACTCAAGAAACTTGTTGATGATTCACATAAAACCATACACAGTGCTCTTAATATAAAAAATTTGGATAAGACAGTGATAATGAAGCTGAAAACTGAAGTATGGATTATTATATTTGATGAGTAGTGACATATAACAGAACTATCGATGCAGAGTAAACCAAATAAGCTTTAGCAGAATTTACTTGTGCCTCTAATCTAAATGGTAAATGCAGGTACCTTCAGGGAGCTCGCATTTCTAGTGACTCAAATCTGGATGTCGATTCTGTGGTCTCCATTGATGATGACCAACCAATTTCAGATGTTGCTGTTGTAAAAAATAAGACCGATTCAACGTCCATTTCCACAACCTTTCGTGCTCGCTTTGTTGGTCAAGGGTACAAACAGGTAACACCAACCATCTTGGCTCCTTGTTCTTGGTTCTTTAAACAAAAATGTTGATATCGTAGGCTTCCATAAGAGTTCATTTTTCCATTCAAATTTCTATTGTTTTTTCTTCTAAAATATTTTTGCAGAAGTGATGTATATGTTTTGCAGCCTGTTAAGTGCTAGTTTCTCATGGTAAGTTTTAGCCTTGAATCAGGTTTGTGGACAGGCAGATGTATGGGGTGATGGAGTTGTGCCAGAAGTATCAGCTCATCTAGAGGGAGCACTTAACATTAGCTTGGATGGAGTCTACCACTCACCGGTTGGTTCAGATGATATATCGAGACCATGGTATGGTTCTCCCGCAGTTGTAGAGCAGTGGATACATCATCTCCTCAACTAATCAAGTCTGAGATACTAAAGTCAAAACTAAAAAAGAAAAAAAGACTCTTCATTTAACATCGATTTATCAATTATCAATGAACTCATTGCACCCAATATTATTCTTTGTATACTTGCCAATATTTGAAATTGGTGTTTTTTCTTTCATTTTGTTTCTTACCTTTTCCTTGGAAATCCTATCACTTGCAACCTTTTCTTTTATTCTCATGTTACAGGTTCTTTTGTAACAGATAAAAAAAGAAAACAAAAAGAATCGCCAGCTGTATATTTATACTAGCCTTGTTAAATGTCAGGTAGGGGCAAAGAGAGAAAGGCCTCAAGCTTTTACCCCGGGGCAGAAGGCCAGGAGAGATGCATCTATAAACAGTTCTTAGGCAATCCCATGGAGCTAAGCCTGCCAGATCTTGTTTCCCCCACTTTCAAAACAAAACCTTCAAATGCCAATATTTTTTCCCCAACTTATAGTCCCAATTAATATTGACATTTTCATAATCATCATAGACCATGGAAAATCATTGATGACTATAGGCTATAGGTGACAAGAGCTCCCAGATCCAACCACTAATGTTTGTATGGAAACTCAAATCATAGTAAAAATAACCCAACTTTAAGAAACCTTTCTTACTGAAAACTTAACTAACCTAACCGCTCACAATGCTACCGCTTGCCCCACCCATAAACGAGCCAGCTTATACAACGGTGAACTTTGAATGTTAAAGTCAACAATGGTTTCCACATGGTTGAATGATTAAACTACTGATTGATCACAGATCCAGTTGCCATACACAGTAAAATTAAAATGCGGCTTTTTCGGTCTCAAGTCCCTACTAAATTTTTACACAAGTCCAAGCTAGAAACATTCTCAGTTGCCAGACCACCCCTACGAGTTCAGCTCTCAAAACGACACGCAAAACATGAACATACATTGAAAAGAGTTCAGATCAGAATGACAAGAAGAGCTAGCTCGACATTGGTTAGGTAGCACAAGTCCAAATAAAACAATACAGGTCAGGTAGTCTTCACAAAGTGGTGGGATAACATTTTTCCAATCTCCAGGAAACCAATCTTTTCTTTTCCAGCGAAAATGGTCTTAAGCTTTGCATCACAAAAGATCTCCCTCTTGTTGTTGGGATTCTGCAGGCAAAAGTATCCGTATATGTTAGTGTATGTTATCAGACAGAAATTTTCCTCATAACACAATGTCTGAGTCACTCAATATGATATCTGAACAAAATATATTAAACATAAATTAGTAAAATCAGCAACTTTAACATCATGACAAGCAGCATATATGGAAATAATGACAATAACTGCTAACATGATCCAGCAAACAAAGAAACACTAGCATCCATGTGAAATTATGATCAAGGGTATTGTTTCCTGCCTATAAGAAAAACAAATATGGCCAGAATAAATTCGTGTTACCCAACTTCATAAACATAATATGAAACACATGCATGAGGTTAGAAGGATCAGCTGGCACTGCAGGGAGACTTATCTCAACTACTCTCCCATATTCATCTTTCCCCATTCATGATCTTTTTTCACCATTAATAGCTAATCAGTAATAAAATGCCAATCAAATGCCCTAAAAGGCCAAGTGTTTAGATTGTTTGTAGTGAATGCATATGCCATGGGTGAATATATGGAAGAAGTAGGATTCTCCAATGAAATCTCTTAAGCAAGCATTAAAGAGTAAAAAGGAAGCAGAGGGTGAAATAGTTGAATAGGAGGGACGCATATAACAAGAAAGAGAATGAAACACCAAATACAACAAGCAACTAGACAACTCAATCACCAAATACCTAAAGCACCTATTGCTCTCTGCCTCCTCGTCAAGGACAGTCTCATTAGTCTAGAAGACAAACAGAATTCCTCCTTTCAATTTGTTTACCCTCCTCTAGGATCTAACACTAAACTGAAGGAACAAGCCACCCTAGATTAAAGTCTGATTCTTCAATATCCTCATATAATTCTTTTTTATTTCCTTTCCCTAGTCCTTTTCAATACCCATCCAGCAAACTAAACTCTTGAAACTCTGTGGAAAAGCAAATGAAGACATCAATTGTCACAAGAAACAGGAAAGTCCCATTCCAGTTTTCCAGTCTCAAAATTTTCTATCTAAAATCCAAGCAAAATTTTAATGTGTGGAAAACCAGGAAATGCAAGAAGAAGGGCCATGGTGGGATAACCTGTGGTGAGCAGAGGTGACGGACTCCAAAGTTTTAGAAATCGCTTTTGGAACCGTCCCTTCTTTGCTTTCACCTTTACAACACTTTCTTACGTGAAGAAACTAATATTTACCTTCTGTCTCATCCCTTCTCTGAGTTATACCCAGTTTTCTCCTATAAATGTCACTTTAAATCCAGAACAAAAACACCCCCCCCCCCCAAAAAAAAAAAAAAGAAAAAACCAAAAGAAACAAATCAAACACATAAAACACCAAAGTTGAACAGCATTTCCCCAGACATTTACTCAAGCCAAAATTTATTTACCGGTTTTTTTTTTCATATTTTCATCATTCACAAGATAGATTAAAATAAAGAAACTTTAATAAAATAAAAATAAAAACCCCAAGGGAAGAGGGCCAAAAACACAAGTAAAATACAAAAAAAAAAAAAAAAACTATAGTTGAAGGCAAAAGAAAAATAAAGAAAAAGAGGACCTGGAGGTTGTTGGATTTGATATAGGTCCAGATCTGCTTAACAGCTTCAGTACGGGAAGCCTGTCCGGCTCCAAGGAACCGACCCAAAGCAGGAGAAACAGGAGTAACTTTAAAAATCCCAGAGGGTCGAGTCATGGTTCGAGGAGCAGCTGGTTTTGCAGTCTTGGGTTTTGAAGTGGTTGACTTTTTCGGAGTTTTCTGAGCCACTTTCGAAGCAGCGGATTTCGCAGCAGCGCCAGCAGCAGCAGAAGCAGAAGTATAAAACTTGGCTGCTGCTAACGAAGACCCTGCCGCCGCTGGGGAAGCTAACAGCGCCCTGAAACCTTTTAAAACCCTAGACATTTTGGTTGCTTAATAGAGTTTCGCCTTTGATGTTATGCTGTCGGGTGAACTGAGAAAGCAAGATTTCCGGAGCGGCCTTTTAAAATAGAGAGAGGGGCCTCGTGGGATTTCACCCTTTTCGGGTACCATGACTGTTCGCTTTTGCTAGTGTAACATCTAGTAGTACGAAGGTAATGTTGCACAACTTGCCACCTCAACATTTTATTAAAAAAAATTTCCCTCTCGTATCGCGCTTCCATTTTGAATTAAAAAAAAAATCCAAAAATACGAAAACTAACGCCTCTTTTAACATCTTCCAGAAGAAATGCCTGCATTTTGTTGCAGCTAAACAAAAATCAACTTATTTTAAAAGATTTATAAAATGAATATTCCACAATACTCTATTAAATATCACTATATACAATTTGAATAGGAATTAGCTTAAACAATATATATCATTTAATTATAGGCACGAGGATGGACTTTAAAATTAACTTGAAAAAAAAATCTTGAAAGCAATTATAAATTTTGCATCAAGAAAAACTTAAATAAAAAATAAAATCCAGTTATAAAATTATAACATAAAATAGTAAAATTAAAATTGATTTTTACCATGTTTTCTTACATATTAAAAGTTATAATCACATTTTTTTATCTTTATATTTTTTACAAAGTAAGATAAACTAAGAAAAATTCTAAGACAATTCAAATACTAAATAAACATTACATCTTATGCAAGCTCAACCTTAAAATTACTTGTTCAAATAACATATCGTTGAACTATACTCATGGGGAGTTGCATTTGCAAAATTGTGAAAAACATTTTTCATTACCTATTTGATGGCCTATAAACTGGTAGCTCTTACTATCCATGCTACCAACACCAGTTATTATAATTAGATCATGATCGCCTGCACAATCTCCATAAGATAAGGCAAACACCATTGAAATCGATAAGCTCAATGAATACTTTCACTACGTATCACAATCCAAAATGTTGGTAACAACGTCAAAATCATCTGCTCAACTTAAATTTAAGAATGAGTAACTATTCTTCTTTTGCCTATTAATAGTATATAAGTTTGAAAAAAAAAAAGGACGAGAGATGATGAGTTATTGGCATGTTACAATGTTGCAATTTTAAACGACACGACTCTAGTAGAAACTTTATGGGAAATCACTAATAATTAGATTTAACTTTTCTTCACCAAAGTAAATTAAGTTTAAAAATTTTAAACATTTATTCAAATTAAGTCATTTTAAATAATTCTAAGTCAAAGTCAGGTCTCCAATAACATTAAGAATTTATGCATTCATAGTATAACAAAATGTTGGATTTCAAAATAAATACTAAAAATTGCTAATAGCATGCAAGAATAGTAAAGTAACTTTAACAACACAAATTTGAAGCACATTGAAAGAAGATGCTCTCTAACAATTTTGTATTTTCAATAAAAATCAAAGATTTATAACATACATACTTGATTAGTGCATTTCAATCGCCCTTTATATACTCGACCAAAATCTCTTACACCTAGAAGGCAATCTACTTTAAAATTCTTTGTTGTTGTTGCCAATTCACGAAAAGTAATAAGTTCAAATGCAATTTTATAAACTAAGTTCATTATATGATTATGTATGTCGTGGACAATCTCTATAGTCTAACACAAGTAAGCTAATTTCTACTACATATAGAAAGTGAAGGTAATTCTAGATAAAAATTGCTAATTAGGATACCAAAAACAATAATCGAAATTAAAATTGTCAATACAGTTTAAAACTAAAGCAAATTGGATTCAAAATACAAATTTGAGCTCACTTTTTTCCTGCATAAAGCCATTAGATATACAAATATCATAATCCAATAAATAACATGTGATTTAAAACAAATAACAATATTACAATAAAAGAAAAATAAAAACTAACCTTAACTTAATTGATAGAACACCTTCAACAATACATGCAACAAAAAACATAAAAAAAATCTCAGCATTAATATAACAACTTAAACATAGGAAAATCAAAATGAGTAACCAATTTTAAAACCAATTAACAACACAAGGCAAAGTGTAATAAACAATTTTAGAACACATGCAAGAAAAAGAGGAAAAACAAAGAAACATCTAAATAAGAATGATGGCTTGCTTAATGTCTACAAAAGAAAATGGAAGAAGATGCTTGTTTGGGATCCCAAAGCATCTATATATATTCTTTAAGTTAATTTGTTTATATTTGTTCAATACAATAGTGAAAGAAAAGAAAATAACCAAAAGTAAAAAGAAAATAATAGTTTATAGCAAACCCTTTAAGGAAAATGTTGTCAAGCATCAACCTTAATATTTGTATTGGAATATCTTTTCAACACATCAAAGGTATGTATGCTTTTTTTACAACATTTAAACGAAAAAGCAAAAAACAATAAAATTAAGATTGAAAATTCTAACTAATAGGAAATTATCATTATGGTTGCATTAAAGGTATCAATACGATAATGTTTGAGTTGCTTGTTAATGACATGATAATAATATTTTAGTTTTCAGTTAATAGTATCAATTCATATAATATATATTGATATTTTTTTGACAATTCAATTACCTTTTTGAAATTATAGTCGAAGTTTGAATTTTACAAGTCTGATTGATGAGTTTGTTGATGAAGAAATAATTTAGAAAATTAAGTCTTGGGTAATAACAAACATGGGTGCTAAGTGGAGGCAATGGACGAACGAATTGAAATCTAAATTTTATAATGAATACAAGACACGAGAGGAAATAGCTGTAAAAGTTGATTTTCAAGTAGACAATGATCAATTCTTGTTTTTTACTGCACATTAGTTGACTAATAAAACGAAGATAAATGCTTGTAAAATATACTATTTATTTTCTTTTAACACTATGATATAATATGAGCTATTATAATATATATTTTCTTTTTCATTAAAGGAATAAAGTGAGACAAACAAAACAAATTGCTCAAAACTAGATGAGCCTCAATGCGTAAGAATGAAGTCATTTTCGAGGATCATTCAAACCTTAGTACATATATCAATTTTCTTTGTGACACTCAGTTAAACGAATATGAAGTTTACTTTTTATATATGTGATTTTATCATTACAATAATTAATATTATACCTTTATAGAAACAATAAGCTAATGGAATTCCACCACCATCACGTGCTAAGATGTATATTCTTTTTTATACACATAAAGATGAAAGTGTTATGAATGACAAGGTAGCTGAATTTGTGGTATTTAATTTAGTTTATACTTGATTTTACTTATGTTTAGTTTATTTGTACTAAAATGTTTGTTTACAATTTTAACAACTCATGAAAAATAAATTTGAGTAAAACTAGGGCTCAAAATTTTGAAAATAGTTCATGAAAAGATTATGTTTATTCAAAAGTTAAAGGGTTACAGAGAAAAGGCCGTGTTCATTGTATGGGTACAATATCTACTTTATCTAAATAATATGGTCCTTCATCTTCTGAATTGGTCTAACATAAGGAAGATGTACAAGTGTTGAATGCTGAAATTAAAGACTTGAAAGAAACTTTAAGTACTATCTTATCATTACTTCAAAAATAATTTTTTAATAAGAATATGGATATCTCGAATACTATTGCCCACATAGTGAATAGAAAGGTATATATAACATCTATTTTAGTTTATATATATGTAAATTATCATCTTATTCATGAATCTTAAATTTTATTCAAATTTCTTTTGAATTATTTTTAGGTTCTTGATGCTAGTAATGCTCCAGAAATCACAAGTGAAAACTATTAGTCTTCAAATTCTAGTCACCAATCTAATAAAAAAAAATGGTAAACTCATTGGCACGTTGCAGTAATTCTATGCTAATAAATTGTTATATAAGTGGATGTGAACCAAAAACTGTGTTTGTTCCAATTATGATTGTTCCAGTTTCGATCATTGTGTTTATGGAGTGCTATAATTATTTTTTTAAACCTATGTTTCTATCATAGTTATGCATTATTATCTCTTCTTGTACATATTCCTCTCTTAGACTAAATAGATTTTTGAGCTTTGATATGTGAAAACGACTTGAACTTTGTCATAGCTATTCCAGATGGTAAACTTATTAGACATCTATTAATAAAATAATATTGATAGAAACCAATAACTTTTTTAGAGATGATTCCTTGTGTTTTTTGGGGCACCTACTTACTACGGACACTAAATCTTTTTACTTTTAATTTAATTATCTAATTGTGTTTTTTATTTTACATATACATATGCTTTTATGTATAAATCTATGTTGGCATCATTTGCTTTGAAAAATTATTTATTTACTTCAAGTACCATGTTTATAAACATTCAATGACATTTGTTTTTATCTAAACTTAGTACAATGACTTTAGTTCTTAACTTATTCTACGTTTATAGATTATAAAATAATTTGCTTGTAGTTATATTTGGAATATTATTAAATATCTTTTATTTCATTGTGTATTTTCACTTTATATGAAATAACATCATATTATGATTATAAATAAATTAATATTAATAATTCAAAAGAAAAGTTTCCACCAACACTTTAATATTTATATCGATGCCCTTTCTGTTCAAATATTTTAGGTTATATTAACATCACCAATCGTCAACTATTGGTAAAAGTAAAAACATATGAGGCTATATTGATGAGCATTAACTATTGGTCAATGATATATTGTCAAATAACCTGTCATATAGGTAGGAAAAATTAAAACATATAAGTTTACATTTATTGGAGTTAACCATCGGTAAAATGTATAATGGCAAAACATACAACAGATACTATACCAATGGATATACAATTACTGATGAACTCAAACCGTTGGTATATTTCTATTACCCATTTTGACACTTTAAAAACTATCAGTATAGGTCTATACCAACAAGAGATATATTAATAGTTAAAATTTAACAAAATATGCATTTTGACTGACGGTATAATGCTTATTATGCTATACTGACGAATTTTTAAGTTTTACTGATGATTTTTTAAGCGTCAGTATATGACAATTTTCATGTAGTCTTATAAATGAGCCTTAAGAAAATGTAAGCCACTTCCTTGTATCATATATGTAAAAACAGCTCAAATTGCTCTTGGAAAATGAAAATAAATAATAAAACGTGCTAAATCTTTTACTATAAGAAAAAAGAAAGTAATAATAATTAAATTCTTATTTTTTTTATAAATTTTAAAAAATAAAACTAATTAAGCTTACATATGTCATATACATTAGTAAACATGACTTACTTCTACTAAATCAAATCATCTCTCTTGTGAACTTGGATGAAAATGCATACATCAACTATATAGAAAAATTACAACAAACAAATTTAATCCTAAAAAATAAATCAAACAATATAGAAATAAATCAAACAATATAGCAAAAAATAGATAAAATAAAATGGATAACTATCAAATTGAAAGTTTGAATAACAAAAACCTCATTTATCAATGACCCAATTTCTATGGTGAATAGATTGATGTTTTCTAGGTCAAATCTCTCTTCTTCTTTTTTACTCTCTTTTGTTTTATCCCTTTTCCTCCCTCTATTCTTTCGAAAATAAAAAGAAAAAAAAATAGATATGATGAAAAGATCTTTCTTTTTCCTCTTCAATCTCGTCATTTTTTTAATTTCTCTTCATTTTCCAACATCCCCTTCCCACCTAATCCATTGTCTTTTTTTTATTATTTTTAATTTTTTCTTGAAAATCTCATATTTCCTAAAAGTCCCATGCTCAATCATTTTGTCTTGCTTTTTTTCATCACTCTTTCGAAAGTTTTAAACCCATCCTTTTACTAGATGGTATTCTCGCTATTTTCTTCTCTTTCTTTTTCTCCTTCCATTTGTCTTTTTCTTATTCATTTTTTCTGACTGTGAAACTTTTAAATGTAGAAGTTTCTACTCTCCCAATGTGTCTAGAAGCTTTTCACTCTCTCCACCTCTGTTTAAAAGAGGTAGTAGAATTATTAGAGATTACTTTAAAGGATAACAAAGCAATATTTCTATCCTTCAATGTCTTTTTCAATTCTCTTTAAAAGACATTGAATAGCTATTCCCCAAATCAATGTTTGAAAAACTATAAGGACAACAATAATTGTTTGTTATAGATACATATATAGAAAAGAATCCCTAAGGATATTACCAAATACTCTTCTCATTATTTGACAAAAAAATGACATGTCTAAATTGACTATTTTGCCTTCCTATCATAATTACTGTACCTTGCTTACCTTTTGCACCACTTAGCACTTGTCTAATGATTTTTTTAAGCTTGCAAAAGTACTTCAGCTCTGAACCATCCAAGCATATCTACCACAGATAGCTACAAAAACAACCAATTTGTTCATCTTTTCTTGGAAATTACTTGCTTCACATTAATACAAATTAGTAAAAGTTGAAAACAATTCGACAGTAGTCAAATTAGATAGAACACAACGTTTTTATATACTTTCAAAAGTGAAATCATATGAAACACAGAGTTTTTAATTTATTTGATTTATGTAATAACTCGTAAAAGATGATATTAAGTAGATTTTAAATTCAAATTCCAACATATACAATTACTTCTTATATCATTTAGTCAAGGATAATTTTAATAATTGATTTAGTTAATACATGTATGGCTTATATGTGTTGTATTTAATAGAGTCTAACAAAATAAAAATTAATTGATAGTTAAAATAAATTATTAGCCTTGAATTGATTAAAAGTTTTGAATTCACAAAATAAAAATTTACCTAACTTGAATCAAATTCTTTTAATCTCAAACTGAACATTTTTTCAGCCTTTTATCTTGCCAAAATTCATTTAGGAACTAATACAAACAAATTTTGAAAACAAAATGGGTTCATGGCATGTTTAAGATAGAAGGGATCGATCCTCTCCCTTGCCCGATCAATCCCCTGGCCAAAGGGATCAATCCATTTTTTTTTCAAAAGTAAAACTTCTGAAAATTCATCAAGAACAAATCGATCCCCTCCCTATAGGGATTGATTGGTTAGGGTTTGAACCTACCCGATCAATGCCTCCCTTAAAGGGATCGATTTATTTTTTATACAGAATGCAAAATAGGGTCGAAAAATAACAAAAGAGATCGATTCCCCCACATAGAAGATCGATCACCCAAGTATCTGATCGATCATGTATACTACCTTATCGATTGGGTATGTGTTTTCTCGTACAAAATTGAGCTTTCCTATAACTGACCCAATCGATCCTTTACATGAAGGGATTGATCCTCTGATGCCCAGAAAGCCCCAACGACTATTTTCTTATTTGATATTTTACAAGTTTGAAGCATTTAATGCAAAGCAACGGCTATCTACTCTTTTCTACATATAAATGAAAGCTTCCACTGCAAATCAAAAGTATGAAAAACTAAGAAGAACTTATTACTTCCACCAACCATCTTGTTCAAACATTTAAACCAGTTCAAAGAAAAAGTGTAAAAAATCTTTCTTATATCAGTTTTTCTTTAAATCTTCTTGTTAATATTGTTTTGTACTTCAAGCTAGCAAACACTCAACCTTAGAGAGGTTTTTTAAGTTTGCAAAATATTTCAGAAACTTTGTATTATGAGATTATGAGCTTAAGGGAAATGATAACCCTTAAAAAATTTATGGTGTTGATTATCTAGAGCTTTGAAAAGCTAGGTTGTAACCTTCAACACATAGTAAATTGAACTCATTAGTAAGTGGGCTAAGGGAGAGGACATAGATGTTTCAAAAAAAGATCGAACCTTTATAAATCTTAGTGTCTAATTCTCTATCTCTATCTTTTATTTTTTTTAAGATTGCTAGTTTACTTGTATATCTTATGTTCATTTAACTTAGAAAAATTATTTTGTAGAATTTGTGCTTATTAGATATTGATTTTTAAAAATTTTATTATCAACCAACCCCTTCTTGATTTATTTCAAGTCTTTGAGCTAACAATTGGTATTAGAGCTAATATTCTTTTTGTAGGTCTACCAACACAAGAGTAATTCTGAAAATGTTTCAAAAAAATATGGTGATCAATATAGAACAACCATTCTCAAGCTATAATAAATACAATGAGCAACAAAAAATGTGTCTTATGACAAATGAAATAGTCTTTACATTTCTTGGAAGTGAAAGTCATTCAATTACAAGACCTCATCTCTTTGTTGGTAACAACTATTCTTATTAAAAGATTAGGATGAGATTATTTATTCAAGCCAATAATTATAAAGTCTGGAGAGTCATTATAAATGGCCCTCAAATTTCAATAAAGATAGTGGATGATAGGGAGGTGATTAAACAAGATAGTGAATAGAATGTCCATAATATGAAGATGGCTCAACTCAATGCCAAAACAATGCATACATTCTTTTGTGCATTGGGGCTTAACGAGTACAATAAAATTTTTTTGTGTAAAAATATAAAAAAAAATTTGAGACAAGTTGGTCATCACTCATGAAGGTACTAATCAAGTAAAAGAGACCAAAATTAGCATGCTCACTTATGATTATGAGTTATTCAAGATGAAATTAGATAAAACCATTGTTAAAATGTCAAATCGTTTCACCGACATCATTAATAGTTTAAAGGCTATTGGAAAAACTTACTCAAATGTGAAAATGGTAAGAAAAATTTTAAATAGTCCATCAAAGAGCTGGAAAGCTAAACTGATAGCAATTGAAGAATCCAAAGATCCTTATACACTTTCTTTGGATAAACTAATGAACTCTTTTTTTACCTATGAGATGAAACTTAAAAGGGGACAAAAACCAATAAAAAAAAGTAGCATTGCTCTCAAATCAATTTTTTAAAAAGATGAAAAAAAATCTTAGACAAGAAAAAGATGATGAAGATGAAAAAATAGTCATGTTTGCAAAAAGATTTAAGAAGTTCATAAGGATGAATAAGTCTTTAAGTAAAAAAAGACCACAAAAAAAATGATCAAAGAAGAATCAAGTAAAAGAGAAAAAGATTAGATTATTTGCTATGAATGCAACAAATTAGATCATATTAAATTCGATTATCCTTTATGAAAAAAATAAAACATGATAAAGTCAAAGAAGAAAGTAATGGTTACAACATGGAGTGATAATGACTTTTTCGATGATAAATCAAATGAAAAAAAAAGAGCTAATTTTTTTCTCATAGCTCTTGATGAGCCCAAGGTGGATATCAAGAGTGCATTTCTAAATGGTTTTATAAATAAAGAAATGTATGTAGAGCAACCTCTCAATTTTGAAAATCCTAAATTTTCAAATCATATTTATAAATTGACAAAAGCTTTATATGGTTTAAAATAAGCTCCAAGAGCTTGATATGAAAGATTGTCCAAATTTTTAATTAAAAATGGTTTTAATAGATGAAAGGTTGATACTACACTTTTTATTAAAACAAAAAGAAAAGATATTCTTATAGTGTAAGTTTATGTTGATGATATCATATTTAGTGCTACTAATGAAGTTCTTTGTCAAAAATTTGCCAAACTATACAAAGTGAATTTGAAATAAGCATGATGGGAAAACTTATATTTTTTTTAAGATTACAAGTAAAGCAAACAAAAGATGGTACCTTCATCAATCAAGCTAAATACATCAAGGATTTACTCATAAGGTTTAGATTGAAAGAATCAAAGCCTTGCTCAATACCTATGAGTACTTCAACAAAACTTGACAAGGATGAAGGAGGTAAATGTATTGATTCTAAGTTATATAGGCTATAATTGGCTCATTGCTATATCTTACTATAAGTAGACCAGATATAATGTTTGGTGTATGTTTGTGTGCTAGATTTCAATAATCACCTAGAGAATCACATTTATCTACTATCAAAATAATTTTTAGATACCTTAACGCACTCATAATCTAGGATTATGCTATCTAAAAAGTTCATCTTTTGCTTTGCATGCTTATTCTAATGCAGATTTTGGTGGTTGCAAAATTGATAAAAAAAGCACTTTCGATACTTGTTAATTATTTTAGAATATGCTCATATCATGGTTCTTCCAAGAAACAAAATAATGTTACTCAATCCACAACTAAATCGAATATGTAATGGCCAGTAGTTATTGTGCTTAAGTTTTGTAAATTAAGCAATAATTAGAGGTTTTTGGAATTATCATGGATCACATTCCCATTAAATGTGGTAATACTAGTGCCATCAATCTCACCAAAAATCTAATTCAACATTCTAAAACCAAGCATATTGAAATTAGGCATTACTTTATTAGAGATCATGTTCAAAAGATGATATTGTGCTTGAATATGTTGATACCTTGCATCAATTAGTTGATATTTTCACAAAATCTTTTGATAATGATAGATTTTATACAATTACAATGTGAACTTGGTATGATGCATGCTTTTTGAAATGAATTTCTTGATGGTATGATAAATATTGCTATTTTAATTGATCAAATGTATGTTTATCTTGACCATTTTTTTTAATCTTGTGTAGATTATCTAATGCATATTTGAATGTTCATATTGCAAAATTTTTAAATTATTTTAAAAAAATTGCTACAGGCAAAATCGATCAATCCTTCTTGGACCAGATCAATTGGTTTTTCATTTAGTAGCAAATTAAAGGAAAATGTTAAGGAACCGATCAATCCCTTTGGACCGGATAGATCGATTTTCCATCCAGTAACCAAATTAAGTGAAAAATGTGAGAAACTGATCGATCCCTCTTATGAACCTGATTAATCGATCCATGGCAAACCTATGCCCGATCTATCCCTCTTTATAACCGATCGATCGACTCATGCAAAACTAACATTATGCACATTATTTTGGCTTCTTCAAAATCAGGGTATCTTCTCTTTTTTAACCAATCATTCCAACCCTTCATCTCTTCTTCTTTTTCCCCAAACACCTTCTTCTTAAACCCTAGGAATTTTTTCTCTATTTTCTTTTAAAATTCATCTCTCTTAACCAAAATCATTTACAAATTGCTTCATTTCTATTTGATTTCTTACAAAAATCATCCTTAAAAATCTTTAAATCACACAAAAATCTCTACTTATTATTCTCACTCTAAAAAATTGATCTTTTTTTAAACTAATATATTCACTCAATTTTCTTGCCTCTTTCAAACATATTTTACTACTTATCACCTATAATCACCAATTTTCTAATCAATTTTATATAAACCTACATATTTCCACTATCCTATTATTTTCATAGCCCTAAAGACTAAAAGAAATGTTGGAACAATGAGAATCCTTCAAGGGAGGCTTTTAATTCATCAATGAGGCCTTCATTTAATCAAAATTTACAAATCCTAATGCTAAGGAGAGATATCAAATACACTTTGCTCATAGAAAAGTCAAGCATGAAAGGGTAATCTCTCTTGAATTCCTACAATCTATTGAGTTTCTTTATTTGCATGTATTTGAGAGATTTTGGTGGATGAACTATTTGTGCATGGATGAAATTTTATTTGAAAATCTAGTTAAAGTGTTCTATAGCAATGCTACTTGTATTGAAATTGAAGGGTCTGCATATAGATATTATCTTATAGATTTAAAACCTATGTGATGGGCAAAAAAATTGTAGTTAGTAAGTAATTATTAGCTGAAGTATTTATGCTAGATGATGAGAAAGACACCAAAACTAAGTGTGACATGTTAGAACTAGCTCAAGATATATTTAAAAATGACAATTTAAGAGTTGCTCCTAGTCAAACCACTAGACTTTCAATACATGATAGGTTATTACACCTTATTGTCACTCATTATTGACATGTTTGGCATTCAATACTCAATCATTAAGAAACAAGATTATTGATGGATGTACAAAATCAAACATGTCGAAAAATCCAATCTGGGTGCACTTTTATTTTCAGTGATATGTGAATGTAGTACAAAATAGAGACTACATCTTAGTATATAGGTTTGCAATCAGTAATCTTTTGAAAAAATTAGGGATTAATACTAGAAGTGATAAAAAATTATGTTTAATGATCCATTTAGCATTATAGTGCTCCTACTCTACATAGTATGGGATACACATAAAATGAAGCTAGGTTATGGATTAAAAAATTGAAATTAGGGTTGTACAATAAGAGAATAAGAAAAAGAGCAATGATACCTCATATATTCTTTATGCACCTTCAAGAAGAACCTTTACCCCACCATTTGATATCCAAGAAGCTTTAGAAATGCTTATGCTTCAAATAAATAGTTTACACTCATACTGAGACTATGAATTCTAGATGAAAAATATGAAAATGACCCTAACAAGAGTTGGTTTCCCAAATTTGCCAAGTTAGAGCTAATATTGAACACATTTGGAATGCATAATAACAAATAAGGCAGTATTCTCCTCATTTTCCTCATTCTCCACCTCCTCTTCAATAATCATTCCCAATGCCATTTCTCATATGTTTTCCCACATCTTTGGTTTTTTTATGTTGTAAATTTTTCCTTAAAAACACTTTGCAGTATGTTTTCTTATCAATGTTTAGTATTTGATGTTTATACTAATGAAATATACATTTCAGCTTCATTATGATATTTGCCAATCACTTTGAAATTTGACTTGTGAAATTGGTATATTGCTTAATGATTTGACATTGAGATTGGTATGAGCTTGAATTGTGAAATTGAGTTGGTATGGTCTCGAATTGATTGCCATCTTCCTTTAATTAACTTCATCTTTTTTGCTATGATAAAAAAAAAAAAGAGAAAAAATGGTATAAAATGTTTTTATTTGATTGATGATCTTGATGATATGAGAAATTCCTACTTGATGATCTTGATGGTATGAAAAATTCCTATTTGATGATATTGACATTGTTCTTGTTCTTAGTTTTTTTTAAATCTCTTAAAATTTCCTTATGCTTAAATCAGGGGAGCTTATTTTTCAAGTGGAAAAATGTTTTTTAAGCAAAATTTTCACTTGGTTTTGTTCATATCAAAAAAGGGAAGATTGTTAGCCTTGAATTGATTAAAAGTTTTGAATTGACAAAATAAAAATTTGCCTAACTTGAATCAAATTCTTTAATCTTAAATTGAACATTTTTCCAGTATTCTATCTTGTCAAAATTCATTTAAGAACTAAAACAAACAAATTTTGGAAACAAAACGGGTTCATGGCATGTTTTGGATAGAAAGGATTGATCCCCTATGAGGAGGATCGATCCCCTCCTTTGCTCAATCGATCCCCTGGCCAAAGGGATCGATCCATTTTTCTTCCAAAAGAAAAACTTTTGGAAATTCATTAAGAACCAATCAATTCTCTCCCTGTAGGGATCGATTGGTTAGGGTTTGAACTTATCTGATCGATCCCTCCCTTAAAGGGATCGATTTGTTTTTTATACTGAATGCAAAATGGGGTCGAAAAACAACAAAAGGGATCGATCCCCTCACATAGAGGATTGATCACCCAAGCACTAAATCAATTAGGTATACTACTTAATCGATCAAGTATGTGTTTTCTCGCCACAAAATTGGGTCTTCCTATAACTGATCCAATCGATCTCCTACATGAGGGGATCAATCCCCTAATGCCCAAAGAACCCCAATGGCTATTTTTTTATATGATATTTTACAAGTTTGAAGCATTAAATGCAAAACAACGACTATCTACTCCTTTTCTATATATAAATGAAGGCTTCTATCAAGAGTATGAAAAGCTAAGAAGAACTTATTGCCTCCATCAACCATCTTATGCAATCATTCAAAACCAGTTCAAAGAGAAAAGCGTAAAAAATCTTTCATGTATTAGTTTTTCTCTAAATTCTCTTGTCAATATTACTTTGTACTTCAAGCTAGCAAACACCTAACCTTAGAAAGGTTATTTAAGTTTGCAAAACACTTCAAAAACTTTGTATTGTGAGATTGTGAGCTTAAGGGAGAAGATAACCCTTAAGAGTTTGTGGCGTTGATTGTCTAGAGCTTTGAGAAGCTAAGTTGTAACCTTCAACATATAGTAGATTAAACTCCTTAGCATGTGAGGCTAAGAGAGATGATGTAGGTGCCTAAAAAAAGAACCGAATCTATACAAATCTTTGCTATTTAATTCTTCATCTCTATCTCTTATTTTCTTTAAGATTGTTAGTTTACTTGCATATCTTGTGTTCATTTGACTTAGAAAATTTGTTTTATAGAATTTGTACTTATTAGATATTGATTTTTGAAAATTTTATTATCAACCAATTCATCTCCCTCTTGGTCTATTTTAAGTCTTTGAATTAACAAAAATGATTGTTCTTTAATTTAATAATAAATTAATAAAATATTTTTATACAAATTAGGCCATAATCTAAAAATATGGGAAGAGATTGCACGTGCATGAATTTGAATATTAATATGTTATAATTTCTTTAAATAAAATATTTAAGTTAATCACTTTTAACATTTTTTGAATTCACATTTTTACGTAGAGAAGATATAAAATTAGCATTTTTAATTTTCCTTTTAATATAATAATTAATTAATTAATGTTTTATCTATTTAATCTACCATTTTTATTAAAATATAAAAATAATAATGTATTCAAATATTTTCCTATTATAACTCCATTTGTTTCATAAAAAGTAACTTTTAAAAAATTATTTTTGCATTTTCAGCTGTTTATTTGGTAGAAAACTAATTGACTAACGAAATATGATTTAATGGTCAACAAATAATGTGGCAATTTTTCTAAAAATTGTCTTACCATTTTCAAAAAGAAAAGATAATTTCCAAAAAATAACTGTTTATAAATATAATTACTTTCAATGTGTTTAAGTATGATTTTATGCATGTTAGATCCTGTACATGATTTTTTAAGTTCAAATTTAATTTGATTCGATTTAAAATATTATTATATTAATAAATAATATTTTTATTTAATTTTATTTAAAAATTAAAAATTAAAAGATTTCTAATCTTAACATTTTTATTGTTATACTCAAATAAGATTTTGAATATAATATTTTAAATTCGAACTTAATTTGATTCGATTTAAAAAATTATTATATTAATAAATATATTTTATTTAATTTTAATTAAAAAATCAAAACATTAGCATTAAAAGTTTTTCATATTTCAATTTTAAATATTTTTATTTTTATATTATTAACAAAATATTTTTAATATTTCAATAATAAATAGTATATATTATTATTTTAATATAAATAATAACATATCAAATAATATGTTTATTACTTTAATAATTAATGTTAAATAATATAGTAATATTATTTTCTTAATATGAATTTCTTTTATAATTTCTTATTATTTTAGTTTAAAATATATTAAATTTATATTTTTTTATTATGGTATTTATATTACTATTTTAATAGTAAATATAAAATAAATTTTTTTTTTAATTAATAGTAGACACTTTCAATACAAAATATAGATATTTTAATAGTATAAATATTTTAATAACAAATATTACTATGTTAATATTAATAAAAATAATATTTAAGAAAACTAATACTATTTAAATATTTTAAAATATTAATATAAAATAATAAATAATTTATTTAAGTATTTTTATATCAATATAATATTTTAATTAAATATTATTATAAAATATTATTATTATTGAATATTAATAATTTTAATAATAAATAATTTCAACATACTTTAATAATAAATAATTTGATATTTTAATAGTTATATTAATATTATTTAAAAAAAAAAAACAGATTTTCAAAAAACAACCCAACAATAAAAGCATTTTTTATTAATTCGTTAAATAACAGAAAATTTTATCTATTTAAAAAATGTAAACATTTTTTTAAAAAATATTTTTTGAAATCAATTTCTGCAAACGGAACCTAAATAATACCAGCTTTTGCATCACTTTCATATGAAGCTGAAAACTGAAGTATGGATTATTATACTTGATGAGTAGTGACATATAACAGAACTTTCGACGCAGAGTAAACCAAATAAGCTTTAGCAGAATTTACTTGTGCCTCTAATCTAAATGGTAAATGCAGGTACCTTCAGGGAGCTCGCATTTTAGTGACTCAAATCTGGATGTCGATTCTGTGGTCTCCATTGATGATGACCAACCAATTTCAGATGTTGATGTTGTAAAAAACAAGGACCGATTCAACGTCTGTTTCCACAACCTTTCGTGCTCGCTTTGTTGGTCAAGGGTACAAACAGGTAACACCAACCATCTTGGCTCCTTGTTCTTGGTTCTTTAAACAAAAATGTTGATATCGTAGGCTTCCATAAGAGTTCGTTTTTCCATTCAAATTTCTATTGTTTTTTCTTTTAAAATATTTTGGCAGAAGTGATATATATGTTTTGCAGCCTGTTAAGTGCTAGTTTCTCATGGTAAGTTCTAACCTTGAGTCAGGTTTGTGGACAGGCAGATGTATGGGGTGATGGAGTTGTGCCAGAATTATCAGCTCATCTAGAGGGAGCACTTAACATTAGCTTGGATGGAGTCTACCACTCACCGGTTGGTTCAGATGATGTATCGAGACCATGGTATGGTTCTCCCGCAGTTGTAGAGCAGTGGATAGATCATCTCGTCAACTAATCAAGTCTGAGATACTAAAGTCAAAACTAAAAAAAAAAAAAAAAATTCATTTAACATCGATTTATCAATTATCGATGAACTTATTGCACCCAATATTATTCTTTGTATACTTGCCAATATTTGAAATTGGTGTTTTTTCTTCTTTCATTTTGTTTCTTACCTTTTCCTTGGAAATCCTTAATTGGAAATCCTATCACTTGCAACCTTTTATTTTATTCTCATGTTACAGGTCCATTTGTAACAGAGAAAAAACGAAAACAAAAAGAATCGCCAGCTGTATATTTATACTAGCCTTGTTAAATGCCAGGTAGGGGGGAAGAGAGAAAGGCCTCAAGCTTTTACCCCGGGGCAGAAGGCCAGGAGAGATGCATCTATAAACAGTTCTTACTTCTTAGGCAATCCCATGGAGCTAAGCCTGCCAGATCTTGTTTCCCCCACTTTCAAAACAAAACCTTCAAATTTCAATATTTTTTCCCCAACTTACAATCCCAATTAATATTGACATTTTCACAATCATCATAGACCATGGAAAATCAATGATGACTATAGGCTATATGTGACAAGAGCTCCCTGATCCAACCACTAATGTTTGTATGGAAACTCAAATCATTGTAAAAATAACCCAACTTTAAGAAACCTTTCTAACTGAAAACTTAACTAACCTAACCGGGATGGACATGAAATTCAAGAACGGCATGCATCCTATATTAATTTGAACCTCAAATTAAGCAATATGCTAGAGCACGGCTCATTGCATGGGAAGTCACTGAGCTCACAATGTTACCGCTTGCCCCACCCATAAACGAGCCAGCTTATATAACGGTGAACTTTGAATGTTAAAGTCAACAATGGTTTCCACATGGTTGAATGATTAAACTACTGGTTGATCACAGATCCAGTTGCCATACAAAGTAAAATTAAAATGCAGCTTTTTCGGTCTCAAGTCCCTACTAAATATTTACACAAGTCCAACCTAAAAACATTCTCAGTTGCCAGACCACCCCAAAGAGTTCAGCTCTCAAAACGACATGCAAAACATGAACATACATTGAAAAGAGTTCAGATCAGAATGACAAGAAGAGCTAGCTCGACATTGGTTGGGTAGCACAAGTCCAAATACAACAATAGAGGTCAGGTAGTCTTCACAAAGTGGTGGGATAACATTTTTCCAATCTCCAGGAAACCAATCTTTTCTTTTCCATCGAAAAATGGTCTTAAGCTTTGCATCACAAAAGATCTCCCTCTTGTTGTTGGGATTCTGCAGGCAAAAGTATCCGTATATGTTAGTGTATGTTATTAGACAGAAATTTTCCTCATAACACAATGTCTGAGTCACTCAAAATGATATCTGAACAAAATATATTAAACATAAATTAGTAAAATCAGCAACTTTAACATCATGACAAGCAGCATATATGGCAACTGCTAACATGATCCAGCAAACAAAGAAACACTAGCATCCATGTGAAATTATGATCAAGGGTATTGTTTCCTGCCTATAAGAAACACATATATGGCCAGAATAAATTTGTGTTACCCAACTTCATAAACATAATATGAAACACATGCATGAGGTTAGAAGATCAGCTGACACTGCAGGGAGACTTATCTCAACTATTCTCCCATATTCATCTTTCCCCATTCATGATCTCTTTTCACCATTAATAGCTAATCAGTAATAAGATGCCAATCAAATGCCCTAAAAGGTCAAATGTTTAGATTGTTTGTAGTGAATGCATATGCCATGGGTGAATATATGGAAGAAAGTAGGATTCTCCAATGAAATCTCTTAAGCAAGCATTAAAGAGTAAAAAGGAAGCAGAGGGTGAAAACATTGCCTAGGAGGGACGCACATAACAAGAAAGAGAATGAAACACCAAATACAACAAGCCACTAGACAACTCAATCACCAAATACCTAAAGCACCTATTGCTCTCTGACTCCTTGTCAAGGACAGTCTCATTAGGCTACTTCCTCCTTTCAATTTGTTTACCCTCCTCTAGGATCTAACACTAAATTGAAGGAACAAGCCACCCTAGATTAAAGTCGGATTCTTCAATATCCTCGTATAATTCTTTTTATGTCCTTTCCCTCGTCCTTTTCAATACCCATCCAGCAAACTAAACTCTTGAAACTCTGTGGAAAAGCAAATGAAGACATCAATTGTCACAAGAAACAGGAAAGTCCCATTCCAGTTTTCCAGTCTCAAAATTTTCTACCTAAAATCCAAGCAAAATTTTAATGTGTCGAAAACCAGGAAATGCAAGAAGAAGGGCCATGGTGGGATAACCTGAGGTAAGCAGAGGTGACGGACTCCAAAGTTTTAGAAATCGCTTTTGGAACCGTCCCTTCTTTGCTTTCACCTTTACAACACTTTCTTACATGAAGAAACTAATATTTAACTTCTGTCTCATCCCTTCTCTGAGTTATACCCAGGTTTTCTCCTATAAATGTCACTTTTAAATCCAGAACAAAAACAACCCCCCCCCCCCCCAAAAAAAAAAAAGAAAAAACCAAAAGAAACAAATCAAACACATAAAACACCAAAGTTGAACAGCATTTCCCCAGACATTTACTCAAGCCAAAATTTATTTACCGGTTTTTTTTTTCATATTTTCATCATTCACAAAATAGATTAAAATAAATAAGCTTTAATAAAATAAAAATAAAAATCCCAAGGGAAGAGTGCCAAAAACACAAAGGAAAAACAACCCAAAAAGCTATCAGCTAAAGAAAAAAAACCAAAGTAAAATCCAAAAACAAAAAAACTATAGTTCCAGGCAAAAGAAAAATAAAAAGAAAGAGGACCTGGAGGTTGTTGGATTTGATATAGGTCCAGATCTGCTTAACAGCTTCAGTACGGGAAGCCTGTTCGGCTCCAAGGAACCGACCCAAAGCGGGGAGAAACAGGAGTAACTTTAAAAATCCCAGAGGGTCGAGTCATGGTTCGAGGAGCAGCTGGTTTTGCAGTCTTGGGTTTTGAAGTGGTCGACTTTTTTGGAGTTTTCTGAGCCAACTTTGAAGGAGCGGATTTCGCAGCAGCGCCAGCAGCAGCAGAAGCAGAAGTATAAACTTGGCTGCTGCTGACGAAAACCCCGCCGCCGCTGGGGAAGCTAACAGCGCCCTGAAACCTTTTAAAACCCTAGACATCTTTGGTTGCTTAAGAGAATTTCGCCTTTGATCTTTTGCTGTCGGGTGAACTGAGAAAGCAAGCTTTCCGGAGCGGCCTTTTAAAATAGAGAGAGGGGCCTCGTGGGGTTTCACCCTTTCTCGGTACTAGGCCTGTTTGCTTTTGCTAGTGTAACATCTAGTAGTACGAAGGTTTGTTGTACAACTTGCCACGTCAACATTTTATTAAAAAAAATTTCCCTCTCGTATCATGCTTCCATTTTGAATTTAAAAAATATATAAAAAAATACGACAACTAACGCCTCTTTTAACATCTACTAGAAGAAATACCTGCATTTTGTTGCAGCTAAACCAAAATCAACTTATTTTAAAAGATTTATAAAATGAATATTCCACAATACTCTATTAAATATTACTATATACAATTTGAATAGGAATTAGCTTAAACAATATATATCATTTAATTATAGGCACGAGGATGGACTTTAAAATTAACTTGAAAAAAAAATCTTGAAATCAATTATAATTTTGCATGAAGAAAAACTTAAATAAAAAATAAATCCAGTTATAAAATTATAACATAAAATAGTAAAATTAAAATTGATTTTTACCTTGTTTTCTTACATATTAAAAGTTATGATCACATTTTTTTATCTTTATATTTTTTACAAAGTAAGCTAACTAAGAAAAATTCTAAGACAATTCAAATACTAAATAAACATTACATCTTAGCTTAACCTTTAAAATTACTTGTTCAAATAACATATCGTTCAACTATACCCATGGGGAGTTGCATTTTGCAAAATTGCGAAAAACATTTTTCATTGCTTATTTGATGGCCTATAAACTGGTAGGTTTTGTTGCACCTGAAGCAATAATCACAACAATACAGAAGTAATAGACAACAATCAATAATCAAATGCGCAGGAAAAATAAAGCACACCAAGATTTACGTGAAAAACCCTCCAGTGTAGAGGGAAAAACCACGGGGCCACCAGAAAAAATCTTCACTATCAAATAATAGTTATACAAAGTTCTTCTCTAGCTAAAACTAGAGCTAATCAACAACTAGAGAAACAATTGGAGAAATCTCACCAAATAAGTGACTCAACAAATACACCCTGGATTTGTTCCTAGAGAGCTTCAAACCCGATCTTCACCGTTCAGAATGTATAGCTCTAAATCATAAACCTTCTGACAAGGTTTCAACTCAATCGGACCACGGATCGACTTCCGTTTAACCAACTTTCCCTTCTCCTTTTTCTCTCTCTACTTTTCCTGGCTTTTCTTCTTTCTCTGCTTGGTTGTCAACACACACCTTAAACAACCCCACCTCTTTTTTATTAAGTAGCTAGGGCTCTGTGTAAAATAAAAGATCAAGGCCCATGGCCTTTACTTGGTCCAAACCACTTACATGGGACTGGACCCCATTTTCCTAACAATCTCCCCCTCCAGTCTCATTAGAAGGAGATTCATCACCATAGCAATTTCATTGGAACTTACCTTGGCCAGGGAACTCATTCCGGCCAAGTTACTGCAAAGCTCAAGCTTTTTCCTGGAAGTATCTTAGTCAACATATCTGCCACATTTTTATTAGTATGGACTTTTTTCAATAGCATCTGCTGTTCTTCAATCACTGAACGTAACCAATGATATCTAACATCAATGTGCTTTGTTCTAGCATGGTACATGATATTCTTACTCAAATCTAAGCACTCTGACTATCACAAAATACTACATACTCTTTCTGATTCAACCCCAATTCAAGAAGAAAACGTTTCATCCAAAGCATTTTTTACATGCTTCAGTTGCTGTAATATACTCAGCCTCTGTAGTTGACAAAGCAACACACTTTTATAACTTAGACTGCCAAGATACAGCTCCTCCTGTAAAAGTGAACAAATACCCTGAAGTAAATTTTCTACCATCAAGATCGCCTGTCATGTCAGCATCAGTAAACCCTTCTAGAACTGGTTGTGAAACTCCATAAGTCAAGCACATTTTTGAGGTACCCCTCAAATATCTAAAAATCTATTTTACTGCTTCCCAGTGAACTTTTTCTGGATTAGAAAGAAATCTGCTCACTACACCAACTGCATGAGCAATATCAGGCCTTGTACAAATCATAAGATACATTAAAGAATCGACTGCAGAAGAATAAGGAATACTAGACATAGCTAGTTGCTCTTCCTTAGACACTGGACAAGATTTCTTACTTAGATGAAAATGGTTGGCAAGTAAACTACTAACTAATTTAGCATGTTACATGTTGAATCTACTAAGTACTCGTTCAACATACTTTTCCTGTGACAACCACAGCTTTCCAGCTCTCCTATCCCGGATAATATCCATACCAAGAAATCTGCTTTGCTGGACCTAAATCTTTCATATCAAAAGACTTAGACAATTGTTCTTTCAACCTGCAAACCATACTAGCATCTTGTCCTACAATCAACATATCATCAACATATAATAATAGGATAATGAAGTTATCATTAGGGAATTGTTTAACATACACATAAGAATCCGCTGCTGTTCTTTTATAGCTATGACTCACCATAAAAGAATCAAACTTTTTGTACCACTGTCATGGAGCTTGTTTCAAGCCATACAAGCTTTTCTTCAATTTGCAAACTAAGTGCTCTTTCCATTTTACTTCAAAACCCTCAGGATGATTTATATAAATGTCCTCCTATAAATCACCATGCAAAAATACAGTTTTAACATCAAGTTGCTCAAGTTCAAGATTCAAACTAGCTGTCAATCCCAGTACCACTCGAATAGAACTCATTTTTACAACTGGAGTAAAAATCTCATCAAAATCGATGTCTGATTTCTGAGAAAACCTTTTACTACCAATCGAGCTTTGTACCTCACTAGTTTGTCACCATCTTTTTTCAACTTGAACACCCATTTATTCTTTAATGGCCTCTTCCCTGTTGGAAGTTTAACAAGATCATAAGTACCATTCTTTCGTAATGACTCCATCTCTTCTTTCATTGCCTTTTAACCAGTGCTCTCTATCCGGAGTAACCTGCACATCTTGAAAGCTTTCTGGCTCTCTTTCACTGGTAACTAAAATAAATCTGAACTTGGATACCTGGTAGATGGCCTGCGCTCTCTAGTAGATCTCCTGAGCTGAGACTCTACATCACTTGATGCTGAGGTAGCTCCCCACTGCTCAACACTCTCAGGTAGAGAGGATTGCTCCCCCTACTCAAAACTAATAGCATCTGGCTCATCACCAACTATGGCTGGCTCATCATATCCCCAAGTTCTGTTTCTGGCTCATTTTCACCATCTGTGGCTCTTTCCTGTGAAATCCCTGTCGGTGTTGAAACATCACACTCAACAGTA
The DNA here is from genome assembly GCF_002303985.1 of Durio zibethinus. Next base: position 8,860,593 of record NW_019168004.1, read on the forward strand.
ACTCGTGTAGTCTTCTCATTTTTCTCAAGGTCTGCTATGGTTTCTTTTTCATGAAAGACCACATCTCTGCTTCTGACTGTCTTTCTCTTTACTGGATCCCATACCCTGTAGCCAAATTCCTCATCACCATATCCTACAAACACACACTGTGTAGCTTTACTATCAAGCTTTGACCTCTGCTCTTTTGGTACATGCATGAATGCTTTACACCCAAAAACTTTCAAGTGAGAGTATGAAGCATCTTTCC